>CAMZMU010000075.1:8705658-9168952 GCA_947311845.1 Poa pratensis | reverse complement strand
AATGAAAGTTGCGTACATATCTCAGGAATATGCGTGATTTTTCTCAGTTTTTGAATTTTCTACAGGGAGATAAGCTCAAATCCGTGACAGCTAAAAATCTGTCACTGCGCAGAAATCCAAATCTTGCATCAACTTTCAATATAGAACTTTACTTGGCACAACATTGCGATAAAATAAAGATACAAAGGAGTTGCTACAGAAGTAACAAAACTCCTTGACACATGGGTTATCTCCCACAAGTGCTTTTCTTTAATGCCTTTCAGCTAGGCTTTAGGATTTTAATGATGCTCGCATAAGAATAAGAGTTGAAAAACAAAGAGAGCATCAAGAGGCAAATATCAAATCATCTGAGTCTAACCCACTTCCTATGCAGAGGAATATTGTAGTAAAACAAATCATTGAAGCATAAAGCAGCTAGCATAGGAAGATGCAACAAATCCAACTTTAAAACTTCCAACACAAAGAGAGGTATTTTAGTGACATGAAAACTTTTAAAACCATCTTTCCCTCTCTCATAATAATTTTCAATAGCATCATAAACAAACTCAACAACATAACTATCACATAAAGCATGCTTTTTATGATCTACAAACACATAACTTTTATCAAGCAAGATAGTGGGATCAAAAATTTCAAACCCACTTTTAGACATATTGAAACAAGTTGATTGATCACTCTCAATAGTAGAATTAATAATATTATCAAGCAACATAGGACCATCATCTAGAGCTTTATCATAAACATTTTCTAAGCAAACACTCTCATTACCATGCATTTCGAAATTAGGAATAAAAAGTGGATTATCATAAGACTTATCAAAATAGCATGGATTTTCATAAACAACATTGGGGGAAATATTTGGTACTTCTGTTATTTTTGCTTTCTCTTGAGTCAAGGAGCTTGTTACTTCAAATTTATCAAAAGGAGATATTTCAATAGAATCATGACATTCAACAATATAGCATTTTCCTCCTTAGGTAGGCATGGAGGGCAATTAAATAGTGTAAGAGTTGAAGAGTTACTGTCATTAGAAGGTAGATCCTCCTTTTGTTCTTCACTCTCCTCCTCTTTTTCATCCAATGAGATCACAGTTTCAGCAATTTCCTCTTCCTCAGGTTCCTGCAAGGCACAAGTTTCATCTTTTTGAGGAAACATCCTCTCAAGATGTTCAGTAATGTAAGAATTATTATCCTTGTAGGTATCACAACAATATTTAAGTATGGCAATACATTCAGATTTATAAGGGGCATCAGTTTTATGTTCAAGATAAGAACTAATTTCAAGGGCACCCTTAAAAACAATAAACTCTTCAATTTGTTCAAGATTACCAAAATCATAGTTTCCTTTAGCATAGGCAGCCAAGGTTTCATTATCAGTATACTCACATTGGAAAGGGAGATGTTTGTGCCTTCTATAGCAAAGAGATTCATTAAAGCAGTAGGATTCATCATATGTAGAACACAAGTTCTTAGCAAAACCATTCAATCTTCTTATTTGTTCCCATAGATGTTTTCCTTTTGGAGAGAAGCGGTAATTCTTATAACGAGACCCAGTTTCATAGAGATAAGACATTGAAAACAACTAGTCATAATAGTAATTCGAAATAAAAAGGAACTAATTTTTTTGTGTTTTTGATAAAGAGAGCAAACAAGACTAAATAAAAATAAACTAAGCAAGACAAATAACAAAGTAAAGAGATTGGGTGTGAGAGACTCCCCTTGCAGAAGCAATTCTGTTTTCCCCGGCAACGGCGCCAGAAAACGTTGTTGGTGGCTCTAGGTTAATAGTGCCAGAAACAATGCTTGTACGTCACACGTCAGTTGGGAACCCCAAGAGGAAGGTATGATGAGTGCAGCAGTAAGTTTTCCCTCAGTATGAAACCAAGGTTTAATCGGACCAGTAGGAAAACGAGGTTTGCTTCGAAGGTGTTGGTGGAGGAGTGTAGTGCGGCGCAACACCAGGGATTCCGGTGCCAACGTGGAACCTGCACAACACAATCAAACTACTTTGCCCCAACTTAACAGTGAGGTTGTCAATCTCACCGGCTTGCTGAAAACAAAGGGTTAAACGTATCGAATGGAAAATGATGTTTGTTTGCATAAAACAGTAGAGAACAATGATTGCAGTAGATTGTATTTCAGATGTAAAAGAATGGACCGGGGTCCACAGTTCACTAGTGGTGTCTCTCCAATAAGATAACTAACATGCTGGGTAAACAAATTACAGCTGGGCAATTGACAATTGATAAGTGCATATAACATGCATGTGTGAGCTGTGGTGTCTACTATGAGATTCATTTGGGCATTACGACAAAGTACATAGACCGCTATCCAGCATGCATCTATGCCTAAATAGTCCACTTTCCGGTTAACATCCGTACCCCTTCCAGTATTAAGTTGCAAGCAACAGACAATTGCATTAAGTAATGTGCGTAATGTAAACAATACATTCATCCTTGAATAAAGCATTGCTGTTTTACCCCTAGTGGCAACAACACATCTACAACCTTAGAACTTGCTGTCACTATCCCAGGTTAAATAGAGGTTGAACCCAACTATCATGCATAAATACCCCCTCTTGGAGTTACAAGTATTCACGTGGCCAAGGCTTCAACAAGTAACGGAGAGCATGCAAGATCACAAATGACATAGACATGATAATATAATATTCAGCTCCACATAGGTATCAATATAAGTCAGATCCCAGCAAACACAACATGTAGCATTACAATAAGATGATCTTGATCATGATAGGCAGCTCACAAGATCTAAACATGATGGCACAAGTGGAGAAGACAACCATCTAGCTACTGCTATGGACCCATAGTCCAAGGATGAACTACTCACGCATCACTCCGGAGGCGGGCATGGCGATGTAGAGCCCTCCGGTGATGATTCCCCTCTCCGGCAGGGTGCCGGGAAGAGCTTCAGGAACCCCCCGAGTTAGGGTTGACGACGGCGGCGGCAGCGAATATGTTCTGGATGAAAGGCTCGGTGTTTTAGGGTTTTCGCGTCTCGGGGAATAAATAGGCGAAGGGGCGATGTCGGCGGACCCCCGAGGGGCCCAAACCACCCAGGCGCGGCTGTGGGCCCACGCGCCACCTGGTGGTTTGGCCACCTCGTGGCTTCTTCGTCTCTCCTTCGGACTCCGTGTACGTGCTGGAAAAATAGGGACCTGGCCTTTTGTTTCGTGCAATTCCGAGAATATTTCCAGAAGTAACTTTCTGAAACCAAAAACAGCAGAAAACAGGGAACTGGCACTGTGGCATCTTGTTAATAGGTTAGTCCCAGAAAATGCATAAAAGTGATACGAAGTGTATATAAAACATGTAGCAAATGGTATAATATAAGCATGGAACAGCAGAAATTATGGATACGTTGGAGACGTATCAGTAATGTCCATCACCTTATTCTACCAATAAAATGACTTCATCATCAACTGTTATGAATCAGCATGACCGGGAAATCTCGATCATCCGTTGACTGATGGACTAGTTTATATAGAGGCCAACTAGGGACTCTGGTTTGTTTACATACCACACGTGTATTAACAATTCCGATTAATACAGTTATAGCACGGTATAAAACTTATTAATAAACTTAATGAATAATGCGATAAATACCTAATATTTATTTGCCTCTAGGGCATATCTCCAACATCCCCTAGGGTACGCCTCGCTAGGTCGTCATCGGACGGTTGCATTAAGACGGAGAAGCCAACATCATTTGCTCCCTAGGTGTCACGCCTCGCTAGGACGACGACCTGACACACACATGAAAGGTTCGTCGTGCCCAACCGTAGGCCTGACCAACTACGTCTTCTAGCAGGTAAGACGACTTTAATGCACGACTCATACCACCCTCTCTCATCATTAAATAGAATGACACATTAGGATTTCCTTTATGTCCATGTCACCTTGATCAGATCTGCCATCTATTTATTGTCTTGCGTTTTCTTCTTCCGCCGACTCCAGGGAGACGGAGAAGGTAACATCTTTGGCTCCCCTAGTGCAAACATCGGTAATCAGAGTCTTTCGTACTTCTGACTGCCCAAACAACGCAACGTACCAAACACATGTCACTAAAATCATATCAAACAGTCGTACACGGTTAATCGGAAAGAAAAATATGGGATGCAAAAACCGAACGCAACCTGGTTTGTTTAAGAAAAGTAAGTCCTAGATTGATTAACTTTACAGTAAGATCCCTTACTTGAAAGACAAAGCGAATCCATATTGAGACAGAAGGCGACCTCAACGTCAATCCGTTAAATCCTAAACCAATCCTTAGGCCGCAGAGTGGGAAGCCGGCGACGAGTTTGTACGAACAGCACGCGTGACCGATGACATCATCGATCGGGTATATATGTTGGCTTCACTACGCGAGCCTAGTATGACCCTCTCTCTTGGTTAACCTCCTGCTTCTGACCCGTCACCACCTACCGAGGGGTACGACGGATCTCACGTAGGGCGAGACGTTGGCGGCGGTCCTCCTACTTACATGATAAACCCGACTGGGCATCCGACGCTACAACAATAGAAACAACACGAAAAAATAAACACGACAGTAGGAAACAATAAACACTGCAATCATCAAAACTCACCAGAACCACACCGACCATAAAAGAAGACGCTGAATCAAAGACGCCCAGCCAAGTTAGAGAACCGACCAAGATAATAACCCTACAAAAAATATAACATATAAGAACACTCCTAGGGGAAACTCGAAAGAATAAATAGCAGGAACACGGTACAAAACCACTACTCGAACATACAAAAGGGAGCACGGAAAAACAACACGATAACATGACCCGTCGACAACAAAACTAATAAAACATAAAAAACACATAATAACACGGCAGGACGACAACAAAACCAACAAACTAACAAATCAAACGCAACCACAGTAAGCAGAAAGAAACACGCAAAAAAACAAAAGTAAAATGCCATGATCTTTCTCACCAGACGAAGATTTTTTCTGGCGACGGTCTATTCAAGATGTAATGGTCTTTGTTTGTATGTGGCGTGTGCATGGCAGCCACTTTCTGATCTCGCCGACTCCCTCGAGTCGGCATGAGTTTTCTGGCGATTCAACTGCTAGACTCGGCAGACGTGAAGTCTTCCAACGTGCTGAGCCTGCGGCATGGTACTTTAAATCGTGAAACCAAAATCTACGACAAAAAATATGAACAACTCGTCCCCAAACAAAAGGAAACCCACCGATATACGACTGAAAACGCGAAACAAATCACGAACGGAACAAAACAGAACATAAGCGTCAGGAAAACGAAGCCAGCTAAAAAATGAAGGAAGGACCAAAAAAACAAACGAACACAGGAGTACACCACAAGACCATCGAACTACTAAAGAACATAGATCCAGTGGACGGACAGGTAGATGAACAAAAAACAAAGCACGGATAAAAACACGGTAACAAATCCCAAACCAACCACAACAAAACTAACCTTAACCCGAAGAACGATAAACCAATACACCGACGACCTGCAAATAAACAAAACAACCAACAAAATGAAACGTAAGGAAAACCGTAGAAGAAAAAAACCACAAAGTCCAAAAACAACCAAAAAATACAGATCCAGCACAGGGGCAACAACACGAACAAAAGACCAAATAACAAAAGACTAAAAACACAGATCCAACCGAAAATGAACAGAGAACGCAGACTAGCAAGATGAAAACTAAAGAAGAATTTTCTAGGGACGGTCTATCAGACGCGTAATGGTCATTGTTTGTATACAGCGTAACACAGCGACCACTTACCAAACTCGCCGGCTCCCTCGAGTCAGCATGGGCTATCTGCACATCCGGTATGGGTCTCTCCACCCCTCCACAGTATCCCATCTCGCCGGATTCCTCGTGACGGCTTGAGGTTTCAGGCCCTCACAGCTGCTTCACTCGGTGAACGTGAAGCCAACTCGCCTAGGCCCAAAAGCAACCCTTGTCCGGAACGTGGCACGAGCGAGAACCTCGTGTCTTCCTGCGAAGCAAAAGAACCTAATGAAACAAACATGAAAAAACAAACAGTATAATCATATCATATATCCATTACAACAACATGGTTGATCCTCTCTCCCGTTAGACAAAAGCTTTCACAGGAATATTGAAGCAAAAGCACCACCCATACCTACTCCGAACGTCCAAATCAGCTGACCGAAAAAGGAGTGAACCTCGCGATGGTAGGAAACCCTGGCTCACAAGAGGGAGCGAAGCGCACGAGGCTGACAAATCGATGAACAAAATGACTCCACCACAGCCCGAAATCAAAAACAGAACAATCGAAAACAGCGAGAAAACAAAAAACGGAAACAACAAGAAGAAAAATAGGAAGCGAGAATAAACGACGACTATCAAAACAAAATGGAGGATGCAAGAATAAAAAAGCAGCACATAATCAAACATGACAAGAACTCGACCGTGCTTGAACAACGACCGACGCCGACGGGGAGGAAGCAAATCGAACATATCCTCCACCGCAGGCCGAAGCAAAATGAAAAGCAAATAAGCAAGAAGAAAATGGGACAATGAAAAGGATTGGGAGGCTGGAAGGTGTATATAAACACAACTACAGTGTATGCAGCATCCAACGGAGAAAACCCGATCGTGCCCCCAACGTACTGTAGAACTAAACCAATAGCGAGACGACATTAAGAGAATCGAAGAAGGGCCCGATATATTTCCCCACCGTACCCCTGAAGCAATGTATTTAGGTTGGTAACATAGAACCAATGGCGAGCCGCCAGCGACACACGAAATCGGGCCCGAATTCGTTCTGACTACCAGCACAGTCCAAGGTACCCGACGAAGAATGGAGAGAGGCCAGCTCGGACGGAGAAATCGGGTCCGAATTCTCCCTGACATCACGAACAGTGCAACGTACCCGACCATCGTGCGAAATACCCAACGTGCCCCGACATACTGTAGAAAATACGCAGGGCGACGCATGGAAGAGAAACATCGGTGACGCAACGTCCCGAGGAATCGACCTGTGGGCCACGTAAAGGATGGGGCCCATCGTCAGCGAGTGATGCATGTAAAATGCATACATGAACTTTACATTTTATTACTTGATATTCCAACTTATTTGCATCATATATGGGTTATATTTATGTTTTATAATGATTTTAGGGGATAATTCACAGTTTCCCCATTTATTTGGAATTAACCCTGCACTGGCAGAAAACCCTATTTTCTATATTTTTATGTTTCAGGGACCCAAACGACGTCCAAATGACCTAATATTTTACGGGCGTCAGTTTTTGGAAGGAACGAAGCGTAGGAGCGAAGGAAGCGAACAAACGGAGATCCGAGGGCCAAAAGAGGTGGGCCCACTCGGCCAGATTCCTTGGCCGCGTGGGACCCCCCATCCTGGGCCTCGAGCTCCAATGCCGTCGATCTTCGTCCCGTGCTCCGTATTGACCTAAAAACGACTATAAAAATAGTCCCCCGAGGAGTTTCGCGAGGAGGCGGGGGAGAAACACAAAAACCACGAAACAGGAGACAGAAGGCTGCCGCCGGAGAAGATCGGAGGGGGAAACGCCGCCGGAATCACCTCCGGAAGGCTCCTCCATCCCCCCTCCGGAGTCTCCATCAACACCACCGTCAAGACCAGCACCATCTCCATCACCATCTTCGTGATCCACTTCATCCCCCTCATAGTTTGAGATTGTTGAACCCTAGCTATTGTCTAAGTACTATTCTACATGTTTGTGAATTACTACTTGTCATTGTTTTGTGGGGAGATTATATTCTCAGATTGTGTTGTATCACTTATGCCATTGAATCATATCATGTCTTCGCGTTGTGAGTAGTTCTCTCATGTTCCTGGGGGCATAGGATGGATTGGCAATGATTTATTTATGACATGTGTTGGTATTTTGTCTAGTGTTTATCTTTTTATGTAATTCTATGATGGTGTTGTGCGAACGTCGACTGCACATCACTTCACCTATATGGGCTCATAGGAGAACACCGTAGTGTAATGGAGTGAGGGAGACTTGGGAGGACATGTAAACCTGAGACCGAGTCATGAAGTTGCATTATGAGGGTATTAGTATCGGGGACCTTAGAGTTTAAGGCTATGGTGGGACTCTATGTCTTAATAACTCTTGTGCAGTCATTTACTTGGCCATAAGAACCATCATAAGGGGTTTAGTTTATTTATTTAGCTTTCCCTAATTATGGCTCCGTCCAAAAGAAGATTAAAACTTGACAAAATGCTTACCTTGTTGTTCTAGAAATATTTATGCCATGAAGTCTAGGTAGCCCTTGGGAACGTTCTCCACTTATAAGAAACACACACTTGAGCTTGTCCTCTCGCTGCATAGAGGATTGGGCTTTCTCTCTTTGAGAGCTTTCACTTGTCATATTTTATTTTCAGCTTTTTATTTTATTGCAAACTCTAGCCAAAAACCCAAAAACACTTGCATCATTTAATCATTTTAGTTTGTCTAGTGCATAGATAATAAGAGAAGTGACACTCTTATTTGAGAGGATAAATACTTATACCTTCTACTCCTCGTGGGATCGATACTATACTTACACATTGAAGATTTCAACGATCCCCTATACTTGTGGGTATCAAGACATTTTCTGGCGCCGTTGCCGGGGAGTGTAGCGCTTAAGTTTTTATTCTTGTTTGCACTAGATATTTATTTTCAGTTTTGCATATACTCTAGTTTGCCTTCAGTTTTGCATTTAGTTTAGTTTTACTTTCAGTTATATATATCAAAACCCAAAAAAAATAGAAAATGGAAAATACCAAAAAAACTCGTTATGGGCATAAGTATGGATATAATGTGCTTTGTTTAGACATGAATGCTTCTAAAATTGCAGGAAGAGAGATCAAAGAACGGAAAATACTAAAAGATTTCATGATGGAATTAAATTATATTGCTGGAGAGTGGCTTTTACCATGATAACTTGTTTTTGCTTGAACAAAAGATAACACTTTGAATTTCAATGTAAGTTCCATGAAGAATGTGTATTGCATCTTACCATACTTATGATTACACTCATTTAGGGATGGAACAAGTAGAGGAATTTGTTACTTATTATGCATCTAATGAATTGCACACCTTTCTATGAAAATAAAACTTGCCCTAGAGTTAAGAGATTCGAAGGAAAGGTCACTTCTATTCTTGAATATTGCATAGCCAAGTTCTCTCAAAATATTTATGTTGTTGACTATAATGAGAGGGGCAAGGTTCCCCAAGAAAGTACTGATGTTTTGCAGGAAGAAGATGATGAAAACATAAGCTTGGAAGAGGAAGAATGTGAAGAAGAGGATAAAAACCTAAGCTTGGGGATGCCCATGCAACCCCAAGAAGATGATGAAAATGATGAACAACTAGAGAATGAAGAGAGGAAACTTCCACCTTCACCACCTATGGATGAGGGTAACACTCAAGATTTTGTTGATGATAAACTTTGCTTTTATGATTCTGATGATGAGAGGATATCAACCTATGCCTAATGAGAACATTATTGATAATAATTTTAAAAATGATGAGGAGTATGGTTTAGACATGTTTTATGATAGTACTCTAGATGATGGTCCTATTTTGCTTGATAATCCTCCATGTTTAGAACTTGTTACTAAATTATGTAGGGATAAAGATGATATACTTGCTGTTTGTGACAATACTCTCACTCATGAGAGTCCTACTTTGTCTTTGAATTCTCCTGATTACACTATAGAGGAGAAAAATTATTTTGATGATACTATGTCTCCCATTTATGACGATTACAATGATGAATGTGATATTTTCAGTCCACCTACTATTGAGGATAAAGTTTATTATGATTATGACATGCCTCCTATATATGATGATTATGAATGTTTTACTCCCACTATCACTAATAAGAAGGATTTTACTTATGTGGAGAGTATTAATACTTTTATGATTGTAGATAATGAAAGACATGCTTTATGTCATAATTATATTGTTGAATTCATTCATGATGCTACTGAAAGTTATTATGAGAGGGAAAACATGGTTCTAAACATTTCAATATTATTACGTTTCCTCTCTTTAAGTTCAAAGTCTTGAAATTGCTCTTGTTTTATCTTCCTATGCTACTTGCTTTGTGTTTCAATGATTTATTTTCTTACAAGATCCCAATGCATAGGAAGTGGGTTAGACTTAAATGTGTTTCATATTTTTCTCTTGATGCTCTCTTTTGCATTTCAATTCTTATTCCTATGTGAGCATCATTAAAACTATCATGTCTAGCTAAAAGACGTTAAAGAAAAGCGCTTGTGGGAGACAACCCATGATTTTTTATATTCAGTTTAATTTTTGGTTTTTGAGTCAAGGTGCTTGATTACTACTGTAACAACACCTTTGTATCTTATTTTTCATCTTTATGGCAAGAATAACCTCTTTTGAGAGGTAGGATTAAACAATAGTGATTTGCTGTCCAGAAAACAGATTCCTGAGCTTAACTGCGAAAAATGTATAAAATCACAGAAGAGGAATTTTGAGCTGATTTTTACGACAGCAATATTCAGTTACTAATACACATTTCATTAGTTCAAAATTTTCTGATTTGAGCAACGTAAGTGCCTCTGAAAATTCACTCTTTACGGGCTGTCCAGTTTTTGACAGATTCTGTCTTTATTTTGCATTACTCTCATTACTTGTGTTTTGTGTGGTTCTATTGATCAAAGAGCAATACACAACCATAGTAACAGTATTAATGTTTAGAATCAACTCATGATATGTCTTTGCTGTACCTATGAGGATTTAATTTATGGAGACACTAACCCCTCTAATCAAGTTTTATGATGAGTTTTGTGTAAAGAGAATTTTCAAGTGGAAGAGTTGAGGGTGATGAACAAAGATCAAGAGGGACAAACACTCAAGCTTGGGGATGTTACCCCTAGGCTCACCCTACATATATCAAATAAGTACAAGAATTCAAGCTTGGGGATGCCAAGCCACCTCACTCCAACCATCTTGATACCAAGTAAGTAAGCCTAGCTATATGGCTATAAAGAAAGCGCTTTACGGGAGGCAACCCGGTTGTTTTTTTTTGATTTTCTTTGTGTCCTCTTGCTGTAACAAGAGACTTAGTTTTTAGTTTTGTTTCTGGAATTTTTAATAAAGTGCCAAGTTTTACCCATTTTGGTTGAAAAAGTTGCTTTTGTATTCGGAGATTTTATTCCAGCACGAATCTGTGCACGGTATGATTTTTAATTCCTATTCTGTAACTCCGAATGAGCTGAATTTGAACTGTAGTTGCAACTTTTCATCCTCTGTAAGCATGAATTTTTCAGATTTTTCGACATATTTAAGTAGGGTAGAAAAATGCGTTTTGCTGCTGCTGTTTTTCTGGACAGATTCTGTCCCATTTTGTTTGATGCATTCTTTGAACTTTTAACTTGAATCTTTTTGATCCAATTGAGTTTATAAGTAGGCATACAACATTATACACTTTCTGGACATTCAATTTTTGTTTAAGGATTTTATGCAGCAAGCAATTCATTTGTCTATCACTACTAATGTCACCCCACAGAAAAGAAATGGGAGAAACGGTGTTTTGAAGTTTTTTCACAGGGATTAGAGGAGATGCACCAAGAGCTATCCAAGGATGGTGAAGACCATAAGCTTGGGGATGTGAAGACAACCCCACTGGACCAACACACTCTCGGTTTGCACACGTCTAACTTCTGTTTTTCGATCAATGCACTTTATCGCATAAACTTGGAGCGTCTTTATTTTTTTATTTCGGTTTGATTTTTTTTCTTGAGACCACCACTATCATTTATTATGAGAGAGCTACTGGAAATTTGGGTTGAATTAAGTTGGATGCTATTAAAAAGATTGGGAAAGGGATGTTTGAGTTGATTCAAAAAGATACATATAGTTGCATGATTCATGTGCTTTTTAATGAGTATTAATTTGCAAGTGTTTTATCAAGAGCTATCTTATTCATGTTTTGATGCTGAATGTTACTTTACTTTGTTTAACATGGATTGGTTAGTTCTATGGACACTTATGCATGCATTTAGACGGTCAACTTTCTCCCTCTTGCTAGCCCAAAAATTCCAACAAGTAAAAACTTGTTTTCCAACACCTTCAACCAAAGTTTTTCCAGTGAGTCCACCATATCTACCTATTAGCTTTATGCTATTCCGAGTATGTTTATCATGTTATTTGTATTATCTATACTTCTGAATTAAAATGCTTATGTTATTGATTGTTATGGGAAAAGTTGGTTAAAAGCTCTCACGAACTTGATGCACACTTACTTTTATTGCACTTAATAAACATGACCATTGTGATTAAAATTATGAAGTTGTGAGCTTGACAAGAGTCTTGGTTGGGAGTTAGCTCATATGTGCTGTCACATGGCAAGCTTTCAACGTGCTCTTAATTATATTTAGTTGATATCATGTACTTTTGTTTATGGATGCTTATCATGGTGCCAAATAAATGCGGAAACTTAGTAAGTTTAATGAGTTTGTATAAATGGCTAGAGAGACGCCTGGGCCGCTAATCTAAGCCATGCATCATTCATGGTGGAAATTTACTTACATGCTATGGTGAACCTTCAGTGATGCACCTCACAATAAAAAGCTATACCAATAGTAAATAAAAAGGGTGTTGAGATTGTTCATTTTGTTTGTTTGTCTTGTCATTTTGACATGGGCTTGTTCCATGTCCTGGGACAAGAGGTACCCCAGTTGACGCTCTTGATGACGCTATTATATTACTTACAATGACTTAACTTGAACTTGCTTTGTGGCCCGAGTTGAGTAACACCGTGGTGTAGGTACTCGTATTCACGGGGCATGAGGCATTCAACCCATACTTTGTCAAGCACATTACTCATATTTGCTTTCACTTTAAACTTAACCATTCAAGATGCTATGATAGGGGTAATGAGAGCTCCACACCAATGGATACCACATTGCAAACATTAACTTAAGTAGAAGCATTTGGAAGCTAGATGAAACTTTTGCATGTTTTACCTCTACTTATTTATCTATCTTTCCAAAGTGTCCACTTTTATATTCAGATTTTACAAGAATACTCTATGACCATTATAGGATGTTTTTACTTTTCATTATGCATACATTTGTTCCATAGTGCTTTCTTCTATGTTACACTTTGTGAATTATCATTGAACATCCTTTCATTGAATATTTGATATCACTTTATAATCTATCTTGTATATTGCTACTCCTTTGAGAATGAATCATTTGACTTTATGTAGCAATAGTAATCATCTTTGATATCCATTGATAGTATTAAAATGCAAAGTCCATGTTAGTTTTATCACCTTCATACTCGAGGACGAGTATTGGTTAAGCTTGGGGATGTTGATGCATGTAAAATGCATACATGAACTTTACATTTTATTACTTGATATTCCAACTTATTTGCATCATATATGGGTTATATTTATGTTTTATAATGATTTTAGGGGATAATTCACAGTTTCCCCATTTATTTGGAATTAACCCTGCACTGGCAGAAAACCCTATTTTCTATATTTTATGTTTCAGGGACCCAAACGACGTCCAAATGACCTAATATTTACGGGCGTCAGTTTTTGGAAGGAACGAAGCGTAGGAGCGAAGGAAGCGAACAAACGGAGATCCGAGGGCCAAAAGAGGTGGGCCCACGCGGCCAGATTCCTTGGCCGCGTGGGACCCCCATCTGGGCCTCGAGCTCCGATGCCGTCGATCTTCGTCCCGTGCTCGTCTTGACCTAAAAACGACTATAAAAATAGTCCCCCGAGGAGTTTCGCGAGGAGGCGGCGGAGAAACACAAAAACCACGAAACAGGAGACAGAAGGCTGCCGCCGGAGAAGATCGGAGGGGGAAACGCCGCCGGAATCACCTCCGGAAGGCTCCTCCATCCCCCCTCCGGAGTCTCCATCAACACCACCGTCAAGACCAGCACCATCTCCATCACCATCTTCGTGATCCACTTCATCCCCCTCATAGTTTGAGATTGTTGAACCCTAGCTATTGTCTAAGTACTATTCTACATGTTTGTGAATTGCTACTTGTCATTGTTTTGTGGGGAGATTATATTCTCAGATTGTGTTGTATCACTTATGCCATTGAATCATATCATGTCTTCGCGTTGTGAGTAGTTCTCTCATGTTCCTGGGGGCATAGGATGGATTGGCAATGATTTATTTATGACATGTGTTGGTATTTTGTCTAGTGTTTATCTTTTATGTAATTCTATGATGGTGTTGTGCGAACGTCGACTGCACATCACTTCACCTATATGGGCTCATAGGAGAACACCGTAGTGTAATGGAGTGAGGGAGACTTGGGAGGACATGTAAACCTGAGACCGAGTCATGAAGTTGCATTATGAGGGTATTAGTATCGGGGACCTTAGAGTTTAAGGCTATGGTGGGACTCTATGTCTTAATAACTCTTGTGCAGTCATTTACTTGGCCATAAGAACCATCATAAGGGGTTTAGTTTATTTATTTAGCTTTCCCTAATTATGGCTCCGTCCAAAAGAAGATTAAAACTTGACAAAATGCTTACCTTGTTGTTCTAGAAATATTTATGCCATGAAGTCTAGGTAGCCCTTGGGAACGTTCTCCACTTATAAGAGAGCTTGTCCTCTCGCTGCATAGAGGATTGGGCTTTCTCTCTTTGAGAGCTTTCACTTGTCATATTTTATTTTCAGCTTTTTACTTTATTGCAAACTCTACGCCAAAAACCCAAAAACACTTGCATCATTTAATCATTTTAGTTTGTCTAGTGCATAGATAATAAGAGAAGTGACACTCTTATTTGAGAGGATAAATACTTATACCTTCTACTCCTCGTGGGATCGATACTATACTTACACATTGAAGATTTCAACGATCCCCTATACTTGTGGGTATCAGCGCGAGAGAGGGGGAATGAGCCACGTACGAAGATAGCTATCCCAGAGGGGCACGCAATGCATTCGCTAAAACCTAGTACGGTAAATGAATGAAATCGACCAATGGGACGAACGCGCTGCGAATCTACGCTACTCTGGCACGTCCGCCACACCGATTAAACGCGCTGCGTGAGGCCGACGGGTGGGGCCTCGGGCTACAGGGAGCATCGGGAGAGGTCGTCATCGGGAGTGGGTGCATGAAGGTTGGTACGGTTAGCGACTTTGCGAATCGCTGTTCATGTCGACTCTAGAGCCGACGGGGATCGGACGGTGCGGAGGCACGGAGCAGGAAGGATCGGACGGCCAGAAAGCCCAAAACGTTGACGAACTCTCAATGGGTCTCACCGTTAATATCTTTAGATGATCTCATGAGCTGCCTTACATGATTGAGATCCATCTGATGTAATCGGTGTTGTGTTTATTTGGATCTGATGAATTGTTACATTGTGATCAGCTTATCCGCGATGTTTGTGAATTATTGTTGTTGCAATCTTATTGTGTTCATTGCTTGTCACTAGTGCATGAGTGGCATGATCTTAGATTTGAACTATTTTATATTTGCATGAATATATTTGTTTATTTAAATCGTATCTACAAGTTGTATGCACCTATTAACTGTCTGGAACCGGAGACCCCAAAGTGAAAACAATTGGGGCAATCAAAGGGGATGGCTGTGATTTGAGGATTACATGTTTTCAGTAAGTGTTATTGCTTGCTCCGGTGCTCTATTAAAAGGAGTACCTTAATTAACATTAGGTTCCATGATTGGCCCCACTGAAACGGGTGGTTGGACAAACAATGTCGTGCAAGATTCTTATTACAAGCACATACGACTATATACGGAACACATGCTGATGGCCCTTCACGTAGTTACCCCACAATGGCGCCAGAAAACAGTTGCTAACCCCTTCGCGTGGTTACCTGCGTGAAAAGTAAATGGGTTAGGTTGAGACTCCAAGTGCAGAGTGTGTAGTAAGTGGAAGACGTGTTTTCCCCACGAGGGTGACTCGAGGGTTTAATATCGAACTCTCGGGGAATCAGTAGTGAAGATTTATCTTCCTATCCTTCTTTTGGTTACCTACAAAACAAAGTAAATGTTTTGGTCCTCAACCTCACCTAGTGGTTGTCAAGCACAAGGTGTAGAATGATATCAAGATAATATGCAATGCAAACAAGAAATAAATATGCAATGGTGGTAAATAAATATGCAAGGATGGTGGTAGCAATGATAAATGATATTTTTGGGTTTTTATATGAATGCAAGATGTAAAAGTGTTTTTGTATTTTCGGATTTAAATGGCAGAAAATGGAAAAGTGGTAAAAGTGTTGGAAAGGTGTTTCTTATGATTAAAAATGGACCGGGGTTCATGGTTTCACAAATGCACTCTCTCTTTAATAAAGTGGTAGACAATGGAACACTAGAGTTGACATATGAGATTGCAACACAACAGTTTAATGACAAGTTATAATTATATGGGCATCACGTCCTAACATAGAGACCTTTTGGTTATTAGTCTCTCTTATACTCCACCAAGATGCGAACTAAATCATAACACCTCAGTAATTAAGATAACTCAGAGTATAGCAATAAGTATCATGACATGAAGTTAAAATAAGAACATGCTAGATCTAGTCATGGAGGAGTGGCAATGGTCACACCCACATCTCCGGTAGCATGGTATTTCTTTTTATCCCTAGTGAGGCAACAAAGTAAGGTAAAACACCCAAGTGGATCGCAGAACTTTCTCTCACGTTCACTGCACTAGCCACCCCCGTTACTCCAACTAATGCACACGTTCCCCCTCACACGCTCTCATAAACATGCTTGATCATAACAAGTAAATAAGAACGGGGTACATAATATGCATCTACTTTCATAACTGAAACAAAACCATTGCAATCTCAAACATATATTAACTCATAAAAAGATCCACCACAAAGGTATTACATAGATGACCGTAATCATGTTCAGCAGCTCATACGGTACTAATTAGTGAAGCTCAGAGAGAGAGAGATACATAAGTTACTTCCACAAACCCATAGTCCAGAGGTGGACTACTCCCTCTTCATCATGGAGACGGTGGAGAAGTCGTTGGAGAAGATGGAGACCACGCCGGCAGCGCCCCGCCGGAGTTTTCCCCCTCCAATCTGCAACTCCAGGTCTCTGTTTCGGTGTTTCTGTGTTTCTGCGGCGCTCCTTCCAGAGAACGTCGGGGATATTTTTATAGGCTTTTTAGGTCAAAACGGAGTCGGTGGAGGAAAGATCGACGGCAACGGAGCTCGAGGCCAAAGGGGGGTCCCACGCGGCCAGGTACTGGGCCGCGTGGGCCCACTCATCTGGCCCTCGGGCCTCCTTGTTTGCTTCCTTCGCTCCCAGTCTTGTTCCTTCCAAAAATGATGCTCGTAAATTTCCAGGTCATTTGGACGTCGTTTGGGTCCCTGAAACATTAAAAAAGAAATAGGGTTTTCTGCCTGCGCAGGGTTAATTCCATAAAAAATAGGAAACATATCAAATATTCCCAAAATCATTATAAAACAGTGATATAACCCTTATATGATGCAAATATGACTGGAATATAAGTAAAATAATGCAAAGTTCATGTATGCATTTTACATGCATCAACATCCCCAAGCTTAACCTATACTCGTCCTCGAGTATGAAGGTGATAAAACTAACATGGACTTTGCAATTTAATACTATCAATGGATATCAAAGATGATTACTATTGCTACATAGAGTAAAATGATTCATTCTTAAAAGGAGTAGCAATATGCAAGATAGTTTATGAAGTGATATCAAGTATTCAATGCAAGGATGTTCAATGATAATTCACAAAGTGTAACATAAGAGAAGAAGTACTATGGACCACATGTATGCATAATAATAAGTAAGAACATCCTACAATGGTCATAGAGTATTGGTGAAAATCTGAATATAAAAGGTGGACACTTTGGAAAGATATATATATGAGTAGAGGTAAAGCATGAATAAATTTCATCTAACTTCTGAACTTCTCTACTTAAGTCAATGATTGTAATATGGTAATCCTTGGTGTCAAGCTCTCATTCCCCTATCATAGCATCTTGAATGATTAAGTTTAAAGTGAAAGCAATAAGTAGTGTGCTTGACAAAGTACAGGTTGAAAGTCTCATGCCCCTTGAATACAAGTACCTACTCCATGTGTTACTCAACTTGGAAAACAAAGCAAGTTCAAGTTAAATATCATTGTAAGTAATAATAGTATCATTAAGAGCGTCAACTGGGGTACCTCTTGTCCCAGGATATGGAACAAGCCCATATCAAAATGACAAGACAAACAAACATAATGAACAATCTCAACACCCTTTTTATTTACCATTGGATAGCTTTTTATTGTAAGGTGTATCACAGAAGGTTCACCATAGCATGTAAGTAAATTTCCACCATGAATGATGCATGGCTTAGATTAGCGGCCCAGGCGTCTCTCTAACCATTTATACAAACTCATTTAAACTCACTTCATTTCCCATTTATTTCACCCATGGTAAGCATCCATAAACAAAAGTACATGATATCAACTAAATGAGATGATGCAATGTTGAAAGCTTGCCATGTGACAGCACATATGGCTAACTCTCAACCAAAGACATTTGTCAAGTCCACAACTTCATAATTTTAATCACAATGGGTCATATTTATTTATGCAATGAAAGTAAAGTGTGCATCAAGTTCGCGAGAGCTATATAACCAACTTTTCCCACAACAATTAACAACATAAGCATTTTCATTCAGAGGTATAGATAACACAAATATCATGATAAACATACTCGGAATAGCATAAAGCTAATAGGTAGATATGGTGGACTCACTGGAAAAACTTTGGTTGAAGGTGTTGGAAACAAGTTTTTGCTTGTTGGAATTTTTGGGCTAGCAAGAGGGAGAAAGTTGACCATCTAAATGCATGCATGAGTGTCCATAGAACTAACTAATCCATGTTAAAACAAGGTAAATAACATTTAGCATCAAAACATGAATAAAAGATAGCTCTTGATAAAATATTTGCAAATTATTACTCATTAACAAGCTCATGAATCATGCAATTATATGTATCTTTTAAAATTAACTTCAACATCCCTTTTCCCAATCTTATAATAGCATCCAACATAATTCAACCCAAATTTCCAGTAGCTCTCTCATATATAAATGATAGTGTGGTGGTCTCACAAAATAAAAATCTAACCTAAACAAACAAAAAGACGCTCCAAGTTTATGCGATAAAGTGTTTCGATCGAAAAACAGAAGTTAGACGTGTGCAAACCGAGAGTGTGTAGGTCCAGTGGGGTTGTCTTCACATCCCCAAGCTTATGGTCTTCACCATCCTTGGATAGCTCTTGGTGCATCTCCTCTAATCCCTGTGAAAAAACTTCAAAACACCGTTTCTCCATTTCTTTTTCTGTGGGGCACATTAGTAGTGATAAACAAATAGATTTCTTGCTGCATATAATCCTTAGACAAAAATTCATATGAATGTCCAGAAATGTATAATGTTGTATGCCTACTCATAAACTCAATTGGATAAAAAGATTCATGTTAAAAGTTCTAAGCATGCATCAAACAAAATGGGACAGAATCTGTCCAGAAAAACAGCAGCAGCTAAACGTATTTTTCTACCCTACTTAACTTTGTCGAAAATTCCGAAAAATTCATGCATACAGAGGATGAAAAGTTGCACTACAGTTTAAATATGAGCTCATTCGGAGTTACAGAATAAGAATTAAAAATCATACCGTGCACAGATTCGTGCAGGAATAATATCTCCGAACGCTATAAGCAACTTCTTCATACCAAAATGAGTAAAACTTGGCACTTTATTAAAAATTCCAGAAACTAAACTAAACACTAAGTCTCTTGTTACAGCAAGAGGACACAAAGAAAATCACAAATAAAAACAACCGGGTTGCCTCCCGTAAAGCGCTTTCTTTATAGCCATATAGCTAGGCTTCTTACTTGATGTTTATTGTGGACGAAGCTCATGAGGGAGCTTGAATGATGTGCCCTCTTCCTTGGGAAGTGTTCCATGCATTTCTTGTGTGGAAACTGAAACTTCACATTCCCTTCTTTTGAATCAATGATAGCACCTGTAGTACGAAGAAAAGGTCTTCCAAGAATAATTGGACTAGAGGTTTTATTCCCCATATCCATGATTAGAAAATCAACAGGCACAAATGTCATATGTAACTCTACCAAACATCACTTACTTTTCCTAAAGCATGTTTAATGGAATCATCAGCAAGTGCAAGTTCAATAGAGCATTTTTCAAGATTTTTCAATTCAAGTACTTCATATAGTTCTTTAGATAAAACAGAGACACTAGATCCTAGATCAAGTATAGCATGGTGTGTCTCTTTTCCAATGGTTACTAGGACTTTGGGAATCCATACATCCCCAAGCTTAGGTGGTATCATAGCCTCTTGGTTGTACCTAGCAATCTTTTCTTTTAACACATGATTAGCAATATAAGAACCAAAACCAGCTTGGTTAACATTAAAGAAGGATCACTTGCAAATTTTTGTAAGATAGATATTAATTCATGCAAGCTACAATTCTCTAAGTCAAGCAATGGTTCCTTTACTTCACTAAGCATTTTAACTTCTCAACTTTCTTCTCTTTCACAACCATAATAGTTTCCTTAGCAGGGAGTACTTCCCCACTTCTAGTCTTTTTCTCAACATGCATAGAATTGACAGTTTGTTTCTATGTGCCAAACTTTAAAAAGGGATAATATTTCCTAAGGAATGCCTTTTCTAGTTCTCTCCAAGTTTTAACTTCAGCAAGGGGTAATGAATATATCCACTCTTTTGCCTCTCCATTTAGCGAAAAAGGGAATAATTTTGGCATCACAATATCAGGTTCCTTAAAGTCTTGCACAATACAAATGCCGGTAAAATTATTAAGATGCTCAAGACCATCTTCCCATGCTCTACCGCCAAATTGTTCCCTAGTTATCAAGTTCAACAAACTAGGACTTACTTCATAACTCTCAGCATTTATCTTAGGTGTGGCAATGGGCCTAGCAATAAATTGATCATTTGGAGTATTTGTGTAATCACACAACTTAGTTCTTTCTCCCATTTTAGCAAGTTTTTATGTGTTTTTTAATTTTTAATGCAAAACTGAAAATAAATATGCAAACCGAAATAACAAATGCAAGACAATGACAAAACAAGATAAATTGCTTTGAAGGTAAAGATGAATAAGATGATGCTCACGTAGGTGCAACCTCCCCAAGCTTAGGTGTTAGCACAAGTTTGTGATGAAGTTGACTTGGTGAGATATCCTTGGATAAACCTTTCAGCAATGATTCCTCGGCAACGGCGCCAGAAAACAGTCTTGATGGCCCTTCACGTAGTTACCCCACAATGGCGCCAGAAAACAGTTGATAGCCCCTTCGCGTGGTTACCTGCGTGGAAAGTAAATGGGTTAGGTTGAGACTCCAAGTGCAGAGTGTGTAGTAAGTGGAAGACGTGTTTTCCCCACGAGGGTGACTCGAGGGTTTAATATCGAACTCTCGGGGAATCAGTAGTGAAGATTTATCTTCCTATCCTTCTTTTGGTTATCTACAAAACAAAGTAAAATGTTTTGGTCCTCAACCACACCTAGTGGTTGTCAAGCACAAGGTGTTTTGGTCCTCAACCACACCTAGTGGTTGTCAAGCACAAGGTGTTAGAATGATATCAAGATAATATTGGTCCTCAACCACACCTAGTGGTTGTCAAGCACAAGGTGTTAGAATGATATCAAGATAATATGCAATGCAAACAAGAAATAAACATGCAATGGTGGTAAATAAATATGCAAGGATGGTGGTAGCAATGATAAATGATATTTTTGTGTTTTTTATAATGAATGCAAGATGTAAAAGTGTTTTTGTATTTTCGGATTTAATAATGGCAGAAAATGGAAAAGTGGTAAAAGTTGTTGGAAAGGTGTTTCTTATGATTAAAAATGGACCGGGGTTCATGGTTTCACAAATGCACTCTCTCTTTAATAATGTGGTGGACAATGGAACACTAGAGTTGACATATGAGATTGCAACACAACAGTTTAGTGACAAGTTATAATTACATGGGCATCACGTCCTAACATAGAGACCTTTTGGTTATTAGTCTCTCTTATACTCCACCAAGATGCGAACTAAATCATAACACCTCAGTAATTAAGATAACTCAGAGTATAGCAATAAGTATCATGACATGAAGTTAAAATAAGAACATGCTAGATCTAGTCATGGAGTAGTGGCAATGGTCACACCCACATCTCCGGTAGCATGGTATTTCTTTTTATCCCTAGTGAGACAACAAAGTAAGGTAAAACACCCAAGTGGATCGCAGAACTTTCTCTCACGTTCACTGCACTAGCCACCCCCCGTTACTCCAACTAATGCACACGTTCCCCCTCACGCGCTCTCATAAACATGCTTGATCATAACAAGTAAATAAGAACGGGGTACATAATATGCATCTACTTTCATAACTGAAACAAAACCATTGCAATCTCAAACATATATTAACTCATAAAAAGATCCACCACAAAGATATTACATAGATGACCGTAATCATGTTCGGCAGCTCATACGGTACTAATTAGTGAAGCTCGAGAGAGAGAGATACATAAGTTACTTCCACAAACCCATAGTCCAGAGGTGGACTACTCCCTCTTCATCATGGAGACGGTGGAGAAGTCGTTGGAGAAGATGGAGACCACACCGGCAGTGCCCCGCCGGAGTTTTCCCCCTCCAATCTGCAACTCCAGGTCTCTGTGTTCGGTGTTTCTGTGTTTCTGCGGCGCTCCTTCCAGAGAACGTCGGGAGATAATTTTTATAGGCGTTTTTAGGTCAAAAACGGAGTCGGTGGAGGTAAGATCAACGGCAACGGAGCGTCGAGGGCCAAAGTGGGGGGTCCCACGCGGCCAGGTACTTGGGCCACGTGGGCCCACTCATCTGAGCCCTCGGGCCTCCTCTTGTTTGCTTCTTTCGCTCCCAGGTCTTATTCCTTCCAAAAAATGATGCTCGTAAATTTCCAGGTCATTTGGACATCGTTTGGGTCCCTGAAACATTAAAGGAAGGAAATAGGGTTTTCTGCCTGCGCAGGGTTAATTCCATAAAAAAATAGGAAACATATCAAATATTCCCAAAATCATTATAAAACAGTGATATAACCCTTATATGATGCAAATATGACTGGAATATATGTAGAAATAATGCAAAGTTCATGTATGCATTTTCCATGCATCACATGCCTACGTATGATTTATAGACTGCATACTCTGTCATAAGTTAGTTTCAATCCTGTCAATTGCCCAACTGTAATTTGTTCACCCAACACATGTTCTTTTGTTTGGAGAGTTACCTCTAGTGAAACTTTGAACCCCAGTCCATCTTTAATCATTATTGCCTCCGTTGTTACTTTGCTGCTGCTACTTTACTGTTACTATTGCTCTCAAATTACTCTGCTTTCACATCACTTCTGTTATTAGTGCTTTCCAGGTGTGCCTGAATTGACAACTCAGCTGCTAAGGCTTACAAGTATTTTTTGGTTCCCCTTGTGTCAAATCAATAAATTTGGGTTTTACTTCCCTCGAAGATACTGTTGCAACCCCCTACACTTGTGGGTTATCAAGACTCTTTTTTGGCGCCATCAACATGCCATCAAGCATTTTCTAGCGCCGTTGCCGGGGAGATACAAAGCTTCCCGCAAGATATTTTCCCGTCAACTATACGCCAACAACTATTTTCTGGCGCTGTTGCCGAGGAGCATAGATCTACTTATATGTTCACTTGGGGAGAACACACTTGCTCTTTACTCTCTTTATTGTTTTTGCTACATGTTTACTTTCTTTGAAACTAGATCTTATTGGCAAGGTGGGTTCACGGAGGATCAACAGAAATATTATAAGGAATACCGCTCGTCTCAAAAAGGGACATACTTATGGAAACTAATGAATAAACTCGATGTGTATGCTAGAAGTTTATGCTCTATATATGACCTATCTTTTTGTTGTGATGAATATGGTTGTCCTATGAATTTTAAACACTTTCATTTCCAATGGAATGTAATGTTAATGAAATCTTTGCTTCTTATGTTAAAGGAAACAATAATTATTATGACGTTGAACCAATTGAAGAATTTATTGCTTATAAGGGTGCCCATGAAATTAGTTTGTTTCTTGTACATAAAGATGATGTCCGTTACAAGGACGAGAACTATTATATAACTAAACATTTTATGAGTCTGTTTTCTCCGAAAGAAGAGATCAATGCCCTGTAGGAACCTATGGAAGAAGAAATTGCTTAAACTGGAAACTCATTGGATGAAAGAGAGGAAGAGAGTGACGAACGTAAGGAGGAAGAATGTATTAGCTACTCATGCCTACCTGATGGCGTGAATCACACGTTCGTTGGGAGACCCCAAGAGGAAGGTATGATGCAGCGTAGCGGCAATTTTCCCTTGATACAAAACCAAGGTTATCAATCCAGTAGGACTTGGAGAAGGCTCCAACAAGGTGTCTCCCTCCCCTGGCGCTAGGAGGTTTACGCGGACCTGTACACAATCACAAACAAACCACTTTGCCCCAACAAAACAGAGAGGTTGTCAATCTCTCCGGCATGTTGAACACAAAGAATTAAACTTATGTGTGGAAAATATTATGAAATCAAAAATGACCAGTGAGCAAATGACTAGGAAAAGCTATGAAAACAGTTGTAAGCAATATAGGAAAATAGGACCGGTTAAGTTGCAAGCAACGGATAATTGCAAAAAGCATGGTGCATAATCTAAGCAATGAAAACAACATAAAGAAGTAAACACCGTTGTTTTACCTCTAGTAGCAACATCATATCTCTAGTCTTAATCGTTTATGTCTACTCGAACTCAGACAAAGAGAGGCATGAACCTACTATCTAGCATAAATACTCTCTCTAAAGATACTAGCAATTACTTCGACCAAAGCATACACAAGCATCGGAGAGCATGCAAGATCATAAATAAAACATATGATAGATAAACTAAACAAGAGTGTCATGATTCCACAATTCATCGGATTCCAGCAAACACAACATGTAGCATTACGTAAAGATGATCTTAATCATATTAGGCAGCTCACAAGATCTAAACAATGGAGTACAAGGAGAAGAGACAACCATCTAGCTACTGCCATGAACCCGTAGTCCCGTGGTGGACTACTCACGCATCACTCCGGAGGTAGGCATGGTGGTGTAGATGGCTAGATGCCTCCGGTGACAATCTCCCCCTCCGGCAGGGTGCCAGGAAGAGCTTCAGAACCCTCCCGATCTAGGGTTGGCGACGGCGGCGGCCTCGGACGTATTTCTGGAAAAGTGATCGGGTCCCCAGGGTTTTCGGGACGAAGGCAATTTATAGGCGAAGGGCACCTCTAGAAGGTTCTCGAGGGCGCCAGGTGGGACCCAGGCGCGGTCAACCCCTTGACCGCACCTGGTGGCATCTGGGTGGTGTGGGCCCCCTGCAGCCCCCCTTCTGGCTCCGTCTTCGTTTCTTCGTAAAAATAATTCATGTAAATTTTCAGCCAATTCGGAGAAAATTCCTCGACTAGCTTTTCTAAAACAAAAAGACAGCAGAAAACAGGAACTGACACTGGGCATCTTGTTAATGGTTTAGTTCCAGAAAATATGCCAAAATGATATAAAAACATTATAAAAACATGTGGCAATGATATATAATTAGCATGGAACAACCAAAAATTATAGATACGTTTGAGACGCATCACTACCTTCTAATGAGAGTAACTCTTTAACTGATACATTATTTGATTACCCTCCATGCGTACCAAAGGAGGATGAATGATATATTGATGAATGTTATGATCCTATGGATTATTTTGAAATATCCCTTTTTGATGAAATTGATACTTGCTATAGTTATAGCCATGACTTCCTTGTGAATGCAACTTATGAAAATGATTGTGCTACTGTTATTTATGACAATCCATGTTATTTTGATAAATCTTATGATAAGCCTCTATTTGTGCCTACTATAGATATTCATGATAATGGGGAGTTTTGCTTAGAAATTTTATATGATAACGCTCTAGATGATGGTCCTATGTTGCTTGATGATATTAACTATACTGCTATTGAAAATGGGATTCGAGAGGTCTTAACATTAGCTAGAAGGAGTCCCATACCTTTTGTGAATGATCAATCATTTTTTTATAATATTGTCACAAGTGGCTTTGGAGATGTGATACGTCTCAAACGTATCTGTAATTTTTGATTGTTCTATGCTTATTATATATCATTGCCACATGTTTTTATAATTTTTACATCATTTTGGCATATTTTATGGAACTAAACTATTGACAAGATGCCCTGTGCGAGTTCCTGTTTTCTGCTGTCTTTTTGTTTCAGAAAAGCTAGTCGCGAAAGTTTCTCCGAATCGACTGAAAAATTATGGGAATTGTTTTTACATGGAAACATAGACTGCACCAGGAGGAGACATGCAGGGGGGCCCACAGGCCCCAGACGACCCCCAGGCGCGGTCCGGGGGGATCACGGCTGGGGCCCACCTGGGCTCCTCCGGAGCCCTCTCGAGCCGCCCTTTCGCCTATAAATTGCCTTCGTCCCGAAAACCCTCGATACCCGATCACTTTTCCAGAAATTTCCAGAATCACCGTCGTCGCCAACCCTAGATCAGGAGGGTTCTGAAGCTCTTCCCGGCACCCTGCCGGAGGGGGAGATCATCACCGGAGGCATCTACACCACCATGCCTGCCTCCGGAGTGATGCGTAAATAGTCCACCACGGGACTACGGGTCCATGGCAGTAGCTAGATGATTGTCTCTCTTCCTTGTACTCCATTTTTAGATCTTGTGAGCTGCCTAACATGATCAAGGTCATCTATTTGTAATGCTACATGCTCTGTTTGCGGGATCCGATGAATTATGGAGTCATGACATTATTGTTCAGTTTATTTATGATATGTTTTATTTATGATCTTGCATGCTCTCCGATGCTTCTGTATGCTTTGGCCAAAGTAATTACTTGTATCTTTAGAGGGAGTATTTATGCTAGATAGTGGGTTCATGCCTCTCTTGTCTGAGCTCGAGTTGACAGAAACGATTAAGGCTTGAGATGTGCTGTTGCTACTAGGGGTAAAACAGCGGTGTTTATTGCTATATGTTGTAACCATTGCTTACATTATGCACCATGCTTATTGCAATTATCTGTTGCTTGCAACTTAATACTTTCGGCTGACATGCTGGATAGCGATCCCGGGGTGGATTATTAGTCATAGATGTAGTTGGATAACGGTCTATGTATTTTGATGTAATGCCCATATTAAATGAAACGGTGAACTTAATGTCATGATAGTATTGTTATATGCCCATGCTTTGTCAATTGTCTCGCTGTAATTTGTTTACCCAACATGTTTATCTTTTGGAGACACCGCTTTTGAACTGTGGACACCGGTCCTATTTTTCTATATTGTTTACAACTGTTTGCATAGCTTTTCCTAGTCATTTGCTCGCTATTCATTTTTGCACTTTTATTATTTTACACATATATGTTTAATCCTTTGTGTTCAGAAAGCCGGAGAGATTGACAACTTCTCTGTTTCGTTGGGGCAAAGTAGTGTGTTTGTGTGTGCGCAGGTCCAGGTCAACAGCTCTTTTCGGCGTCATTGCCGTTGTCACCAAGCCGAAGCCTTCTCCAAGTCCTACTGGTTCGATAAACCTAGGTTTTGTATCAAGGGAAAATTGCCGCTACGCTGCATCATACCTTCCTCTTGGGGTTCCCAGCGAACGTGTGATCCACGCCATCAAGATGTCATTATTTTAAATAATGTTGACCCCACTATTTTGGAGAGTGATAAAAATTGTGTGTTTGTAGATCATGAAAAGCATGTTTTATGTGATAGTTATATTGTTGAGTTTTTTCACGATGCTAGTCAAAATTATTATGAGAGAGGAAATAGGGTTGTAGAAGTTTTCATGTCACTAAAACGCCTATCTTTATGTTGAAAGTTTTGAATTTGTTCTTCTTTTACCTTGCTATGCTTGTCACTATGTTCTTCATGGATTTATTTGTTTGCAAGATTCCTATGCATAGGAAGTGGGTTAGGCTTAAATGTGTTTCATATTTGCCTCTTGATGCTCTCTTTTGTTTCATTTTTTCTTATGTGAGCATCTTTTAAAATCACTGTGCCTAGCTAAAAGGCATTAAAGAAAAGCGCTTGTGAGAGGCAACCATGATTTTTTTGGCTTTCAGTTTAATGACGAGTTTCAAAAGGTTTCGCTCGATCTTATTCATGTATACATGGGAACCATCATGGGTGTCCAAGGCTCTGCTTGTTCTTATTTACAGGAAGGTGTTCTGATCATGTCTATGTGTTTCGGAACCTGCTGGGTTGATGGCTAGTTGGGAACCCCGGCCCCGAGAGGAAGGAATGATGTAGCTACCAACAAGTATTTCCCTCGACGCAAAACCAAGGTTTATCGAACCATTAGGATAATGTACTCAACCAAGTGAACGGTACCTGCACAAAAACACAAAACAACACTTTCAGACTTAAACAACTATGAAGAATGACTACACCTTCAACAATTAATAGTGTTTGTAGTACGGAACAAGCTTTACCCTAACCTAATCCTAGTCCTCGCCGTCGAAGTCCTCGTCCTAATCAATGATGTCATCGTCATTGTAAACGACCGTGGAGGAGGAGGCAGTACAGAGGGAGGAGCAGGCATTCTGAGTCATGTCGTAGGAGGATGAGGCAGACTCCGGTGCCGTAGTGAGGATGGTATTCATGAGGCCGAGGTGTCCGCTTCGACCTCGGTGACCAATACTAGAAAGGCCTCAATGACGTTGTCCACCGTGTGGCCATTCGCTTCCCACCAAAAATGACGCTTGCTAGTGTGCACCGCGTGGGCCTTGTATGCGCCCAACAAGGCGTTACGCTCACGCGTGAAGCGTTGGTGCCACCGCCCAAGTTGTCATCGGCGTTCTCGTGGAGACGCCGCTTCTCCCCGTCATCTTGTTCCGCTGCTGGAGGTCGACCAAGTTGAACACCTTGGGGATTGTCGGAATGGGTGGCACGGCAAGGCCACCAACCCTTATGACCCACTCCTTTGGCAGGCCAAACCGGTGGATCTGTCACGTCTGGTCGATAGTGAGGCTATGGCTTCCCAAGAACGGCTTGTTGGAACCGTCGGCTTTGAAATTGTTCGACATGTCAGTGGTGATGCGTGTGCGCGCCCGACGACGAAAGGAACTGTGAGAGAGATGGAAGTGAGCAAGATGCACGACAAAGAGCCAGGGAACACTACCTTAGGATGACTCCAACGGGGCGACGCATCGAGTCCGTCCGCGTCCGCTGGAGCCAAAAACACGGCCCAACGGGGCGATGCAAACGGACCGAGGTCCGTTTTTCAGTCCGCGGCGACGCATTTCTGGCCCAAATTTCGGCCACCGATGCGTCGGGCGCGGCCGCAAGCGGACCGCTTTTGTGTCCTCCTCTGGTCCGCTCATCAGAGGCAAAATCCACACTCCGGCCTCTCCTCTCCCAAAACCCCAGTCCACACTCCAACCCTAGCCATGGCCGGTGCAGCCGCCGCCGCCGCCTCTGACACTGGACCTGCCGTCGCCGGCACCGCCACCGCCGCCGGCACCGCCGCTGGATGTGCGGCCCAAGCTGCAAAGAAACCAAAGAAGGAACTCACCGTAGAGCAGAGGGCCACAGAGACCCAAAAGCGGGGCGCCCGGAGGAGGAGATTGAAGCGGGACAACCTCGATGCCGCCAAGAAGGCCGCCGCGGATCAGCGGGGCGAGGAGGACAATGCTGACCTCGTGTCCAGGGCTGCGACCGCTGCCCTCCTCCTGATTGGAACTACCCCGACGGCGGCCGCGGTCGGGGTCGCGACTGCGGCGGCCAGCTCCAACGGCTCGGCGGCCCGGCCGCCAAGGTCGAGATCTTCCGCGACGGCACCATCGCCTACGAACGGGTACCTCCCGGGAACCAAGCCGCCGCGGGTTTCCCCAAACTCAGGCCAATCCACGCCCGGCGCAGTCGAGGTACCTACCCTTGATCTCAACATGCCTGCTACACCTTTGGCCGGACACTCGCCGGCGCCGCAGACTGCGGCCGCGCGTGCAGCTGCCCCGGCAGTGGTTGCCCAGGCCACGCGTAACCTGTTCGGCGAATTGCCCAGGGCGTCGCCGGGTGACCCCAGGTACTACGAGGTGGAGGAAGTCGATGAAGGGGACAACGTCCAGGAGGACGTTCTCCAGGACATGATCAGGGACAACAATGAGTACGCCGACGATGATTACAATGCCGGAGAAGATGAAGTTCCGCCGACCGGCCCCGATGTGATCAACATCGATGCTGAGCCGGTTTTCGAAGAAGAGCTCGAGACCCAAGCCCGGGCCATGAAGAGAAAGATGAGCCAAAGGGGCGCCTCATTCACGCCCGAGGAAGACGTGCTCATTTGCGAGTCCTGGATCGAGGTTGGCACCAACCAAATTCTCTGGGCGGATCAAAAAGGGTCGGCATATTGGGGCCGGTTCACCAAGCGCTACAATGAATGTAGAATCCTTCCGCCCTATAACATTCAAACTCAGCGGACGGAGGTATCTATCTCCAAGAGGTGGCTCCACATATCCGCGGAGACGAGCAAGTTTTGCGGCTCCGTTGAAAATGTTCAAGCCCGGCCACAAAGTGCTATGGAGTGAGTGAATTGGTAAGTTTTGCGGCTCCTCTTCCCTTCTTACGCATTGGTCTACTCTTCCCTTCTACAATTATTTTGGTTGCTATAACCTTGTATGTCCAGGAGAAGGATGGGAGGCCAAGGGGGAAGAACAACTCGAAGGCCGAGTTGAAACGCGATGCAACAACCCTTGCCTTGCAAGAGACATTGAACGGGTTCCTATCCCAAAAGGACAAGTCATCTGACAAGAAGGAGGAGAGGAGAGAAAAGGAACGCCTAGAGAGAGAGGCGTCTTCCAAGCTCTTCTTCGAATTGCAGAAGAAGAGACTCGATATAGAAGAGGAAAACGACCGAACAAGAACAAGGGAAGCCGATGCAAGAGCCAAGGAGGCCAAGGCTAGGGCCATGGAGGCCGAGGCAAAAGCAAAGGACATTGAGCTCGCCCTACGCCAAGAGGAGGCCAGGATCATGGTAATGGATCTCTCGGCCTTCACCCCTACGAAGAAGGCCTACTACCTCAAGAAGTAAAGGTACTACATGGACCGAGATTGATCAAATCTCGGTCGTTTTATTTATGTTGCATGCCGGTGTTGAACTATGGCCGATATGGCCGGAAAAATATGGCCGATGGCCGGAATTTGTAATATTTTGGGTATGTATGCAGACATGGCCTATGAGGCCGGGATTATGTTTTTATTTTAGATTCATCTGCTTGCTATATACTTGGTTTGTTGCAACATGATCACCTTGGCCGAATATGATCAAAAAAACCTGGCCGGGCGGACTCGATGCATCGGGCCGTTGGGCGCAGTGGACAGAAAGGGGCAGACCTGGGCCGGACGCGCGTCCGTTTGCCGACCCAAATGGACAAAAGGCGGACCAAACGCGTGTCCATTTGGGTCGCCCCGTTGGAGTCATCCTTACATCGTCGGGTAGACATGATGGGGTTCGTAGCAGAAAACAATAATTTTTCTAACTATCGCAACACCGAAACTAGCCAGGATCTATCTATCTAGTAATGCGGTAACGGAGAAGTCATCGGAAACATACCCTTGTAGACCGATAGCGAGAGTTACGCTCCCGCACAAGTGTTGCCGATGAAGACGTACGTAGCCGACCTCAAGGTCGCGGAGAACTTGGCGCGACGAAGAAGAAGGAGACGCGGCGATGAAGAGGCTCCTAGTGCCGAACTCGTGAGAGAGCAGCACCTCCGAGTACTCGCACACGTACGGACCTTGACGATTACCTCCGTGCTCCCCGATCCAGCCGGAATAGCGGAAGCGAGAACTTTGGGTGGAATCCCGCAGCACAACGGTGCGCTGCGGTTTATAGGTCTCCCGTATACGCTGTCCAGACTTGGGACCGCGCACGTCGAGAGATGGGGAGGGAGGAATTGGACCAGGAAGAAGCCTGGGCCAACCGGAATTAATTCCTGAATTTTCTGTGTATTTTTCCAATTAATCCGGGTCCCTATTTATTAGAGGAAAAGGGTGTGCAATTTCCCTCAACTCTCCATGTGGGACTAAACAAAGGAGCAAGGGGGGGGGGGGGGTGCGCCGGCCTACATGGGCCCAGCCGCACCCCATGGTGGCCGGCTGGCCCCCTTGGCCCAGCCGCACCCCTCTTGTGAGGGGGAAGCTCCCCTCTTGGGCCTCAAGGCCCATCTAAGGTGAGCAGCCCCTTTTTTCTCCTTTTATTTAATATTAAATTAATATAAATATATATAATTCCATAATTAATATATTTACATACTATTTAATCTCCCGTGACTCCGAAACAATTTCCAGATCACTCCGAACTCACTTCGGTCTCCCCGAAACTCTTCCGGTCTTCCCCGGAACTCTTCCGTTCTTGCCGGAACCTTTCCGAAACCTCCTATCTCTATACCTAAGCCACTCCGATGTTTCCAAAACGTTCTCCTAGCGTCGTCAAGACCTTAAGTGTGTTACCCTCGGTTCGAGAATACTCCGGACATGGTCGAGACCCTCCCGCCAATGACCGTCAGGGAGCCCTGGATGACTATGACGGCCCCCGTGCATTCTAGAATAAATCATCCTTGAATCATCTTTGAACCGTTAACATGATATGGTCATTCCCTTTGTTCGTTGATACTTCCTTGTCCGAGATACGATCGTCAACATCTGATGTTGTGTTTTATCTCGTTACCGACAAGGTTGTTTTACTCGTTCCCGTGATATTATATCTTAATGACCTAGTCATACGCTGCGCAGCTTTACAGATATAATCTCACCGAGTGGGCCCAGCATATCAATCCATCACACGGATGAACAAATCCCGCTCTTGATCACTCGCCCCGACTACTTCCTTCCAATACCCGAAAGTGTCACCCTTATTGTCGTGCGTATGAGACATGACGTTAGGTGCGATCAGCCGTATCTTTCAGAAGCAGCGACTTGATATAATCTCACGGTCTAAGGAATAAGTTACCACGTTATAATCCTATTGCAGTGTTGAACTATCTGATACGATCCTAACTACAATACTTTGGGTAATGTCCATCAAATTATTCTCCCAATAAAATGACTCCACCATCAACTGTTAATGCAATATGATCGGGAAATCACGATCATCCATTGACTGATGGACTAGTTTATCTAGAGGCTTAACTAGGGACTCTGGTTTGTTTACATACCACACGTGTATTAACAATTCCGATTAATACAGTTATAGCATGGTATAAAACTATTTATAAACTTAAAGAGATAATGCAATAAATCTTATTATTTATTTGCCTCTAGGGCATATCTCCAACAAGACAAGGGGTGGTGACGTCGGCGTTTAACACGACGCTTGGAAAGGCACAACGCCGATGTGTGGACTGGTCGCTGGCCCCGTTAACGGGAAAAATACAATTAGGCCATCTCCACCGGGGGCCTCCAATTGACCCCCCAAAGCCCCAATGGGGGTCCGGACCTAAAAAATACCCACCAGCGGGGGCCTCCAAACGAAAAAAGCCCCCCAAATATGTCCGGCACCCCCGAAGAGGCCTCCAAACTTGGAGGCCCTCTCGGGGGTGCCGGACATGCAAAGCGGACATTAATTTCGGCCCTGGTCCCGCGTGTCAGCCAGATAGCTCTATCCCCACTCCATCTCTCTCACGTCTCTCTCCCATGGCGTGCCCGCATCTCCTCTCCCTCGCCCACCTCTCCCTCACCTTAGCCTACCGACGCTCGTGCTTGCCGTGGAGGCCGCGCCGGCGCCGTATAATACCGCCTGGGCAGAGGTGGGCAAGCCCGGGGATGCCCGGCGAGGACGAGGCAGATCGACTCGCGTCGGTGCTCCCGAGGCGAAGCTCGGCCGCGATGCGTGCGCGCGGGGCAGTCCGAGGAGTTCGAGGCCGAGGAGGCAAGGACCCTTTGGTGCACCTCATCTCCGTACGCGAGATGCGCGCGACCGTGGCGGGGTTCCGTGGCTGCAAGGGCGGGCGGGCTCGACGGCCATGCGGCGCTCCTGGTCCTCGCCGTGGACGCCGGCGCCTTCTCACCCACAAAGGCGTTGCTCCTTGGCGTGGCTCGACCTCTACTCCGGCGTCCGCCTCCTTCCTCGTCGCGCGTGACCCTCCATCTCGAGCCTGTGGTTGGTGCACGTGCGCGTCCTTGCCGCGGTGCCGTCGCCGGCCTGGGCGCGTGCGGTGCTCGCCTGGATGCCATCGCGTACGAGCGCGTCCTCGCCGCGGTGCCGTCGTCGGCCTGGGCGCGTGATGACTCCCAAGTGCAGGAGATCAATTGTAGTACCTTTCGATTAGAAAAGGTTGTCGAACCCACGAGGAGCTGAAGGTATTGGTTAGCAAGAATGATAAATAAAACAATGAAAGATGCAAGTGTTTTTGAGATTTTTGGTTGTATAGTTGCAAGAAAGTAAAAATGCTGAATATAAATGATAACAAGTAAAAAGCTCTCAAAGAGAGAAAGCCCAATCCTCTATGTGGCAAGAGGACAAGATCAAGTGATGTGTAACTTACATGTGGAAAACGTTCCCGAGGGCGGCATGGATACTGCTAGGCATAGAGATTTATTAAACAACACGTTGAATATCTTGTCAAGTTTTAATCTTCTTTGGACGGAGCCATTGTTAGGTATAGCTAAATAAATAAACTAAACCCCTTATGATGGATCATGTGGCCAAGTAAATGACTGCACAAGAATTATTAAGACATAAAGTCCCACCATAGCATTACACTCTAAGGTATCCGATACTAATACCCTCATAATGCAACTTCATGACTCGGTCTCAGGTTTACATGTCCCCCCAAGTCTCCCTCAATTCATTACACTACGGTGTTCTCCTATGAGCCCATATAGGTGAAGTGTTGTGCAGTCGACGTTCGCACAACACCATCATAGAATCACATAAAAAGATAAATACTAGACAAAATACCAACACATGTCATATATAAATCATTGCCAATTCATCCTATGCCCTCAGGAACATACGGGAACTACTCACAACGTGCAAACATAATGATATTCAGTGGCATAAGTGGTACAACACAATCTAAAAATATAACTTCACCTCCAAATAATGACAAGTACTCAATCACAAACATGAATAGTAGCACAAGACAAGTATCTAGGGTATAGCAACTCTCAAACTACGAGGGGAACGGAGTGGATCACGAAGATGATGATGGAGATGGTGCTGGTCTTGGTGATGGTGATGATGTAGAGGCCTCCTCCCACGCCAAGGAGGAGAGGTGATGACGATGACGATGATTTCCCCTTCTCCGGAGCTCCGGAGCAGCAGGATCTGACCCCCTCGGAGGGAATCAAGAGTTTCGCCGCCGCCGCCGCGGCCTCGGATGGATTTGGGAAAATTATGGCGTAACTTTTCGGACGAGACGAAGGCGTGTTAAAAAGCCCCGAGCGAGGAAGTGCCCGAGACTCCGGATGATGGGCGCGTGGGCCCCCTCTTTTGGGCCTCGTGGCTCTCCTCCCTTCGATCTTCTTCCCACTGTTGTTCTCCCGATGAAAAACCAGCTGTGCAATTTTTCTTTTCTTATTTGGGTCCCTGTAGCTCCTGAAACATTAAAAACAAGAAAAATGAGGTTTTCTGCCTCCGAGAAATTAAATACCAAAAATAGGGACTTTGTATGAAAGTCCCATAAATCATCTAAAACATGTAAAAACAATGATATAACAATGCCAATAACATTCTAATATAATAATATAAGTTGTATAAATGATGATATAAAATGCACGTATCAGCGCGTCCTCGCCTGGAAGTCGTCGCGTACGTGCGCGTCCTCGCCGGCTTGGGCGCGTGCGCGTCCTCGCCTGGATGTCATCGCGTACGTGCGCGTCCTCGCCGGCTTGGGCGCGAGTCGAGCGTGCCGCCTAGGACAACAAAGGTAAGCTCTCTTCAGCTGCCGCACAGGTCCTTCCGCTCTCGCGCTGGACGCCGAGCGACGCTCTCCTTTCTCGACGTCTGCGCTCATCGCCAGCCAGTTCAGTTTGTTCCCGTCTTTGCTAGTACTTCTTCAGATTCACTTTCTTTCTCTGTACATTTCTTCAGATTCGTGCTGCTGGTTCTCGTGGGTACTGGTTCGTGTTGTACACTTAGTCAAATTGTGCTCGACCTCTGCAACTGGGTTGTGCTGCTGCTGCTCGTCGCGGGCGTGGCGTGTGTTGCTGCTCGCCGCGGGCGTGGCATTCATTCCAACAGACGGCCTGGAGCAGCGGGGCGACGGCGCTGGCGTCCCGGCGAGGTACTCGACGGCCGGCCTCGTTCTGCCGGGTGAGAAGGTGTAGCGTGGACTCGTTCTTGTCTTCTGCTCTGCCGGTAACGGCGCCCACAAGGTGTTTGTCTAAATGCATAATCAATTGGGGGCCTTGTTTTAGAGTGTGCTGCTGGAGAACTTTTTGTTTTTTGGACCGGATGTGTGTCCGGCACGCCTCAAAGGGAGGACAATTGGAGGGTGCCGGACACATATTTGGAGTGTCCTGGTGGGATGCTCTTACGCACGCACGCTGCCGCATGAGGTCACTAGAGTGAGGTCAGTAGTGGCCGGTGACTGGCGAGAGCGCGCGTTAATCTTTCGGTCCCGGGCTACCTTGCAACGAGACAAAACTGGCTTGGCCGCTTCGCCTCCGCCTCGGCTCGGGACCAGGCGTATATGCGCGTATGTACTCCCATGTACGCAAGCCGCGCTCGGCTCCAAGTTCATCATCGTTGGGAGCTCCATTGAAACGGCGTTTCCATCGATGCGTCCTGGTGCGCGCATGACAGTACCTTTTTCACTTGACTTTGGCCGTAGCCGGCCTGTGCGGACGCTTGCAGACCTCATCAACAACCTACCCTGAATGTAAATGCATGCTAGCTTAGGTGAGAACTGAATCGCCAAAACTCTCGTGCGCGACGCGACAAGAAACAGCAGTAGAAGAATTGGAGGAGATCGGAACGTAGCTGTCGGCGCTTCACTACCTTTGCGTTTTACTCCCTCCGTTCCAAATTAGATGACTTCCATTTGTCTAAAAGTGGATGTATCTAAACTTGTAACATGTCTAGATACATCCACTTTTGGACAAATACAAGTCATCTAATTTGGAATGGAGGGAGTACCTTCTACTCCCCTCCGTTCCTAAATATTCTATATGTATGCAGACACATTTTATTGTTTATGTTCACCCATTTAAGTCCGAAACTAGTCAATGTGTAAAATAACTAAAACATCTTATATTTGCTTCACTACCTTTGCTAAGGTTCTACCTTCTACTCGCTCCGTTCCTAAATATTTTATATGCATGCAGACACATTTTAGTGTTTATGTTCAGTCATTTGAGTCCGAAACTAATTAACATGTGAAATAGCTAAAACATGTTATATTTAGGGCACCTCTAACGGGCTGGCGCAAACGGACACCAAAATGTGTCCGGTTTGGTCCGTTTGGGGGCGGACCGCGGACACATTTTGGCCCTTTGTCCGTTTGGGGTGGAGGTGCCCCCAACGGCCTGGAGCAAAAACTGGCCCTTTTAAAAAAAAAGTTGATACATAGTTCATCAAAACAATAAAATAGTTCAAATAAATTCGAAATAGGACATCAAATGTCATCGCGATCACGGATCATCTTTTGCTTTTTGAGGATCCATGCTCGTTGCTCCGGGTCCATGATGGTCAGGTCGGCCATCATGATCCGGTTCTCCTCGGCAAGCAACGCGAGCTTCACGCGGTTCTCTTCGGCCTTGACCTTCTCTTGCTCGATCTCGAGCTTCTTCTTTGTCATCTCTATATAGCATGCCATTGCTTCCTCCTTGTCCTTGCGTTTTTCGACATACCTTGCGGCGGTGGACTGTTCCTTGTCGGCGATCAACGCCTTCAACGTCTCCTCCAATTGTGCCGCCGCCGGCTCACGCTTCGAGTCTTGTGCGGAGGACTTGTGTCCTCTCGGTCTCACAGCCCGGGACCCCGAGCTTTGGCCGGGATCCACACCATCGTCTTCACCGCTAGCTCTTTTCCTCGATCCATCGCCGGTCCCTTTCTTCAAGGAGTTGTAGAGCTCTTGCCATTTTGGACACCCCTTGATCATGTCCCAACAATGGGGCAATGTAAACTTGCTCTTGAAGAAGGCCTTGTGGTACTCCAGTGCTTGAACGATCTTGTCCTCAACACCAAAGCCACTCACCGGCCGGTTCTTGACATGCTCGTAGGACGCTTGGAATTTGCAACACTCGGTCGAAATGTGTTGCCACCTCTTTGTGAGAGAGCCCTCGTTGCGATCGCTCTCAATCTGGTATGGGGGCAACTTCCTTATCTCATGAAAATGCTTGTGGCACCTAAACCAAAAGGCCGAGCCTCTTTGTTGGGCACCAAATTTTGCATTTTGCCCACAAGTCATCCAAGTCTCGCAAAGAATCTTGTCCTCCTTCTCCGTGTACGACACCGTGCGGATGTTCTTCCTCTTGAGGCTTGCCGCGATTCGAGCGTGCTCCTCGTCGACATCGAGGGGCTCATCCTCAATGTCGACCACATCGGCCTCTGTCTCAGGCATGGTCGCATTCGGGTCTTCTCTCTCGGCGTCGGCAGGGTCGAAGAAGGCCGCTGTCGGGTCTTGTGTCTCGGCGTCGGCAAGGTCGATGTAGGTGCGGCCGTTGATCATGTCGTGCATGATTGTGTCGTCGAAGTAGGACGGGTCGGTCGGCGTCGTGGGAGGCATGTCGTCGTTGAACATGAGGGCACGGGCTTCGGGCATGGTCATCTTGGCCACCATGGACCTCGATTTGCCACGCGAAAGCCCATCGCCGGCACTCGGTGTCAAGTTGAGGTCGAGCGGCTTCGGGTCCAACGGGACCGACGAAATCTCCGGCGAGGCCTCACGGGAGCCCAGCCGCGACACTTGGTGAAGAGCGACGACCGTGAGGGCGTCGAGGGCGCCGGGGAGCTTGGCGGAGGAGACCGAGCTTCCGGCCGATGCGGCCAGAGTGGGGGAGAGGCCACCGAATGGGAGTGCAAAAACCTCACCCTTGAGGAGAAGCACAGCTCGGGCAGCGGCCTGCGTCGCGATGAGATCCTGGTTGGCCTGGGCCTGGATGGCGGCGAGCCTCTCCTTCTCCTCGGCCGCTGCCTTCGCGGCCTTCTCCTCGGCCGCTGCCTTCGCGGCCTTCTCGTCGGCCAAGCGCTCCCGAGTCCTCTCCCTCCGGCCTTGTCGCTTGCCCGACTCCGGCTTCCTCTCCTTCTTCTCCTTCTTCACCACCAGCAGGGCGGCGCCGGCAGCGGCCATGGTTTTCGACAGCCCGTCCTCCATCGCGGGGCAAAGGCTGGGGCGGCGGCGGCGGCTGGGCAAGGGTTTGGGGACGAATGGAATGGGGATAGGATGTGTGGCTGGCCATTGGGCCCGACGCGGACAGGGAGGACAAAGGGGCGGACCGAGAGGCTGTCCGTCCCACCCCAAACCTGGACCAAAGTTGGGCCGCGTTTGGGGCAAAATCTCGTGTCCGGCGGACACTGGTCCCTTTGCGCCAGCCCGTTGGAGCACCTCCTCTGTCCGTTCGGACAAAAGAGGACTGGGCTGGTCCGTTTGCGCCAGCCCGTTGGAGGTGCCCTTAGTAACGGATAGTAGTGCAATTACATTCATAGAAGAGGGATAGACGCCACTGCAATTTCCTGCCATTTGGGAAACGTCACTACAATTTTCATGTTTCTATTAAATCCACTCAAACACATATAATAGATAATATACACTTGTATTTCTATAATACAAAGTATACGCAGACGACACCCTCATTCTGATCCAGAACAATGATCTTGACATTGCTAACCTTAAGTTTCTCTTGTTGTGTTTTGAGAACATGTCGGGACTGAAAATCAACTTTAATAAAAGTGAAGTGTTTGTGCTTGAGGAGCCCTTAGAGGAGCAGCAGAGGGTAGCCAATATGTTGAACTGCAAACTGGGCGCTTTCCCCTTCATCTACCTCGGGTTACCTATCTCTAACCATAAGCTCACGGTGGAACAATGGAATGTTCTAGTCGCCAAACTTGCCGGGAAGGTCGAGGTGTGGATGGGAAGATTGCTTTCCTCGGGTGGAAGGCTAATTCTGTCGAATGCCTGCCTTGATGCGCTTCCGATTTTTGCTATGGGGTTGTTTTTTATGCAAGACGGGGTACATGCGAAGTTTTATGCGGTTAGGGCGAGATTCTTCTGGGAAGGTTCGGGGCCGACGCGCAAGTACCACTGGGTTAACTGGCCAGCGTTCTGTAGACCCAAAGACTGCAGGGGCCTTGGGCTCACAAACACAAGAAACATGAATATCCCGGAGGCGGATGATATCTTCGCCAGTGCAACCCAGGGGGGTTCTCAGTTTTGGCGAAACATTCATAAGATCAAAAAGTGGTTTAAGTTGGAGGCCAAACATTCACCTAGAAATGGGGTTCGGACAGCATTTTGGCTTGACTGGTGGCATGGAGATAGGCAGCTTAAAGACTCCTTCCCACGCTTGTTTGCTGTTTTCAACAATCCCAGTATCTCGGTAGCGAAGGTTTTTGCTCCGAACACAGTCGGCATTGCATTTAGACGGTCGCTCGACCCGGAAGGGGTAGCACAATGGAACACGCTGTTCACGGCTCTTGATGAGTTTGCGCTGCAGGAAGGGACGGATCAGGTCAGCTGGGCGCTGGAACCCTCCGGCGTCTACTGGGTGGCATCTATGTACAGTATCATTTCCCAAATGGGCAATTGTGGCGCATGGGCGGGACATCTGGGGGCCAGATTACCACAAACAGATAGTAGTACAATTACATTCATAGAAGAGGGATAGACGCCACTGCAATTTCCTGCCATTTGAGAAACGTCACTACAATTTTCCTTTTTTATTGAATCCACTTAAACACACATAACAGACAATATACACTCGTATTTCTATAATACATACGTATACAGGCAACTGGATCGACTCAAAACATCGCATCGCGATTCTGTTCTCGCTCCCCGGAAGCCGACAAGCCTATTTTTGGTAGATGCAACGTGAGCAAAGTCAACAAGCAATTTGAAATAGATTGGGAACATTATCTTGCCGAGGATGTACAATTGGTAACTTTGGGTGGAACTGAAAGTGTAGTTTCTACCGGTCTGTTGCTTCTTTTGGGTGGAAAACTTGCAAAGTCCATCCTCCAAGATATTCTGAGTATGTTAATGAGAAGCCACTAGTTATTGATGCACATTTCCTGATCTTCTCTACATCGCAGGAAGCGATCTGCCAAGGAGCAACATGTGCAAGTAGATGAGCCTATAGCTAATTACAATAATTACAAGGGGTAACTTTCTAATTCTAACAGTGGCAAATGACTATTGCCTAAGATTGAGAACCGACTAGTAGTCGGGTAGTTAGTGTTGCGGTGGTGCAGCCAACCCACCAGAGTTCGAATCCCAGTCCGGACGAATTTCTGGTGTCTCGCTCCTTCTATTAAAAAACCGTGGAGCTCCTCCTCCGTTGGGTTCAAAAAAAGAAAAAAAAAGACTATTGACTAAGATTGATCCAATGATATGCCTATGTAAGAATAAGACTACATCAACCGCGATCAAGTCTCTAGCAAAGAAGAAAAAGACGACACATGTGAAGAAGGCGACAACCGAGAAGAAAGCAACTCAAGTGAAAAAAACAAGCTAAAGACAAACGAAAGAAGAAGTTGCGGCGAAGAAGAAGTCTACAGCGAAATACGGCAAGAAAAGGAAACCCGAGGTGGTTGCACCATCCACAAGTGAGACGGTTCTGAAGCCAACACTTGAAACCAAGAAAAGCCTTATGCACCGGCTTGGGGGTTAGATACTTAGATTATGTTTTGTGTATGCATGCTTTCTATTTTTTCTAGATGAGATGGTACTTTGAACCTGACCTGTATTTCTGTATGCGCGTCAAATATTTGTGATGGCCATTTGATCATGGAGATGTATTGAATGTCTGTGATGGCTATTTGAACCTTGAACTATGCATGTTTCTGTATGCATGTCAAACTTTTATGTATGCATGTTATCTTTGAAACTGTAGCTATATTATGAGATGTTAAACAACGTGGAGCTATATATTGAGATGTTGAATAACGTGGAGCTAATGAGATGTTGAACCTGCAGCTATGTAAGTGAGATGTTGAACTTGTAGCTTTAAGATATTTTATTTTCTCCAATTTTAGCAATTTATCCAAGTATAAACTAATTCGGTTAGGTGCCAAAAAAGGCCGATTGTGGTATGTTTCCAATTAGTATAAAAATCAAGATGATTACAAATAAAATTTATTTTATCAACTCAATTGCATTCTTTCTCTACCTTTATCTCAATATTTCGTTTTATTCTTAAAACTGTATTTTCTTTGTTGTGAACCATCCAATGCGCAACATAATCACACGCTTTATGATTTGGTTGAAATCATACTACGTGACACGCATCATGTTCCGGCGTATAATTAACAGTCATAGTCAGGTCCAAAATGTGAAGTGACCGTGTATTTAAATACGGAGGGAGTACTACATTCGGTGTTTGATTCAACTGTCGATATTGAGGCTATTTAAACAGAAGTTCGTTACGTACGCTCGCACTCTGAACATTTTCACCAGATCACGTGGTAGGTGCCTTTTTTTTGTTTTGTTTTTTCTTCCTTTCAATTGTGTGCTTTCTTTATGTCTCGAATAGTTCTTAACATTATGCGGCTATGCGCCGACAAAAGTCACGTGTATAATTGATATCTTCTTGAAAATATATTCTCTTTATAAAAAAAAGCTTAGCTAGCTTCTGTTGGCGCGCGCTTTTACTTGTACCAGGCGCAGCAGAGTAACTCTGCACAGCGGTAGAGTATGTCGGTTTGTGCTCTGCCGATGGTGCAATTTTTTCATTTATTGTGGGAAGTGGTGGATATGATTCGAGCTTTGAATCATCATCCGAGAATTCTGAAACGCTGTACTCTCGTATCTCCACTGACCAATCATGATCGATCGATCCATGCATGATGCAATGCATGCATGCAAGAATGATTTGCTCCGTCCACTACGGCAAAGACAGTTTAGATCGATCAATGCCATGCTCTCTCTTTTTCGCTTTTCAGAGCAGCAAAACTAGCAATCTCAGTCACGTCATGGATCATCAACATAGTCGTTTCGACGGAGTAATACTCTAAGCTAGTTTTGGCTTTGATGTCGGGATAACTTGATGTCGATTTTGGAAATAAAGATTTCGCTCAACAGATCTTTTTTGAGGCTTCATTATTTGTTCCAGGGAATTTATTATAGTAATTTTGGAAGATAAAAAACATTCAGAATTTCTTTGAATTATAGGATAAAACTGAAATCACGGCATTTCTTAATACTTCTCTTAAACTTCAATGAAGTTGGCACGACTAGAGTTTACTTATATACATTCTCTCGAAGGTTTGGCGAGGAAATCACGCAAGGTATGTTTGAATGGTGAACCAAACCAATATAAAAACCTTTTGGTCATACTAACACTTTGGATTTTGATATGACGATTCTTTTTTCGCCAAGCCGATATTCTATGGTCATGATAATATTTTGATTCTTGCGTGGGGTATAGTTCATTATTCTTCGTAACACCCGGTAAAAAGATAGGCAATTGAATACTTAAGCCAAAAGTTTCGGTGGAGTTGACTCCGGCTCTAGCCAAATCAGGGGCAGAGCTCCCATTAGGGCAAAATTCTGACTTCAAGAAGTAGCCGTCGCCTCACCATATCAAAAAATACACAGAAAAAACCTAAACAAAAGACGGCAACCCTCCCGCCGGTGAGAGGCCGTGATCCGCCACGCCACCAAGGCCTTAAGGCCACTGGAGACCGAGCGGACCGGTGGCGTCGCTGGCGAGGGGGCGGAACTCTAGATGGGTTTTACGATCGCCTCATGATCGTCTCTCTCCTGCTGCCTCGCGTACCGATTCGTTTCACAGGAGATCAGCTTTGATAGAATAGATTGGAATTGGTTCCGTACGTATAGATTCACATTTAGACAAATCAATGCTAATCATTTCCGGTCGGAGGGGGTAGTTGTATGCTTAAAATGGGCTCTAAATGAGAAAAATATGGTTAATTTTTTGAACATTTGGCAAAATGATTCAAACCTGAAACAGGGATTAGGTTTATGTTTTGTTTTATTTTGATTTTGTATAGTATTTTATTAATCTAGATATGTAGTTCTATTGGTTCATTCAATGCTGCGAGGACATGTTTTGTCAACTAAAATAATAGATACGTAGCAGCTGCTGTGCTATGTCATTTTGGTTGAAATTTCACATACAAATTTCTTGCAATGCTAAAAAAGAGTAGGCATAGTTTTTCTCCTGACCCCACCTTCAAATATTCATCGTGCACATTGACTGACTGGCTGGGGCAGGACGAAGCAGTGGAGCACCTTTCGCGAGTTCCCATGGATTCTAGCACAGGCAGCGTCGCCTCAAATAACTGCTGCACACTCTGAACTGAAACCCCAGAAAACAGTGATCCATACTAGTGCTCCTGCTCACTGAATTATTTTACACGAGCAAGTAACCCCTGACCGGCTACTTTCTTTTACCCGCATGCATCGGTCGTACTCCGTGGCAGTGGCGCAGTGCCCCTCACATGGCCGTCGGACCCGCACAGCGCTCCCACCTGGCCCGCTGACTCGTGGCGCCCACGCGGGTGGGACCCGTTCATTGGCGACCGTATCTAGCTGGACCCGGGTACGCGTGCGGTGCCTCGGGCCCCGTCACATGGCCGCACCGCCCACCTCCGCCTGTCCTCCGGTTGTCATCGTTCCTCGCGCACAGAGAGAATACCAACCGCGTGTGCTAACCACTCACTGACAAGGCGGTCGCATATGTGCGGGGCCCACGTGGCAGTGAAGCGTGTGTGCTTTTGGGTGTTGGGAGTGCGTTGATGCTACGGTCCAAGTGGATAAGGACAGGGGTGAGGGGCGAGACCACTTGTCAACTCCGCACGGCGACCCACGAGGGCGTGCGCAGAGAAGAGAAGACCATGTGCGTGGTGGGTCCCAGGAGTCAGCTGTTTCCTCCTGCCGGGGAGCAATGCCGTACGTACGTGCGCGGACCGTTGGATTCCTCCTCTCGCTGTATCGTGGTCGCGGCCGCGGGTGCGCCTGTCCACTGCCACTTGTCTAGCTACGTAGGTACAGGGCGCGTTTGGTAGCCGGGCTCCTTTCTTTCCATAAACATGTTGTGTGACTTATTGGTTGGCGTGCCGTGTAAGCGAGAGCGAGCAGGCCTTATCCTCTCCTCGTCACTGTAGCTCAAGAGAGGAAGGCGATTTTTGGGGCGACTTCGTCGACCCACCGCGTCCGCGCCGCTGAGGCGTGGGATTCCTCCCCTCCGCCGGCCGCCTCGGCGGCGGGAGGGTGGGGATCCCGTCTCCGGCCTGTACATACGGTAGGGTAGGGTGGAGATCTCGCCGGCGGCGCCTCGGAGGAGTGGGTGCTGGTGGTGGGGTTTTTGGTGTCGGCGTGCTCTTCTCCGGCGGTGGAGTTCTTCGGGGCTCGTCGTCGTCGCGCGCGACTTGCAGGAGCTCGACGCCCGGCGTGGTGGTCGAGTTCGTCTGCTTTCCGTCAGATCCGCGGTGGCGGCGGTTCTGGTGGTGGAGGAGCTTCTTGGAGGCAGCTGTGCGGGCTCGCGGTGGGCAGGTGGAGGATCCGGCCATCTCCGGTGAGGTGGTTTGGCGCAGGCCCCGGATCTGGAGCAGGTTGTGCTTGGGGAGACCCCCCGACCGATGCGGATTCTTCGTCGTCAGTGCCAGTTCTTCGGAGCTGGTCTTTCTTGCGGTTCATCGACGCCTTCGGGTTAGGAGTTCGCCTGCTTCCTTGTGTGTGGGTGGTGTAGGCTGGTTTCAGCTTCGTTTTCCTTGGATCTTCTCTGTTCTTGCTTGTATCCCGGTGTGTTCTTCGTTTCTTCATGTTTAATACAAGTATGGAAAATGCAAAAAAAAAAAAAAGACTTATTGGTTGGCTACATTTTGACAATTTCAAAGAAGGGGCTCTACTATGCTAAAGCATTTGAATAACCTCTAGATCATTTGAGTTGTAAATTTAGTTCCGATTAATAATCCTCTCCTGGCGTGGGATCAACATAGAACCACATGTGACCCTAGAATTGCGTCTATATGCGATTTATTGAATCACTGGGCTCCATGCTTTAATCACAACTACAAGTGTTGTGGCCCGACGAATTAGATTGATCAAAGTTGATAACCGGTAAATCGACTCTGCAGATTATCCAGTAATTACGGGGACAGAGATAGTGGCTTACCTGCACCATGGGAGACGAGGGAAAGGATTCGGTGTCGGAGAAGAAGTAGAAGAGCTCGTGCCGTCGTTCGAGGCGACACCGCGCATCCCGTGCCGGAGACGAAGGAGATGAGATGCCACGAAAGACGAGGGCGGCGGTCTGGTTTCGGAGTAGAAGGAATCAGTCGCTAGGCAGATATGTGTCGCCACCTTAATGGAGATTTTTTCATTGTTCCTGTGTCGGGAGGTGACCGAATACAGTAGGAGGTGAGATTATGTTTGGCGCGAAATCAAGCCGGAATTCCGGCGTCTCCCGCCATATCTCCCCTTGCGCCGCCCGCAAGCCGTTGTCACTTTTTGCTACGATGGAGCTTGATTCCACGGAAACTACCAATTCGTTAGTTTGCCAGTGGGTCTGGCTGAGTGGTACATCAATGAGCGCGCTAGATACAATGCATGCCTTATTTGACCAACCTATTGGCCCATTTTTACATGCAATTTTGGGAACAACGGGCTACCAAACATGCCCATAGTGATACCGACGCCACAAAGTAGCATTGTTTTTCACTTGGGCGTTTATTAGTCTAAATATTTTCATATTAATATTCAAGGATTGAAATCCTAGATAATTTTTCTACATTAGTTAGTTGATTGATTCATATGACTTGTGATTCCTATAAGATTTCCCCAAAAAAATCCTTTGCATTACATTTTACAGAATTCTTTCGTACACAAAAATCTAACAAAATTTGGGAGCAAATACTTCATTTTTTGTCTAAATCAATCATGAAACAAAACAAAATCTTGTAGGATACATATGTGAATGATCAAAGATGACGCCTAGAGGAGGGGAGGGGGGGGTGGGGGGGGGGGGGGGGGTGAATAGGCGACTACAAATTTTATTCCAATTCGTTGATTTTAGTGGTAAGTGCGGATAAATAAGGTGTTCCTAAAAACAACCAGATGAACAATCTATATGATGCGATACAAGATACAAATAAGTAAAGTTAGGATTGAAATAATTGCAAGCGGAAGGAGACAAAGACACGATGATGTATTCCGAAGTTCAAGTCCTTGGGGGGACTCTAATCTCCATTTGAGAGGCCGTGGCAAACCAAGTCCACACGATCCCTTCCTGGATATAGCATTCTTCTCCGTTGAGCTCTCTTCACCAAGTGAGAGCCCTTCCACTAAGCGGGATATTAAGGTGATCCCCGCACCTTTACAAACTCCATGATGGCTTCCACAACGTGGAAGATCATAAGGCAACTCCAACCATCTAGGGTTCCCCACAAACCCAAGAGTAACAAGACCAAGCTTAATCAAGATGGGGAAACGACTATTCTTTTGGATGGAAGTGTAGATCTTGTGTTCTTCTCTCTTTTCCCTCAAAGATTGTCAAGATTGGGTGGAGGGATTTGGAGGAAATGAAGTTTGAAGCTTTGGGAAATAAGCGGAGCAATGGCTATGGTCAATTTACCCCTCTCCCTGAAGAAGAAAAGTATTTATATGTGCTCCGACGGAAGTAGCCGTTGGGTAAAAGACCCCAGGAATCTGAGATTTGTTTTGGTGCAAAAAAGGGTTGGACGTAGGTTCGGACCGTCCGAGGGGTCAGACTAAAAGTCGGACCGTCCAGGCCAGGAGTTTCAGAATTTCACCAAAAAAGGAACGGGAAAGTAGTTTTGTGGTGAATCTTTTGTAGGAAGTGTAAGATACATGTAGGGAGATGATTAGAAAGGATGTTACCCAACTTTTATAAGCTTACTCTCCTCTTAATAGTATGGTTTTTCTACGACTCAAAAACAGCAATTGGACGGTGAAAGATAAGATGACGTCATCTCAGCATCCCCTCAGTATGTTCTTTTATGTAGGGGTAACCATTCACCTCGCTTTTCCCACGACCGGAACTAAACCCTGTGTACAACACTTGTAAAAGCATTGTAACACCAAAATCAACTTAGGGTAAGATTTATCCCTTTACTATGGGCATGACACTGTAACCCCTCGTTTTTTGTTGAAAAGAAACTTCAACAACAACTTTTAGAAAAAAACTCAAATCTTCTAGCAGCGTTACTAATTATTTAGAAATTTAAACACAACTTAATAATTAAGGATATTTTAGAAACAATGGAATTCCATAAATTGCTAAGGATTAAATATTATATTTTAAAATAACAAAATACACTAACATTGTCATTTTCTTAATTTTCAATTATTTTTATGTTCCTTTTTTATTCTCAATTTAGTTTATAGAAATATTCAGTTAAAATATGCTTGAAAATAATTATTTTATAAACGAAAATACTTGCCATACTGTTTCCTCATAGTGAACAATCGATGGTATTTTACACGAATTTGGAAGAAATTTGACTAAACTAAACCCTAAGCGGCATATACTAGTCGTCATCGATGTAGATGATGTCGCCGTCGTAGGGCTCCGGCTTGGGCTGCCGCGACGGCCCAACCTCCTCTTGCTCCATGACGTTGTCGCTGGGTTCCGGCTTCCCGCGGTCAGCGGCGGCTGCTTCCCCTCCTTGGTCTGCGCTTTCTGCGGTTCCACCGACTCGCGCAACGCTATGTAGTAACTAGAGCAGTCATCTGGTTTGAGCTGATGGCGCTGCAACGATGTAGGCTCGGCCACGAAATGCAGAAGCGCCGGCGGTGGGGAGATTGGGTCCGCCTCATCGTTGTGCGCCATTCTGCTGGACGGTGGGGAGATTGGTACTCGAGTTGGAGCCTGGTGTTGGGAGGGGGTGGAATTGGGGGCGGATGATCGAGGGCTGGATCTGCACGCGACTTGCGCTATTAAGGAGAGGTGATGCGGCAGACAATGCAGGTAGACGCATGGGCAGGCTGAACGGCGGCGCGTGGGAACAACCGCCTGAAAAATCTGCGAGGAAGTCACTTTCTACCTTGTGACTGGCCATCTTCCACTCTTGGGTCCATGACATGTGGGACCCGTCTGTCGGGGGATCATCCGGGCGTTGTCTGGCACCCCGTGGCTGCACCATGCTGAAAATTTGCTGGGAGGTGTCGGACAGAATTGTATTTTAATCGGACATTAAGCTAAGTATGACCCTTCGCAAAACTTTCAGCCAAATATGGCCCTTTTTGAAAACGTCATATGCTAAGGCGTTCTGAAAATATCAGAGCCTCAAAAATTCAGGAAACGTCATACACTTTGGCTTATCCCGACCCAGAAAAACGCAAAAAAATCTAAATCATTTGGACACCTCCATATCATTTGGTTTTACCCGAATGAAAAGGCATATTATTTGGATTTACCCAAATGACTTAGAAATTTTTATGTTTTTCTGGCTCATGATACGCCAAAGTGTATGTCGTTTTCTGAGATTTACAGAGTCTCTGATATTTTCAGAATGTCTTAGCATATGACGTTTTGTGCCGAGGACCATATCCGCGTGAAAGTTTAGCGAGGGGTCATACTTAGTTTAATATCCGATTAAGAGCCATTTAGTAAAAACGATACGACAAAATTGGGTCAAGCTGAACACACTGGGTGTTGTTGTGGCCAGTTTATGTCCGGTTCCCATCGCGACTTTAATTGTTTTGGGTTCCGGTGGAGATGCTCTAGATAGTACACATATCGTTGGCAATGCTGAATGTTCATTTATAATGTTTGGTGCACCAAACGGTTTTACTCGAGGCATGCATAAGATTGGTTGAGTGCGAGGTTTGATAGGTGATCATAGTTATGGGCCATCGCAGTTAATTCAACCTGATCTTATTTTCGGGAGTAGAATGTCCGACGCATCCCAGCAACCTTGTCTTACTAGGAGACATAGTGTTAAGCCACTCTCACACTCAAGCTGAATTTATTATTTCCAGTTTAGGACGTGCCTTTGTCAACTACTCCATACGTAATCTTGACACCCTTGATAATAGCAGATACAGTTCCAACAAACTGTTTTCAGTCCACAGAGCGTCTATGGGTTGAAGTTAGTACAACTATTGAGCTCTGCTGCAACACCATAGGAATACTGTAAATGTCTTACATTGTGTTGGGATGTGCTGCGAAATGTACTCCAATTCCAATTCCGCTGTTTGGTTGTAAATGGAATTTATGGCTGGAATCGAGGGTAGCACACGATTCCAATTCCTGTATGGATGTATAAATCTTGGAATTGGATGTTTTGTTGAGTTTGGACAATATAAAACTTATTACATGTATGAAAACAATTGTATGTATATATTTGAATATTGATATATTATTTTGCACACATAATAATATTAAAAATTCGAAATCAAGTAACAAACAATAACACAAGTAGAAATTATCAATACTTCACATATGTATAACATATAAACAGTAACAACAACACAAGAGATACGAATAAACATAAGTTCCAAGCAAGATCATTTGAGGCAGCATGATCATCATCTGGTGGAGCTTGTTGTGCCGAGGCAGTGTTTGATATGCCCGTACCTACAAAACAAATAATGCAAACAAAATGAATTTTATCTCCATACAACAATCGAGCAACCACCAAAGCGCAGCAGAAGTTCTCACACCAGTTCGTCCTTGGTCGACCCTCGCAGCGGCAGTTCAGCAACCAGCACGTCGCGTCGGGGCAGCCTGAGTCGTTCGTGTCTTCAGCAGCGAGGGCGGCCGGGTTGAGCGGCGAGGGCGGCCGGTAGTGGGTGCTTGCGTGCCGCCGCCATGGCTGCCTCTCCTATTAGCCGTCCGGCCGTCCCTATCCCGCCGCAGGCCACATCCTGCCGCCGGCCCCATCTAGAGTTTGCAAGGGCGGCACGGCTCAGAGAGGGAAAGGACGGCGCGGCCCCGGCTGGGAACGGACCATTCAGACGAGGGAGAGACTTCGGCGGTGCTCGAAGGAGAGGGAGGGGAAAGGGCCAGGCCGCCGGCGCCGGCTCCACCGTTTCGCGAGGGAGGGGACGAGTCGAGCTCGCTCGCCTTCTGCTGTTTCGCGAGGACGGGACCGTTTCGGGAACGCGCTGGCTCGCTCCATTTCCGCGAGTTTCCCAGGCTTCAGGCTCGGAAAGATTTGGGCCGAGCGGACACCTGCGGGGGGTTACGCTGGGAATTGCTCCGTGTTTCTGAGCCCAAATTTCGTGACCAGTCTAAACGGCGGAATTGCTGTCCAATTTCAGATTCCCTAATTCCAGCCCCCAATTCCTACATCCAAACACAGTGTTATGTTCATATGCTGGTAGAGTAACCGTTCTTCACCAACTTTCCAGCAAGTGAGATGTCACTGTCCACCACACACAAATTTAAAAAGATTTCGGGTAGGACATAAAAGGTTGCTGGATGCAGAAAATTGTGCGTAGCCGCTTAACAGTATGGGTTCAGCCGCAATATACTCGTTCCCTTCCATAAAAATCTACAGTGTAAGTATTTAGGCCATGTTATTTTACATTCTAGGTAGAGTATCTCCAACCGCAATAAGCAAATTTGAGCACCTATCTATCCGTAGACATGTCCGAGGAAGCACCAAATGATAACCTCTCCAATCGCAAACCTTATAGCTCAAGCCACAAATCCATGCAAGTCATGCACGTCGATCATACGATTAATTCAAATCAACATAACCATAGTTCAAATCAACATAAAATTATTCAGAGTATATAAAAATATTTTAAAAAATATTCGTTGTGCCGAATTCAAATTTAAATTCACTGATTTCCAGTGAAGATTCATATATGGTCCAAAAGATTATTGAGTAATTGGACGTGCGCTTGTTGATCTTGAAGTTGTCGATGCATCCTAAGAAAGTTCAGAACATGCATGATCATTTATAGCGCTTCTCCTCTTTTATTGCGTTGTTGGAAAATATTTTCTTTTGCATGCAGTTTGTTCCTTGTTCTCTTCCATCTTAATGTCGTGTGTTTGCATGCCTAATTCGCCTAACTAAATGGATGATTAGAAGACTTATTTGGGGTTGCGATTATAGTTGGATCTGAATCAGTTAAAGAAAAGTTTGGATACTTGTTGGGATCAGCCATGTTTTAGTGTGGGAAATGAAAGGGGTGACAGCCCTTTTAAAGCAGAAATTTGGCGAATTTTGTACTAAATTGTCCCTCGAACGGCAAAAATTTCAAATATCCGATTAAAAGGGCCAACATCTTGTTAAAAGGCCAAAAAAATGCTCCTTAACAAGTAAACGGGCCGTACCTCCGTTCCCAGCTCGCCATGTTGTTAGATTCGAAAAAACCTCACGGACAATCCCCCTCCAAGGTACCATGTTTAAATTCAAAAATTCCTGCCCGTTTTCATCCGCTCCCCTCCCCTGTGGCTGTGGCTAAATGGTCCGTGCCCGTGCCGGCATACGGGCCTAGCCTCGTGACCCCAGCATGGCCCTAGGTGTACCATGGGCCAGGCAAGACCGTGTGCCGAGCTTGACGGGTCAGGCACGCGTGCCAACGGGTCAGCCTGTTTGACCACCTGTAGTGTTATCGTACAACGCTTCCCACCTTGAGAAGTAAATGGAAATTGCCATAACTGTCTTTAACTCCACAGTGTTAACTCTGTTTCAAAATATTCAAAGAAATATTTACGAGTTTCAAAAAATTCTTTAAAAAACTCGGATGTAGCCATTGTTGTATCCAACAAACGTGAAAAATAATAATTGCAAATACTTTATATTATGGGCTACACAGAAAGGACAAAATCTGATAAACTCTGGAGATTTAAAAATATGCATAGCTATATCCACACTGTTGTCATTTTTGTGTAACACTGAATATAAAATATTTATAATTAAAATTTTGCACATCTGTGGATACACAATTATCATTAAGAAGCTATAGTGGTGACGAGGGGTAGACTCATCAAGACCCATGGTTAAGGTCCCTAGGTTATGAATATGGGGGAGAGAACGTGGTAGAGCTGGAAGTATCGTCGGCTGACAAGCAGGGCAAAGATTTTACCCAGGTTCAGGGCCCTCGTGTGGAGGTAACACCCCTACGTCCTGCCTGTCTGTTATTGCTTTGTGAATATGATGGTTACAAGGGTCCCGGCGAGATGTCGATTCGCTAGTGTTTTGGTGGCTCTGAAAGTACGTGTCCTGATTCGATGGCCCTCCCAGTCCTTAAATAGTAGGCTGGGTCTCGGGTGTTCGTAACCGACTCGATTTACAAGTAAAGAAACTCTAAACCGACTATGACTTCGCCAGCTTGGAGGATACTCCATCTTGTTGGGCCTCCCTTCATGGGCTTCATATAGGCTCTGATAGTTGGGCCTAGTCGATACGTGCACCAGGTACCCTCACGGTAGGGTACCCAATAGGCATACCCATGTCAGTAGCCCCCCAGTACTTGTCTGATTCGAAGAATCGGGCATGGACTCACACATTATGCTCGTTTGTATCTATAATTTGGAATTCCTGTATGAAATAGCACATGTTGGCTATGCCGAGTGTTTCATCGACTATGATTTTTTGCTTATGATAGTCAAGGGATATTAGCTTAGCAGGCCCAGCACACACGACGGATCGGGGCCAGTTAACTACCAGTCGGGCAAAACCATACTAGCTTTCAATCAAACTCGAGTCCCCGGACTCGAATCTGGAACAAACTGGACAGACTCGAAACGGCCGTTGAGGTCTTATTGAATCGAACTGCAGTATAATTTTGAATCAACCCAACGCGTCCGTCGGGGATAATTCATCATGTCTGCTGACACGGAAAATTTAAGGATAACGCTGCTGGAGCGGTCCTTAGCCCAGCTCGACTGATCGGTGGGTCTTACCTTTGCACTATGCATGCAGCATCCAAGGATCGTCGGATCAACTTGGGAATATTTTGAGTGCGATTTTGCTTATGAACTGAGTCGAATAATATGTCGACTGATACTTTTGCCATTATTCTATCAGGTGCGCGACAGCGCTCCCGATGGGAGTAGCCCCCGAGATTGTGATTTATTGCTTGCAATGGAGGATAATCTCAAAATCTTTTACCCTGCACATTTTAGTCAAAGAAATTTTTTGATACGCTCCCGATGGGAGTATGATGCTTCAGTCAAAAATCTTTCGACTGACGTTTATGACTTTGCTTGAGAACCAATCAAAATTCTTGTGAGAGACTACCCGAAGATATCATCGAGTGATTTTTATGCCAGTTGTGAAAGAGGAAACAACGTCAGCAATGACGCATTTGCGACTGCCATATCTGACAAGCGGTGGCGTGCTTGGTAAGGCTTGATAAGACGTGACCCTGCTGTGTGGGCCCGTTTCTGCAGAGCTGACCAGGGATGACGCCACGTGGACTTGATTTGACCGTTCGGACGCGATTTTCACGGGGCGTGATGATGGTTTCCTGGATTCTCGTGCGTAGTGGGTGGAGTGGCCGGCGACGGTTGCTCTCCGCAGCCGCCACGTGTATGACTTGATTTCGCGCGGAGCGTATGCATTTGTTTTGACGGTTGCGATCGTTTCTCGATCTGTGGTAAATAGGGGAGACGGCGCTTGGCAGAGTTTTTTACTTGCCATTTGCTCCTTGCGCCGCCCCTTTTCTCATCTTCTTCCTCGCGCCCATCTCCATTCTTGTTGCGCTCAAGCTCTCTGCCCCACACTCATCCACCGCTGCAATGGCGAAAGGTGGAGGCTCCAAGCGTGGTGCTGCCGCCGCTGCCGCGACTGAAGCGGCCAAGGGCAAGAAGACCGTGGCGGGTACATCTGCGTCCGCCGCTGCCCTAAAGAAGAACAGCGGGGATTGGGTGAAGTCCACCGTCAGGGACGCCCATTTGATCAAGCTCCGCGAGCAGGGGTGTCTCCCACCCACGGAGCAGCTCACCGTCCGCGCACCGTCGCCCAAGGAGGTACTCCCTGAACCACGCGCCAACGAGCGTGTCTGTTTTACGGAGTTTTTGCGTAGGGGCTTCTCGCTTCCCCTCCACGACTTTGTTCGTGGCCTCCTTTATGCCTACGGGGTGCAGATCCACGATCTCACCCCGAACGGTATTATGCATATTGCGTGTTTTATCACGCTGTGCGAGTGCTTCCTTGGCGTCGCACCCAGCTGGGCGCTATGGAAGACAATATTCATGGTACGACCCAACAGAGGAGGTGGTCGCACCTACCCCGTGGGCGGCTGCGGCATCCAGGTGCGCAGCGACACCCGCTATTTCCGCCTGAAGACCGTCGACTCCGCGCAAGGCTGGAGGAAAGGTGGTTTTATGCGAGTGTCGAGCAAGACGGAGTCGCCACCTTCTCGACTGCGGCTTACGTCAGGACCAAGGCGTGGGATCACCAGCTCTCAGCCGAAGAAATGGAGGAAGCCCACCCTTTGCTGACTCGAATCGACGGAATGCTGGACAAGGTTACGGGCCTTCACTTGATCGCCACCTTTGTAAAGAGGCGAGTGTGGCCACTCCGCGCCCGGGCGCACCCCATGTGGGCGTATGAGGGCGCGAGTGACTCCACTCGGATGAGCCCAGAGGAGCTGTCAAGGAACGAGCTTGTGACGCACGTGCGGCACATCACCAGCCTGACGACAGCCGACCCTTGCAACATCGATTGTCCCGTCACGCCATACGGGGCGGAAAACCCTTTGCCTGAGGTATGTCTGTAGTTTAAGAGTTTGCAACTCGTATGCTGTGCGTTTGTTCGATTCTTGCCTCTGACTTTGCAATTTGTAATGTATGCGATGCAGGGCCACTTGACTGCCACCTCTCTTCCCCCTCTGCCGGAAAATGGTGAGACTGAAGAAACTCAGGTGCAGGTGGTGGACCCGAAAGGGGATCAGTCGCCCATCCCTTCAGCCACCACTTCGCATGTGGAGGAGGACCAGGAGGAAGCAGCAGAAGAGGTCCAAACTGAAGAAAAGGCCACTTCTGACCAGGAAATCGACAACGCACCACCGAAGCGGCGTCGACTGGCCAAGAAAGCACCTTCTGCTGTGAGGGGGCAGTGCTTGGAGGATGACGAGGAATCAGGCTCACTACCTGTTTTCCAAGCCGTCCTTTGCGTGTGTGCTCGACAAGCTCCACTCCCTTCTTCAGTCGAGCGGTACCCCAGCCTTTGGAGGCCCAATTTTTGGCGACTCTGAAGATGAGGAAGATGAGGAGCACAGGTATGCACCTTTTGCTTTTGTTTTTAAGAATTCTCTGCTGCTGCATATTTGTGCTAATCTTGTCTCTCCTTTTTTTGCCCACTCGCAGCGCTGAGAATGATCCACCAGCATCTCCTCTAGCCGAGAGAGTACCGACTACGGAGCATCTGGATGTCTCTCCGGATGCGCCAGAGGTTGCCAAGCCGATGGCCACTGATGCTGTTGCTGATGCGGCCAAGGTGGCACCTCCAGAAGTCGGGACATCAGTCACGGCTCCTGAACCGTGGATGAACCATGTAAGTACCTTTTTGCCTGACCCGTTTAGTTTGGGACTGGGAGTTAGAAATTTTGCTGAATTCGTGTGCTTGCAGCCTTCTACCACACCTTGGCAGATTCTGCCAAGGCTTATGTCCAGGTGGAGCAGGAGAGGGATACCATGCGCGCCGAGCTAGAGCGGCTCAGCCGTGAGTTCTTCTTTTTGCTGTTGTTTGCTGAGGTTCTTTTTGCCATGCCTGACTTTGTCGAGTATTGAATGTACGTGATTTTGCTGGACCAGGCGAGAAGAAGGAGCTGGAGGAAGCACTCGCCGCACAGCGCGCTGAGTCAAAGAAGGAGCTAGACGCCGCCATGAACTCAGCCGCCACACGCGAGCGAGGGTATGCTGACCGCTCGTGGTACTTGCGCAGGCCATGGGAGGTGAGTATTTTCTTTCTCCTTTTGATATTACGACGCAGCTGTAGAGTGCCATGAAATGACTTTTGCCCTTTTGTGACTTGTGTAGAAGCTGTTGGCGCACCGGCCTCTGCAGATGCGTTGAGTGGCGACCTTCCGCTGGACCAGGTTGTGGGCGGCCTAGGCGCCGTATGCACCCAGGCGAAGGACGCACTCGCCAAATCGGCGAGTACACTTGGCGTGTATACAAGGTGGTGTTCCCGACTGGCGTAGTACCGTCGACGGCGGACGACTTCGCCGACGTGTTTGGCCCCGGGACGTCCACCATGGCGGATTTCGCTCGCGCCAACACGGTACGCGGATCCGAGTCCACCATCAAGCTTCTTATGGGACATGGGATAGATTGCGACTACGAGGCAGCACTGTCTGCGTTCCCTCGAAAGCCAGATGGGAAGCCCATTTCTCTGAAGGGGGTGAGCGGAGCCGCCGCGCGACTGGCCGAGGTTTTTATGACCACCATGGAGCACCGGGCAGTCGAGACTGCCACTCGTCTGCTTAGGAAATCGAATTCTTAGGTTTAGGGTAGCTGTACCCTTTTGTTTTTTTATGCCTTGTAATGATACCTTCTGAACTGCGCGAGTCTGCGCTTTGTTTGTGCTACCTTGTTTATGCAAATAGTCTTTTGCTAATGTCTTTCACTCGAGAGTTGTATGCTTATGACCTGAGTTTTTGCTTCTAACACAAACTTTGTGTTTGTGATTATGCTCTTTGAACAGTCACGAGAACCTGCTACTGCGACTAGTTCCTCGCAGGCTCCAATCACCACCCGATCCCTGGGTCAAGTGGTAAATGATGCCAAGGTGATGGAGTTTATGAAGGCCAAATTTGTGAGAATGGAGCAAGATCTGAAGGACGCCCAGGCTGAGCTGAATCGATTGAGGGCGAGACCCGCGCTGTCCACCCAACGCGAGGATTATGTGCTTGGCGAAATGGAGCTTGTGAACAGGCAACTCGAATGTGAGTATGATCTTTGCCTTGTTTACATTCGTGTGGCTATTCTAACTTGTATATTTTGCAGGCTTTGTTGACAATTTCCAAGCGGAAGAGGCTCGCGTTGAAGAGCGTTTGGAGAGTGCAGTTGACCACCCCACGACTGGGCGTCAACACTTTTGGCTTCATAGGTACCATGCCCGCATACTCGCCACCTTGAAGGATCGCGCCTGGCGAAGTGCAGAACTGCTGGAGTTATGCCGGGCGGCGTTTATTCGCCTGAACGAGACTCTTTTTCCTGCGGGGCCACAACCACAAGGGATCCGTGCTTTGTTGAACATCTTCCGTCAAACAAATTCCATTCGAGAGTTGCTGTCTCAGAGACTTGTGATTGGAGCCAACGCTGCAATGGCGTATGTGCGTAGTCGAAGACCAACTTTGGTGTTGCGGCCACCCGCAACCGGAGTGACCCTGGTCCAGGGAGATCTGGACGACACCATTAGTGCTGCGGAGACGCTGATTGAGCGCACTTACGCCCAGCTTTGTGGCCCGGAGCTGCCCATAAAGGAGGAGCCCGAGGAGTAGAGTAGATTGCGAGTGCAATTTTGACTCTTTGTAGATGAATATTTGATTGTATATCTTGATGTTTTGCCCAGCCCCCGAGCCATTTGAGTGGGGTTTATGAGGTATGTGTTGATTGTGAAGCAACAACTGTGCAGCCCCCGAGCATTCGGGTGCGGCTAAGGCATTGTGTTTCTGCAAGAGCGAGAGCTCATTTGATCGATAACACAGCCCCCGAGGTTTCGGGTGCGGTTAAGGTATGAATTATGCGGTAGTAACCACAAAGAAGTCGAAGGAATATTGATTTTATTCCTCTTTTGAATGTTAGGCTGCAGGCCGCCTCATTAAAAACCTTCCAGTCCCCTTAGGTACCCTGGTAAGGAAAAGAGCGCGTCTGAAACCTGCAGCCATCCGACATATAGCCTATTACATTGTATGACTGTGAGCACTTTATGCGTAGAAACGGCGCAGATGCGCAACGTTCCAGGGATTATGAGAAGTTCGCCTGTCTTCGCGTGCTTCAGTCGATATGCGCCTCCACCAAGGACCTCCGTGATGATGAAGGGACCCTCCCATGGGGAAGCGAGCTTGTGCACCTTCTTTTGCTTCAGTCGAAGAACCAGGTCGCCAACGACGAAGGACCTGGTGCGCAGTCGACGGCTGTGGTAGTTGCGAAGGTCCTGCTGGTAAACAGCTGTGCGGGCCAAGGCCGTGTCGCGCGCCTCATCGAGCAAGTCGACTGCGTCTTCGAGTGCTTCTTCCGCGTCTTCTTCATTGTATGCTTCAACTCGTGGCGCATTGAACCTTACATCTGATGGCAGAATTGCCTCTGCACCATAGACCATGAAGAATGGGGTGAACTGCGTAGAAGTGTTGGGAGTTGTGCGTAGGCTCCATAGCACAGATGGTAGTTCTTCGACCCAAGCACCCGCAGCTCTTTTGAGTGGCACCAGGAGGCGCTTCTTGATCCCACTCGTCACAAGTCCGTTGGCCTTTTCGACTTGGCCATTGGATTGTGGATGTGCCACGGATGCGTAGTTGAGCGTAATGTCTGCTCTTTGCAAAGGTTTTGAACTCCTCAGCCGTGAAGTTTGTGCCGTTATCAGTGATGATACTGTTTGGGACACCGAATCGGTATATGATGCTCTTTATGAAGTTGACTGCCGTAGTAGCAGTCGAATTTGTGATGGGGACCGCCTCGATCCACTTTGTGAACTTGTCGACTGCCACCAGTAGGTGAGTATGCCCGCCATGCGATGATTTTTTGAGTGGCCCAACCATATCGAGCCCCCATTGGGCGAAAGGCCAGGCCAGCGGTATGGTCTTCAACGCCGATGCGGGTGCGTGCGGCTTGTTGCGAATTTCTGGCAGCCGACGCACCTTTTGACTATGTCCTCCGCGTCTTTGAGTGCTGTAGGCCAGTAAAACCCTGCGCGAAAGGCTTTGGCTACGAGTGATCGACTGCTGGCGTGATGCCCACAGGTACCTGCATGAATGTCTCGAAGTATGGCTTGGCCATCTTCGAATGCGATGCATCTTTGGAACATACCTGATATGCTGCGCTTGTATAACTCGCCGTTGATAACGGTGTATGCTTTTGATCTTCGAGTCACGCGCGGGACTCGGTTATGTCATCTGGTAGCTCGCCGCGGAGTATGTAAGCCAGAAAAGGTTGAGTCCAAGTTGGCTCAATGAGGAGTACCTCGACTGGGGGGTCCTCTGTGCTGGGCTTTGCTTTTGGCTGGCGTAGTCGACGGAGGAGGCTCTCGTTTCTCCTTGATAGATCTGTGTTCGATGCGCTCGAGGAAGACACCAGGTGGAATTTGTGCGCCAGTTGAGCCAAGATTGGCTAGCATGTCTGCTTCTTCGTTACTTTCCCTTCCTATGTGCCTCAACTCACAGCCTCGAAGCTGCCCTCCAGTGTGTTGTACAGGTCGCGATAAGCGATCATGTTGTCCGCGATTGCGTCGCAGGCCTTCATTGTTTGCTGCACCACGAGATTGGAGTCGCCGTAGATCATCAATCGAGTGCACCCAAGTGCTTTTGCCATCCGCATGCCATGGATCAGAGCCTCGTATTCAGCCTCGTTATTGGAGGGTAGTTTGAATCCCATCTGCAAAACATAACGTAGCTTGTCCCCTTTTGGTGATATGAGGATGACGCCTGCGCCTGCGCCTTCGTGTTTCTTGGACCCATCGAAGTACATGGTCCAGGAATTGGACACGTCTGGTGCTCCAGGTAATTGGGCCTCTATCCACTCGGTTGTGAAGTCGGGTAGGACTTGTGCTTTGATAGCCTTCGGGTGCTCGTACTTGATGTCTCTTGGAGCCAGCTCGATGAGCCATTTTGCGACTCGACCCGTTGCATTGGGGTTTGTGAGGATATCACCGATTGCTGAGTTACTTACCACGGTGATCGGGTGCTCGGTGAAGTAGTGTGTCAACTTCCTTGAGGACATGAATACAGCGTATGCCAGCTTTTGATAGTGCGGGTACCGCTGTTTTGATATGGAGAGAACCTCGCTCAGGTAGTAGACTGGACGTTGTATGCTTTGGATGTGCCCCTCCTCCATGCGTTCGACTACCAGTACGGTGCTCACCACCCTGTTTGTAGCCGAGACATACAGGTAGAGTGGTTCCCGTTCCTTAGGTGCGACGAGGATCGGAGGGCTTGTGAGGATCCGCTTGAGATCTGTGAAGGCTGCTTCAGCTTCTGGCGTCCACTCGAACTTGTCCGCCTTCTTCATCAGTCGATAGAATGGTAGAGCCTTTTCACCCAGTTTGCTGATGAATCGACTGAGCGCTGCTACTCGTCCTGCTAGTTTCTGCACATCGTGAAGCTTTGAAGGCCTTTGCATTGTGAGGATGGCCTGTATTTTCTCCGGGTCTGCTTCGATTCCACGGGCAGAGACTAGGTACCCTAGGAGCTGCCCGGCTGGAACGCCGAACGTGCACTTCTTAGGATTGAGCTTGATATGGAAGCGTTTGAGGTTTGCGAACGTCTCCCTCAAATCGTCGAGTAGTGTGTGTTCTTCCCTTGTGGTAATGACAATGTCATCCACGTAGACCTGGACGTTGCGTCCGATTTGCTTTTTGAGGCAGTCCTGCATCATGCGCTGGTATGTTGCACCCGCGTTTTTGAGCCCAAAGGGCATAGTTGTGTAGCAGTAGACCCCGAGTGGGGTTATGAACGCCGTTTTTTCTTCGTCTTCTTGCTTCATCCTTATCTGGTGATAACCTGAGTAAGCATCCAGAAAGGAGAGTCGTGCGCATCCGGCGGTGGAGTCGACGATCTGGTCGATTCGGGGTAGCGGGAAGTGATCCTTTGGACAGCACTTGTTCAGCGCTGTGAAGTCCACGCACATCCGAAGGATGTCTGTATGCTTCTTCTCTACGAGTACGGGGTTGGCCACCCATTGTGATTTCTTGATTTCCCTAATGAATCCTGCTGCGAGTAACCGGTCGACTTCAGATTCGACTGCGGTTCGCTTTGGGCCGGAGATTCGACGCATCGTTTGCTTGACTGGCTTTGCATCTGGAAACAATTGGAGAGAGTGCTCGGCGAATTCCCTGGGAATACCTGGCATGTCGGCTGGACACCACGCAAATATTTCCCAGTTCTCACGGAGGAATTCGACGAGCGCGCCTTCCTATGCGATAGGCAGGCTCGAAGATATGTTGACTGTCTTGGACGGATCGGTCGGGTGCACCTGATGCGACCTTGTGTCATTTGTAGCATTGAAGGATCTGTCGACTGCCAACTTCTTATGCTCCGGAAGGAGTGTGCGGTCGTTGGAAATCGCCAGTCGGCGAGTGATTCTTCCACCCCGAACATCTCGGAGATTTTGCTGAACTCGCGGTCGCAAGCATCGGACCTTTGAAAGTTTCCACGGACAGTGATGACTCCCTTTGGTCCTGGCATCTTCAGCGTGAGGTACGCGTAGTGTGGCACCGCCATGAATCGAGCAAACGTCGGGCGACCAAGAATAGCATGGTATTGTGATTTCCAGTCGACGACCTCGAACTCAATCGACTCTGTCCTGAAGTGGCTTTTGTCCCCGAACGTAACGTCGAGTTGTATGGTGCCTTCTGGGCTAATTGCTTTGCCAGGAACGATACCGTGGAAGGTATTTGAAGATTTTGGGAGGTTTTCGACTGACCTGTTCATTTTGCGGAGCGTGTCCGCGAAGATGATGTTTATGCCGCTGCCTCCATCCATGAAGACCTTGGTCATGGCGTAGCCTCCTATTTGCGCGTCGAGTACCAGAGCCGCGTGCCCTGGTCGAACTACAGCTGGGGGATGATCCTCTCGACTGAAGCTTATGATGGTTTCCGATCCCTTCAGAAATTCGGGCACGGCAGGAGGTGCCATGACAGCCATGTTCACCTGTCGAGTGATTAGCTTTTGCTGCCTGTTGGAGGGGCGACCCTTTTGTATCATGTACATCTGCCCGTGGGGCTGTGGATATTGATCATCTTCCGCCCGTAGTACGGGTTGTATGGCACCTGCGAGGTTTGCGCCTGGAGCAGGCTGTGGTGGTGGTTGCGGTGGCGGCTGTGGCGCCATGAGAGCGGGCACAGCGTTCGGCTGTGGTACGGGTGCAGGCGTGGGCTGAGCAGGTGCTGGGCCGTACCTTTTGAGTCGTATCATGTAGTCAGTCGCCATTTGGTCGAATTCCCTGCAGTTCCTTAGGGTGTGATTGGAGCGTAGTTTTCCGTCGTCCCCCTTGAAGAGGTGGAATCTGCACCAGTCGTCCATCTTTTCCTCGAATGACCGCTCGGGTTTTGCGTCGCTGCGTTTGCGCCATTCTTGCCTTTTGTAGCTGTCGCTCCGCTGCTCGCGATCTCGACTGTCCCGTCGATCATCCGAGCGTCGATTGCTTCTATCTTGGTCCTCCCGGGTTGTGTGTATCCAGCCGCCATGAACTCGGGTCTGTTATCGTCGTAAGGACGTTTGGAACGTTTGCGCCTGCGATCTTCTCTGTATGAATCTCTGCGGCCTCGACTGCCGCTTTCGTAGTTGTCGCGTGGTGGGGAAGCACGGGATCTGCGTACAGAATCCTCTCCATCTGCCCACTCAGTCGCAACTTTGATGAGGTCAGCCAGGGAGGTTGGCTTTTCACGACCAGTGCCTCTTTGAAGTCCTTCCTGGCGAGACCTTGTATGAAGGCATCCATGGCCCTGTCTTCTGACACTTTGCCAACCGAATTGCGTATTTCGGTCCACCGCCGTATGTATGATCTCAACGACTCGTCTGATCGTTGAGTGCATGCCCTTAATTCTTCGAATGTCTTCGGGCGCTCACATAGAGGCTCGAAGTTTTTGATGAAGTCTCTGCGGAAATCGTCCCACGAGTCGTATGATGATGGAGGGAGCGCCTTGAGCCAGTCGCGGGCAGTTCCTTCGAGCATGAGTCGTATGTACTGCATCGCCGTGGTGTTCGTGCCACGCTGGCATGCCACGGCGAGTCTGTAATCTTCTAGCCACCCGGAAGGTTCTTGGCGACCGTTGTACTTGGGTTGTTCGCCTGTCAACTTGAACCTTTGGGCATCCGCGTCTCACGGATGCGTCGAGTGAAGCACAATGCTCCGCATGGCTCTGGTTCACGATCAGAGTATGAATCGCTGCTATAGGATCTTCGAGATCTGCTTCTGCTGGACCTGTGCCGGCGCGTGCTTCTCCTTCCTTCATCCGAGTGGTGGCTGCGACCACTGCGATGATGTGCTGCGTGTCGTGAGTCGACTATGTCGCGATCGCGATTCCTTGCTGGAGTTTTGTCTTCTGGCTGTATAGCCTGTGCCGCTAGAGCTAGCGATTTGAGTTGTTGGCGATGCAGGGCTGCGTTAGGGTCATTCGCCGGAGGTTGCATTGCCTTGAGGTAAGCACCTACGGAGAATAATGCACCCGCAGCAGTTTTGGGCACTGGGATTCCGTTAGCGTCCTCTGTCATGAACGACAGGTTACGGGTGATTGCTACCCTTTCATGTTCTGGAAGGCTTGCCAACCGCGACCTAGGTCGTGGGGTTGGTTGCATTGTGGACCCGAGGGATTGCTCCCTTCTTCGGGCACTCGAGAGGCTGGCTTGCCTTTTGCGCTCTTCGAGCGTCGCTCGGTAGTTTTGCAGTCGAATTGACTCCTGCCAGTTGAAGTACTGGAAGGTCAACATCTCCTCTGGGGTGGAATTTGGTGGCATCATTGTGCACTCCTTTATGACTTTATCTGCTTTTGCTGCCATCTCCTCCGTGATTGTCAAGGTTGTGACCCCATCCGGCATGGTTACCGTGCATGGGAATTGTGCAGGCCTGCGAGCGGCTGCGTCTGCGGATGATTCTGCGGAGAAGGCCACGTAGACCTGATGGGGCGTGACCCGTGGACAGGTGTATGTGCTGTCGATTCCAGTCATGGACTCGACGTCGCCGTCGAGGCTCATGTCAGAGCCAGTATGTTCATCGAGTAGATCTTCGAGGCGAATCTCGTTGTCGATGTGCTCATCGCCTATGCTCATCTCGGTGTTGGCGAAACCATTATGGATTTCTGAGTCGAGGTTGGTGTTGGTGAAGATCTCCGAGTCGACGTTGCTGTCGTTATGAATCGCGGGCTCGTAGAAGTCATCGAGGGAGATCCCGCAGTCGAAACTCTCGTCGAGTGGTAGGTTGAAGTCGACGTTGCTTGTGCGGTATGCTGATTCTGCCTCCTCGCCTTGGAGTTCCGTCATCATGAACCTGTCGATCTCGCCGGTCGACATGGTTGTTGCGGGCGAGCAGGCTTCAGGAATCGACGACGGGGCGAGCGCAGTCGACGGAGCCTCGAGTGCGCCCAGCGCCAGTTGTTGCGGATCTGTCGAGTCCTGCGTGCCAAGATTGTTTACGAAAAAATTGAATGCTCCAACAGTTAAACTCAAACCTGATTCAAGGCCGGAAAACGCCTCCTGAAGCTCCGGCGAGTGCGGATTGAAATTCATTGGAAGAGCAGATGCGCTTTTTGCAGGTGAAGCGGGCAGGCTGCCGCTTTTCGAGTGGATCGGCGAGTCGCCGTGTGTCGCCTGGATCGGCGAGTTGCTGTTTGCTGACATGGCCGGCGAGTTGCCGTTTGCAGATGAGATCGGCGAGTTGCCGTTTGCTGACATGGCCGGCGAGTTGCCGTTTGCAGATGAGATCGGCGAGTTGCCGTTTGCTGGTGTGATCGGCGATTTGCCGTTTGCTGTTGGGACCGGCGAAACTTCGAGTCCAGCGCTATTCTTTCCCACAGACGGCGCCACTTGACGAGGGGTAGACTCATCAAGACCCATGGTTAAGGTCCCTAAGTTATGAATATGGGGGAGAGAACATGGTAGAGCTGGAAGTATCGTCGGCTGACAAGCAGGGCAAAGATTTTACCCAGGTTCAGGGCCCTCGTGTGGAGGTAACACCCCTACGTCCTGCCTGTCTGTTATTGCTTTGTGAATATGATGGTTACAAGGGTCCCGGCGAGATGTCGATTTCGCTAGGGTTTTGGTGGCTCTGAAAGTACGTGTCCTGGTTCGATGGCCCTCCCAGTCCTTAAATAGTAGGCTGGGTCTCGGGTGTTCGTAACCGACTTGATTTACAAGTAAAGAAACTCTAAACCGACTATGACTTCGCCAGCTTGGAGGATACTCCATCTTGTTGGGCCTCCTTTCATGGGCTTCATGTAGGCTCTGATAGTTGGGACTAGTCGATACGTGCACCAGGTACCCTCACGGTAGAGTACCCAATAGGCATACCCATGTCAAGTGGCTTATCTGATGTCGATGTTTTTATATAGCCTTATTTATTTTTGAGTAAAATTAAGCCCTGGACATGTGGTAAGGAAAACTTGTATTTTATACTACCTCCGTTCCGATGAATAAGGCCTATATTATTTTAGAAAAGTCAAACTATGTTAAGTTTGACCAAGTTTTTTTAAGAAATTATGAACATGTACAACATAAAATAAACATGGTTAGATGCATCATGAAATATATTTTCACATGATATCCACATAATATTATAGTTGTTGATAATTTTTTCAAAATGTTTGGTCAAAATTTACTTAGCTTGACTTTTTCAAAAAAATATAAGCCTTATTCATTGGAATGGAGGGAGTATATAGAACATGTCATTGTATATGTTGTTTTGGAGACTTGTGTGAAGTTGATGGGACAACTCCAGTTGCATCTGATCTCTTTTGGTAGCGACATGACATATACATAAACAAATACCACTAGATGCGCAAAATCATGTGACACTATCCAGAATGGCAAATTTTAGTAGGCCCCAGGAGAGCAGTACCATAACTTTGTATAAATGTATCGGATAAGGATCTTGATTTGCCCCCAATGATCGTGGGACCAGAATACAGCTTAGTTTCTCTCTATTTTTTTACCGAGACAAAAGACTTGCCATTTTCATTAATTAAGAAGGAGCGAGAATTGGCCGGTTAATTAGCGGGAAACCGGCCTAAAACCGAAACAATACCCTCGACGACCGTCATGGAACACGACCGTCGCGAGAGCATACACAGCCACTCTGGCTACCCACACAAACTGCACACACACCACCGAAGCTAGAGTCGTCGTCGTGGTTGCCCCCGATGTCATCGTCATCAAGCTGCACACCTGCAGCGACTCCGACTTCACCGGAAGACCGCCAAGGAGACCGTCGCCGAAGTCATGTCGATAAGCCCACGTCGGCCCATGCGAAACAGATGGCTCTTCGCGCAGGGATTTCTCTCTATTTAGATACACACTGTTTCTTTTTTGATAAGAAAACAAAACGTTCAGAAGCCAATGTTACATATAATACACGGATAGGAAAACATTATTCTCAGGGCCCCGAGATGATAACAGATTGCTCAACTGCTAATCAACGTGGTACTTTCTCTATCAAATTTGTTAATGCTCAGGTGCTAAAAATGGTAGTCCACATAGTCATGAAGCCACCATCCAGTCCGTAATTAATTAACCCTCAACCTAAAGCTGAAACACCTCCATCTAATATTTGTCTGAATTCTAATCAATCAGCAGTAGTTGGTGCCCTCTCGTCCAAAGGCCTGATCAGGCCAGGACATTACAACTCTGATTCAGGTAAGCATGATGTGACCTGCATCAACAAAAAATAAATACTAAGTGGAGCTAATTATATCATCCAGAGGTATAATTAAGGTGTCCTTGCTTCTGTTTGATAGCAGTATTTGGCTAATCGTTGGGGTGAGACGCCAGGGTATCTCCGGGCCTACTGTCGCTATCAGGGTGCATCAAATCTGCTATAGCAATCGTGCATCAGTTACCTGTTTGATTCTTGTTATATCTGTTTATGTTTGCCATGATATAAAGAAGGATTCGATGATTGCGATTTGCTGATTTTGACATCTGTATTTTCCAACGTTCATTTGTGTTAGCTGACTTTTTTCTTTCAAGACCTTGTTAACTCTCTATTCTTAATGTGACGAGGTAAATCTTTAGCCCCAGTTTCATATTCTTCAGACATTCAGCTATGCTTTTGTGGTCTGTATAAGTGGAGGAAATTGGTGCCATTAATGTAATTTTTTACTTTCAATTGACAGGAGCGATCATTCCCTTATTAATCCCGCGAACAAAATGATTAGACTAGACGTGCCGAAACTGGGAATGTTGAAGGTTCTGTAAACCTAGCATGCCCAGTCCGAAGGAATCATGCATATTCCAGCAATCGAAAAAGTAAGTTGTAAATAATCTGTTCGAAGCCTCTGATTTTTCCTGGTTTAGAAGATGTTGGAGACACTCTATTTCGCTAAGTCAAAAGGAAATGAAATATACCAAAACGCAAAATGGAGATGCTGTGATATGAAGACTAAAGCCACACCCAGCCATGTTGAAAACAAAACCTAGAACCTGACGACCTTCTCCTTGTAGCGAATGTGTACATGGTTTTATAGCTTGTGCAGACAAACTTCATGCTCGTTATCTTTACCTAATAATAAAAGAAGCAAGGCTTCTTGTTCGACCGTTCAACCTTTTCAATTCGTACGTTGCTCGGTCATAACAAGTTCTGGACTCTATGTTCGTTCCTCTGTCGTAAAGAACTCGTCCCTAATAATAGCGTCTGAAGCGTGACCGATCCCCGTCTCCCAAACCCACGCGGCGACGTTTGAAACAAAATCAAGCCATCTTATCTAGGGTTGGCGAATCCAGCCTCCTCCTGTATGGTTGCGGCCGCAGGCGCGTAGAGCCGGTGAGGCTTCTTCAGAGGGGGATTATCCGGTGGATCCTTCACAGGGTAACATCAGGCCGGGTGATGAAACATGACGGTGTCCAGATGTGGTGCAGGGACCAGGACGCGGGGACGGCGGCCAGATGCGGTCCCGTGGGGCGTTGCCGGACTCTGGCCACTCCCTTACGCTAGGCCAGGACAGGAAGGCGATCGGTTGGGAGGACGGATGGAAGTTCATGGAGAAGGCATCCGCAAGCCCATGAACATCCTCAAGGGCAAGCTTGATGCTGACCGACCTCGCCGTGATTCTGGACTCCATCCTCGGTTCTTGCGTCATGGTTCTGGGCGTGTCAATGTGAACAACGTGGTCGACTGGGTCACCGGCCTTGAGACAACTTCACCGGCCTCGATCTCACCTGATCGTCGGTGCGTTTCAGGCTGCTGTTCCAGGACGACTTCACGGGTCTAACCAGACTTGAGACTGCTCTAGGTGAAGCTTGAGGAGCCGATTTGACTGTTCAGTTAAATTTTCTGATCCGATTTGCCTCTTCCGTGTCCCACTTTGGATGGTCATATAACGACGGCTCAAGTGCTGGGGCTGAAGTGGCTACATAAATTTGGGAGGAGGAGACTACAGAGCAGCGAGCAGCGTCATCGGAGCAGGGATGAGCTATCTGCAGAGCAGAGCTCTCAACGACAAGCAACGATGGTAGTGACGAGCTCAAGAACAAAAGCGGGCATGCTACGCCCTGCCTTTCGTTCAATATAAAGCTCCAGCACGAACAAAAGTACAGAGCAAAGCTTCAGCTAGCGCACTAATTTTTACCCATCCTGATTCCTGAGCACTCTGTTGCTGCGCTTAATTAACGACCCGGGAGGAGGTAATTTATTATTCACGTTTATTCACCGCTGTGTAATTTTACTATTTTGGCTCCCGTCTGATATACAGTATAATATTTAGATTTTGTTATCTTTACGAACAGTTGAAATAATTATCCAACTAAGTGGTTGATTGGAGAAGATGGCGGAACCAAATGTTTGTGTGATAAATTTTCAATAAAATTCAACCCATAGTAAAGCAATCTCTAAAGATAGTTTTTGCTATGTTATTTTATCTTTTTTTTTCGCGTGTCGTTTCCTGGGTGTGCTAGCACAAACGTCGTCCGCGTCAATTAACCTGGCCGAAACAAAATTTAGGTAAATTGAAGTACTTTAAAAATAGGTTATACTATTTAACACATTAAATGTAAGTTTCGGCCGTCCAAAGCATAAAATCTTGGCGTTCCGAGCGTGCTCGACATTGCCACCATCAACAATGTGAGTATTGGATGTTGAACTACTATTCCAGAATATATCAAATGGAACCGATTGCAAATATTTTAGGAGATAAAAATCAAAATAGATGTGAACGTCATACAACTCGATGAAATAGTTTGACGGTCAAGCAAAACGACGAGACTTATGTTTGTTGAAAAGCAGCCATATCTCCTCGATGGGCACCTCCTTGGTCTCCAGGAGTGGAATAGCAGCCATAATCTTCTCGATGGGCAATTACTTGGGTCTGCGGTAGGAGGCGTGTCTCCTTGAGGTGCCACGCTCGCGAGTCTATTGGGAAGTGAGAGATGGTCGCCGGTGGTGGTGGGGCGATAAGAGGTTTATTTTACCATTGGTCGAAATTGTCCGAAGCTGAGTCGGAAGCAACAAACACAGTAAGAACGATTATGATATTTTTGCCGTTGCATCGCACGGGCATTGTGCTAGTAATTTATAAATAACACAATATCATTTCTACAAAGGCATAATGGCAAACAAAAGGTAGCCACGCGATCCCACAACTATTGAAGATCTTACTCAACCGATCACAAATATATTAGCAACACTCCGAGGAGACATAAACTGCCATACTATGCAAGATACACATCTCGTAAAATGACAATAATGTCTAATTGACTGATCATGATTGCAGAAACAACGTGTGGGCTTAATTGCCAATTTTTCTTAGTGCGGTTGACGTCCATAGGCATATCCATAATAGAGAAAATCCTCAAATTGAATGAATTTTCAATTTTAAAGACGTGCTGGTTTTGGAGGGTTTGTCTGACTGAAAGTGGGGCTGTAATATTTTTATGTTGTATCGCGCTAACCGGCTCTTGAACTCAAAGCAACAATACCATGTAGAACTGCATGCATCAAACAAGTTCGCGCAAATTCAAACTGATGGAGAAATGAGGTCAATAAATTTATGTTTCAACAGTTAGCACCTCTTCAACGGAGGTATGCTTGTCCCTAGCAGTATTCTACATACTAAAGAACTGATGATGACTGAGAAGTAGGACAAAGTCACATGTGCGAACCACCCTAAAATTTCAAGTCCCAAAGAGGAATGTTTTCAAATGGGATGAATTGACCATGTAACTATAAACTATGAAAATATATGTCCACGAACTGCCACATACGCATCAGCTAGAATGCAGAGTGGATTTCAGGATTTGTGGTGGATTAAAATTGATCATCTTCCTAAGAAAAGATTTCGATCTCATGTCTCACTGTGAAAAACTGTTTTTTTTAGTACATAAAAAACTGAAAACTAAGAGCAAGCGAGCATGCAGTTGAATAGGCGGGCCATGAGCTAAAGGCACCCGTTCGTGCTTCTTGTGGAGATGGGCCCTTTGGTGGCTACAGTTCGGCTGCGTCCTTATATGGGTCGCTTCGTGAGCCCTACGGGCTGATTTTTGTGGTGCGCTTGGTCCGAGTACCACCAATTCGGCCTGGGTCTTCCTGCCGTAGATGAAAAGGCCACGTACAGTCGGCGATACTATTTGACGCCTGTACTGTCAAATAGCTCCGCGAAGCCTGATGAAGCTCCTGGTTGGCCCGGCCCATGTGGAGTTTTCTTTTCTTTTTTGGCAATGTGTTTCGCTTTTTCCTTCTGTTTCCCATTTTTCTTTGAAGTTTTGTGCGTTTCCCCCCGTTTTCCTTTTTTTGTTCATGATTTATTTTCTAAGTTTCCGTTACTTTTTTTGTTATTAAAACATCTGTTTTTTTGTACTGCGTGCATATTACTTTAACACCGTGAACAATGAAGCCTATGATTTTTTTAAAATACTGAAACTTTTTTAGCCATATAAACAATTTATTAAGAGTGTACAAACGTTTTTTAAACCACATGAAATTTTTCTTGAATTATCCGAATGTGTTTTAAACCTCGCGAATATTTTTTTGAATCACACAAACATTTTTCTTTAACGATATGAACATTTTGAACCTCGTGAACAATTGTTAAGCGTAGTGAATGTTTTTTCTAAAACTATAAACATATTTTTCTATTCTTTTAATATATTAGGAAATAAAACATGTTCAATGCTTTGAAAACAAAAAATGAACTAGAAAATAAAAGGTGAAAATGAAGAAGAAAACATGAACAAACAATAAAAAATATAAATAACAATTAAAACAAAAAAGAAACATGAAAAACAAAACAACAACAAAAATAGCACCTACCCGGGCTGGCCCACCTAGGCAAAGTTCATCACGCGTAGCGTCACTAACGGTATGATCTATTTTGGAAAAGGTTTGGTATCGCCCGCGGCTGACCTGGGTCCACATGGCCTAAAAATGCCACATTTTATTCATTGTTATAATTTTATTATTCATTTTTTATTCTGATACACTTTTTATGATTTCTAAATTCTTGTTCTATTTTTTAATAAATTTTATTTTTAGTCTTCTTTATCTAGAGTATTAAATTAGATTCAAAATTTCATTTCGCCTGTAGTCGGATTGTGTTTCACATTGAAATTTTGTTTCATTTAGTTTATATTTTTGTTTCTCCTACAGTTGTGATTGGTTCCATGTCCGCTAAAGGTTTGTTCTATTTAGTACAAAATTGTGTTCCGATAATAGTCAGGTTTTTCTTCCTATGCTAAATTTTGTTCCATTATGTCCATTGATTTTGCAAAAATCAAAAATCATATTTCGAAATTCGAAATTCCAAAGTGTTCTGAAAAAATTCCGGATATATACAATAATGCATTCTACCAACGTGCAAAATCTCAACTAAAAATAATTCATATCTGGGCTACACCGAAATAATAAAATCTGACATATTTTGGAGAGTTCAAAATTTGTACTACTCGCTACTTTCAAATTCAAATTTTGTTCATTTTTAAAAGTCTAAGATATATACTATTTCTAATTGAGATTGTACAGGTTGATATAAGACAACATTATCAATATTCAGGATTTTTCGGATTTTTTTGAAACTCTAAATATGATTTTCGGATTTTACAAAATAAAGAGCTATGTGTAGCTCAGGTTTCAAATCGCCACACTTATATATACATCTCATTTGTGCACGTTATGTTACCTTCCCCACGGTAGCTCAAGTTGTGACCCAGGTATGCACATACTCTCTCCGTTCCTAAATATATTTTTTAAAGCTTTTTCTTGATTCATACGTATACGGATGTATGTAGCTCGTATTGGAATCTCGATAACATACAATAATATTCTGGAACAGAGTGAGTACATACTTGCAGTTCCGGACAAACAACAAGGCACGTGTAGTGTAGTGACGTGTGATCGATGCAAATAAATATAATTTATAAGTTGACTAAGGCAACATATGTGCACGCGTGCATACATCCTTCAAGAAAGTCAAATAAGTGGGTGACCACATCTAATGTGAACATAGTAGATAGATAGACTTTTGACCTCATCTAATTGTCTTGGCACAGAATTTTATCTTTTGTTGGCAGAAGTCACGAAATCAACACAACCTCTATACTACTACCAACTTGTTAGGCGAACTTAGGCCTGAAATTCGAGCCGGCTGCTCGACTGGTTAAAACTCGTTATAATAATGAACCAACCCACGTCGACTTTTTCGACTAACAAGTTTAGAACATAAACTTGTCTCGACTCGTAAAACTCGTGAGTTGCCCGTTTAGCTCGGTAAAAATGTCAACATGCAACATCATAGATTGTTTATAAAATTGTTTCTACTATTTGGCTATGTATGATGCAATGATCACAACAACAAATGACAGTATGAAACCATCAAGTAATATATACCCCTCTGTATCATAATATAAAATGTTTTAGCTATTCCAATGGACTACATACTGAGGAAAATGGGTGAACCTACGCACTAAAATACGTCTATATACATATGTATATTGTCCGTATTGGAATACCCAAAACATCTTATATTATGGTACGAAGGGAGTAGTAGTAAACTACAGTAACCAGAAACAATTGTTCACATAGGCTGCATCTTCTTCCCCTTGCCTTTGACTCCAGGCTTGGCTGCTTCTTCATGGCGCGTTGGTCACGGTAGGAGAGGATGGAGGAGGGACGGCCATAACGGTGGGTGGTGGTCGTTGGAGGAGTATGGAGTGTCGGCCGTCATGGTGGGCGATGCAGAAGAAGGAAAGAACGAAGGGATGGGGAGGAGGAGGAAGGGGGAGTGTTGCAGGTGGGGTGGCCATCAAGGCGACGTACGATAAAGTAGCGCTCACGTGCCATCTCTCCTTGAACATCCCGGGAGAGACGAGGGTCAGACTGGGGACGAGGGAGTCTATGTGGGAGCTCCTATGCTCCGCCTGTTTGCAGCGATAGACGCGCGCACCGCCTGAAGAAAGCAAGAAACGGGCCGACCCATTACAAGTGCTACTGTAGCTTCGCTCAAAAATAAAAACTCGCTGTAGCCTATAGGTACGTACGAGAAATAATGGTCGGTGCAAAAAATGGCTAGTACAGTGCTAACAAAACTGAAAATAAAAAATTAGATTTTTTTTTAAAATCTTAAAGTTTTCAAAGTCGAACATTTTTTAGGTTTAAACTATTTTCAATTCCGACGTTTTAAAATTTTACTTTTTATGATCTGAACAATTTTAAATTTTGGATAAAAAATTCAAATCTAAACAATTTTTAAAATTGAAACCATTTTTAAATTTGGAACCATTTTCAAATATGGAAATATTTTTTAGTTTGGAACCATTTTTAAAATGAACAAATTTTAAATTTGGAGCCATTTAAAAATGAACAATTTTTTAAATTTAGAACCATGTAAAAAATGAACAATTTTTAGTTTGGAACCATTTTAAAATTTGGAACCATTTTCAAAATGGAACCATTTTAAAAAATGAACAATGTTCAAATTTGGAACCATTTTCAAAATCGAACCATTTTTAAATTTGGAACCATTTTAATAAATAAATAATTTTCAAATTTGGAACCATTTTTAATTTGGAACCATTTTTAAATTTGTAACCATTTTTAAATTTGGAACCATTTTCAAAACGGAACCATTTTAAAAAATGAACAATTTTCAAATTTGGAACCATTTTTAATTTGGAACCATTTTAACGTCGGAACCATTTTTAAATTTGGAACCATTTTAAAATTTGGAACCATTTTCAAAATGGAACCATTATAAAAAATGAAAATTTTCAAATTTGGAACCATTTTTAATTTGGAACCATTTTCAAAAATTAAACAATTTTCAAAAAACAATTTAAAAATAACGAAAACCAATAAGAAAAGAAAAAAGGAAACGAAAAAGAAAAACAGAAACAGAAAAGAAACGAAACAAAAAAGAAAAAACAAAAGAACGAAAAATAATGGAAAAAGAAAAGTAACCAAAAAACGAAAACGAAAAAAGAAACAGAAAAAAACGAAGGAAACGTTAAGCGGCCCGGCCCAGTAACGCGTCGTGAAGGGCATCCTTCAAGCGGCGCTCGCGTGAAACGCCGCTAACGGGCGGCGTATAGGGATTGCGGTCTATGTAAGGTCAATTGTGTAAGGGTGAGTGAATTGGGCTTAGTTGGGCTATACGGGCCAAAAAGACGGTGCTACCTCTATCTTTTAGGGCGTCTTTGGATTGCAGGATTTCAAAAACGTGGGAATAGGAAAAACGCAGGATTGAGATGTCATGTGAAGTGGATTCCCACAGGATTGTGAAACGCATGAATTTTGTAGCAGCTGCCTTTGGATGGTGCACAGGAATTGAACACCGCAATTTTGAAAGATTGATGAGAGAGAGTAGAGAGAGATAGAGTGAAACTGCATTGAACTTCGCGTAGGAAAATTAAAATAAGGTTTGAACTCATGTTGAGAATCCTATGGAAATGGGGGGCATAGCAATAGATTCCATAGGAATTTGATAGCCCCAATCTTTTGATCCAAAGGGCTTCCAAAGGAAAAATCCATAGGATTCAAACCCTCCAAAATTTCTACAAAAATCCTACAATCCAAAGAGGGCCTTACAGAGTTAAACGAGTATGACTCAAATTCGCTTAACGAATAAAACTGAAGTTTGGCTCGGCTCGTTATACGCCGAGTGAGTTGCGATTTACTCCCTCTGTTCCATTTTAATTGACTCACATGTATCTACATATGGATGTATCTAGACACGCAATTAAAATGGAACGGAGGGAGTAGTCATTTAACTCGCGAGTTTCAAGTTTTAGTTTCAGGTCTAGGCCAACCACACGATGACGCTATGTACTTAACTCGAGTTAAAATCAACGGATAGCTACTATTCCCTCCGTTCCAATTTAATTGACTTGCTATGCACCACATGTGGATGTATCTACGAGAGACGTTTTACTACTCATGGTGGTAGCTACACACCATAGCATTATACGGCGATGTAAGCCATATATACCTGTTTTAGCTTGATATTCTATTAGAGAACGGATTTTTGGTGTACAAAACTGGTTTCAGAATTTTGAAAAAAATATTTTTTGATCGTCATTTTTAGGGTTGACTTTTAAAAATAATCATAACAACCGGGATATGATTTGAAAAAAATTCAAAATATTTTTGGATAATCCTATCAACTCTAATGTTGAGATCCCCGGCCCCCTTGAGTATTCTCTTTTTTCCGTGACATATACGACTCGGTCAAATTAGAGTGTGTAGGTACCCATGCGAACAGTGGCATTCATTCCATGTATCTAGACATGTACTAGCTAGGCCGCACGGGGAAGGCAGACAACTACTTACATGTATAAATTCGTCCTTCTTAGTACGGCCAAGGAGTTAATCCAGAAAGTCTTGCATAGGTTGCCAATTGCATACGCCATCACACTATATATGGACAGTTACTTGTTTGTCACCGTGAGTAATAATTAATACCATCTCTGGAAAATTGTTAAAGCTAGCTTCGCCTCTGAAGATATAATACAAGGATGAAAACTTTATAATCCCTATTTTGTCAAAGTAATTGGGGATGGCAAAGCAGCCGGTCACGGAATTGTCGCAATCACGCGTAACTATTAGACCGGGTCAATTTGATGAGATGGGACTATGAACTCCATCTGAACGGAAGAAACGAACTGCACGTACGCACGCATGGGTCAAACTTTGGTTCTACAACTTGAAGCTAATTTACTTGATTCTTCCACCGGGTGATTTGATTCTTCGTATGTTAATTACCATGTTAATATTTGTTGTGTACTCTGTCGATGGGGCTTTATTAATTTAAATCCGGGCTCTGATCGAATCTTCCATCTATAATTACCATGCATGTTAATTACTCTGTGGACAAGTTCAAATTTTGGGTGAGAACTGCACGTACGTACTGGCAGTCTGGGGTAGAGTAGGTGTTGGCCTTGTTCGCAAAGTGTAGACAGTATCTTGTAGTAAAAAAAAAAATCCGCCTCCTATATATGAAACTGTGGTGCGACTTGGCCTACTCCCGAAAAAATATGCTCGCAGTAAAAATGATGATATCAAATTAACTCGGCGAGTGTTGTGTTGGTTCCAAGGTGCGGACGTTTTGACTTTTGGAGCAGTTAATTAGCAGGTACTCCCTCCGTTTCTAATTAAATGACTTTTATTTGTCTAAATATGGATGTATCTATAGATGTAATATGTCTAGATACATCAACATGTGGATAAATGGAAGTCAATTAATTTGAAACGGAGAGAGTATGTAGCCGGTCTGTTGAAATTAGCGGATAACTCCTGGGCGCTTGCTGGCGTAGCTAGCTAGTCGTAGCTACAAATCCCGCACGTGCCGATATGTCTCATACTTTTTTGTTTTGGCTTGCGAGGAAGAAGTAGCTAGGGAGATATGTACTGCGACTGGTGGACAACTACTACTCTAGTACAGATTCCTGAGACTTGGGGTGGGCAGATGCAAATAATTTAGGGTTCGTCATCGTCGCCGATATGATACACGTACGCCGGCATGCATGTCTGCTGCATTTTCCGTTTTTTAATATAAGAAGTTTTAGTAGTTGTCCACATTCACATATATCTATATGTATGTAGACATATTTTAGTGTGTATGTACACTCATATTAGTATGCATATAGACAACATGTTGGATAGCTAAAATTTCTTATATTTATGCACGGAGGGAGTATATCTAAAGCCTGAAGGTATATATGCACACCGATGATTGATACGACCTATCGTTAGTTCTGTCCCTCTCGTGCAAAAGGTTGCCATCCATGCATGTAGCGTCAAATAATTGATGCATTCATCACTCACGCGGCGGCGGAGCCAAATAAGCAAGAGCTGATCCTATAACAAGTATGATGGCCGATACGACCGTCTTAAACTTCAAAAAAAAAATGCCCTGCACCCGGCCGTACGTGTACAACACAAGTAAACGACAGCAAGGAGAAGAAAAAACGAAACTTTTCGTCGGAAAGCTCAGCAGCCCTTCATCTTCTCCGCCTCGTCACTTGGGCATGCAGTCACTCCGTATGCACGCACGCGTGGCCGGGTAGACTGGCTGATATCTTCTCGTTCTGATTTTCCCGAATGTGTCGATGAGGTAGACACACGTAGGCACAAAATGTGTGGCGCTAGCTTTCGCATGGCTCTCCGAGTCCCGGTTGTCTACATGCCACATATAAAGTTAAAAATAAAAGAAATTAGCCATGGCTAAGCTTACCATTAAAATGAGGTTTGAGCTCATGTTGAGAATCCTATAGAATGGGGGCATAGGAATAGATTTCATAGGAATTTGATGGCCCCAATCCTTTGATCCAAAGGGGTCCTTTTACGGTGCATCAAACTAATATGGACCGTTTATTTGACGTGATCCAATGGTTCAGGTGCGTCATACTACGCCAAATTTTGAGTAGTATATTTAGGCGCCAGGGGCACTTTGGGCAATTCACTTAGAAATCCCGCAGCCAGGTTCTAGAAAGAAAAAAAACCAGGGTACGGTACGGTTGGAATTTCCATGGTTCAGTTCCCCTCCTCCATCTCGGCCGTCTCCGCATTCGCCATTGTCGACAACACCAGCGCACGGCGCTAGGCTTTAGGCCCCCGCCGGATGTCGCCCCTGCCCTGCCCCAGCCTACATCTCCCTAAGTCCCTATGCCCCCTCGTGGCACAACGTTCCTTGATAGCTGTATGCGCGTCCACGCCCCCAACGACAACTGCAAGGAGGCTGCCGCGGGATTGTCCGCTCACTTCGAGGCTCAGCTCCGTGAGGTCCTCCCCGGCCTCTTCCGTGACCATGCTTTCCCCTCGTCCACCGGTAAGTTCGTTGATTCAATGTTGTAACTTTGTTGATTCAACGTATGAGCAGATGGATCATGGATGTACACAAGTATCTTGATAGTTGATAGATCTTAGTTCATATGGTTATCCACTGATTTCAATGGGTTCCATAATTTTCTGCAGTCAAGAACCGAATTTAAATGACCTCTCAATTTAGTTATAGGTGCAAGTCAATGACTGTATGAGATGATCCTTTCTGGACATGTCCGCACATATTTACATGATTTTAGAAGAATGCAAACTCAAGATTTATCCTACATAATGATCCCCAAGTATAGAATGCGTTTAATGTGGCAAAGATCATTTGTGTAATCAATTTTTTTCAGTACCGATGTTCACTTCAGACGAGATGAACATAATAAGGAAGAAACTACGAGCTAGAATACTTTGTTCTTTACATGCTGGGTCAGTGTTTCTGAAAAAGTATGAAGTGTCATGTGTATCTTAGAAGAGGCCCTACAGGCTAGCTCATGATATCCACTGATCCTGCACATTCCCCCTTTCACTTAACGAAACAATTACCTCTTCGGCACCGTTTCCTCTACCCATCTGACATTTTCCGTTGAGTTTTTACAATATTTTCGTTGGATGATGTTATGCATTATTTGGCTTCGGTTCGTTCTCTTGGTGAAATTCCAAGCTTCTGCTCAAGAGAGAGTAAATGTATGATGGCAATTTCCTGTTTATATTGTTCATGTATGTGATGTTACTGAGTTTTTAGGAACTCGAGAATGGCTTGCTAAACCATTGTTTAGTTTGTGGTGAAGGGTCGCCTTGTTGACAGGAGGCCGCGTAGACTGAATATCATACCCACCTTGTTTAATTTACAATCTGGATTTGGTAGTGGGAAGGTTTATATGGTACTTGAATATCATATGACAAGTTGACAGCTCTTCTCTTGTTAAATGGCATCATACCCGATAGTGTGTTTCTGAATAGCATTACTTTGTGCCTGCTGAATGCAATTTTGACTTTTCTTTGAGACTCGTAGAAAATGTACTCACACTCATCTCTGTCGTTGCAGCATGAATCGGTTACCCTTCTATTCATGGAGAACTTCCAAAGCTGGAACTGAAGAAAGATGTTTCACATATTCCATTTATCCCATCAGAGAGATCTTGGGAAATTGTGTTCACCAGATAATCTCTTGTGAACTGCAGTTTTGAAGAAAGTGATAGCATTGATAGATCTGGCTCAGTACTGCAGTATTATTGACATCGGTTTTTTGTGTGAGATACACAAAATATGCACCTAGTGGCAGTAGCAACATCATTGGTTACTGAGTCTGAATTCTATTTGTAGTGATATTTAGGAAGTGTGAGTGTACCGATTGTAGCTATTTTTTCCTTGACCATTCATTCTGTAATTTGAATAACAAAATTGTTTTTTACGGCAATATGACTGTATGAGATCTAGTGACACAATACTTGTCACACAAATAGGGATGGTTACAGTCTAGTGGAGAGTCGAGATTGCAGTTATAACCTGTATAACATCACATGTTATGGTGACCTGAAGGTTTGGATAATGAACATTTGACAGATTCCTTTAGCAATTCTGTCGTTGCATTCAAGAAATCTTTATCTGCTTGGCTGCTTCTTCATGGCGCGTTGGTCACGGTAGGAGAGGATGGAGGAGGGTCGGCCATAACGGTGGGTGGTGGTCGTTGGAGGAGTATGGAGCATCGGCCGTCATGGTTGGCGATGCAGAAGAAGGAAATAACGAAGGGATGGGGAGGAGGAGGAGGGGGGAGTGTTGCAGGTGGGGTGGCCATCAAGGCGACGTACGATAAAGTAGCGCTCACGTGCCATCTCTCCTTGTCGTCGTATTGAACAACAGATGCCTAGGGGTAGGCTTAAGTTTGGGGCCGATGGGTGCTAGAGGATTCGGGGAGGGATAGCGCACTGAACAGCGCACACAGAAGAACAAATGAACACAAGGATTTACCCTGCTTCGGAGCTCTCGTGAGAGATAAAACCCCTACTGCTGCATCTAGCCTACTCTGTGTATTCTCCTCTCTGCATATGGTGGGTACAAGTGCTCCATGAGCTGAGAGAAGATCACCGCTAAGAGGTCTTAGCTAGCACGAGCTCCATGAGAGCGGGGGCAGAAGAGAGCCCAAGGGGCTGAGTGAGCCCGTGCAGGTGCATGTCCTGAGAGCGTTCCCCCTGGTGCTCCTTATATAGAGGGAGCCCAGGGGACAAGGGGTGGCCCACAGATCACTATGCATACACTGTATATGATTTGACTACTGGGGTCTTGTTCGCACTGTGCACGCGTCATGAGCCGTACCGTCCTCCGCACTGTAGCCATGCTAAGCCACGTCCAGGATGGGCGTGGCCTGTCTTGTCCTTGTCCTTAACCTTGTCCACTAGCTCTTGTCTTCTGGAAGTGGCAGGGCATCTGGTACTTGTCGAGGGAGTGGCTGGGGACGTCGGAGTGCCGGACCAGCCAGGATGCGTTATCCCAGCCCGTCCGTGCTGAGGCCAAGCTGGCCTGGCCCGAGACTGAATCGGGGCGTCGTGGTTGTGGTCTTGCCGAGATAGGAAGACCTCGGCCCAAGCCGAGACTGGAAAGGCCAGCCCACCGAGGCTTGGAGCAGCTGATCCGGGGCTGGAGGGACAAGCTGGCCCGCTTCGGGGCTAAGGATACGCCGGCCCAACCGGGATATGGCTAACTCGGCCCCAGCCGAGGTAGGCCAAACTCGGCCCAGCCGAGATAACGCAGCGCGGCCGGCCTGCCCGGGATGGAGTCGTGGCCCAGCCGAGGCTGATGTCGAGGCGAGGCTGGGGAAGCAGCGTCGGGCTGCTTCGGGGCAGGGGAAACCGACCCGACCGAGGTAAGAAATTCGGCCCACCGAGGCTGTTGCTATGCCGGCCTGCTGGATGACTCGGTCCACTCCGAGTTTGAAGGAGATTCGGCCCAGTGCAGGGTGTGCCGGCCTGGGCAGAATCAATATCTGCCCACGTTGCTTTTCTTCCCTTTCGTCTATCTTTTCCCGTTGCAATCTCTTTTATTAACTCCACCACCTCATAACTTTGGGGTAACCGGGGTTACATCCCCGACACTCCTTGAACATCCCCAGGAGAGACGAGGGTCAGACTGGGGACGAGGGAGTCTATGTGGGAGTTCCCATGCTCCGCCTGTTAGCGGCGATAGACGCGCGCACCGCATGAAGAAAGCAAGAAACGGGCCGGCCCATTACAAGTGCTACTGTAGCTTCGCTCAAAAATAAAAACTCGTTGTAGCCTGTAGGTACGTACGGGAAATAATGGTCGATGCAAAAAATGGCTAGTACAGTGCTAACAAAACTGAAAATAAAAAATTAGAAACTTTTTTTTAAAATCTTAAAGTTTTCAAATTCGAACATGTTTTAGGTTTAAACAATTTTCAATTCTGACGTTTTAAAATTTTACTTTTTATGATCCGAACAATTTTAAATTTTGGATAAAAAATTCAAATCTAAACAATTTTTTAAATTGAAACCATTTTTAAATTCAGAACCATTTTCAAATATGGAAACATTTTTTAGTTCGAAATCATTTTAAATTTGGAACCATTTTTAAAAATTAACAAATTTTAAATTTGGAACCATTTAAAAATGAACAATTTTCAAATTTGGAACCATTTCAAAAATGAAGAATTTTTAGATTGGAACCATTTTAAAATTTGGAACCATTTTCAAAATGGAACCATTTTCAGAAATGAATAATGTTCAAATTTGGAACCATTTTTAAATTTGGAACCATTTTCAAAATCGAACCATTTTTAAATTTGGAACCATTTTAAAAAATGAAAAATTTCAAATTTGGAACCATTTTTAATTTGGAACCATTTTTAAATTTGTAACCATTTTTAAATTTGGAACCATTTTCAAAACGGAACAATTTTCAAATTTGGAACCATTTTTAATTTGGAACCATTTTAAATTCGGAGCCATTTTTAAATTTGGAACCATTTTATAATTTGGAACTATTTTCAAAATGAAACCATTATAAAAAAATGAACATTTTCAAATTTGGAACCATTTTTAATTTGGAACCATTTTCAAAAATTAAATAATTTTCAAAAAACAATTTAAAAAATAACGAAAACCAATAAGAAAAGAAAAAAGAAAACAAAAAAAAGAAACGAAAAAGAAAAACAGAAACAGAAAAGAAACGAAACGAAAAAGAAAAAGAAAAAAAAAGAAAAAACAAAAGAACGAAAAATAATGGAAAAAAGAAAAGAAACCAGAAAAACGAAAAAAGAAACAGAAAAAAATGATGGAAACGTTAACCGGGCCGGCCCAGTAACGCGTCGCGAAGGGCGTCCTTCAGGCGGCGCTCGCGTGAAACGCCGCTAACGGGCGGTGTATAGGGATTGCGGTCTATGTAAGGTCAAATGTGTAAGGGTGAGTGAATTGGGCTTCAGTTGGGCTATACGGGCCAAAGAGACGGTGCTACCTCTATCTTTTAGGGCGTCTTTGGATTGCAGGATTTCAAAAACGTGGGAATAGGAAAAACATAGGATTGAGATGTCATGTGAAGTGGATTTCCACAGGATTGTGAAACGCATGAATTTTGTAGCAGCTGCCTTTGGATGGTGCACAGGAATTGAACACAGGAATTTTGAAAGATTGATGAGAGAAAGTATAGAGATAGAGTGAAACTGCATTGGACTTCGCGTAGGAAAATTAAAATGAGGTTTGAGCTCATGTTGAGAATTGTCGGGGGGCTACCCCCGGGTAGGGTCATGGTGTGGTAAAAGTTATGCCCAAGTATAGGCCAAGTTACAGTAAAAGCCGACATACCTGGGCTCCAGAGTGTGATGTAGGAACAAACCGGCATAGGCGTACCGAGATAACCCGGGCCAGAAGGGACCGGGGTGCCATGCTGGTGCTAGCCGGCATATGGCGACCGAGACAAGGGATCCGAGATAGCCTGACCGACATATGTATGTCGGTAACTTGTGTGCTTTCTTTGATGCAGGGAAGATTGGTCAGGAAGAGAAATCCGTCATATCCATGCCGGGTTATTCTTATGTCGGACAGGAGTCAGCGCTGCTGTCACATCCCATCTGGCACGGGCGCGCGGCGTGCGGTACGGCACACGTCTGAGGTGACTGGGCTTGTTCTGCTGACCAAGGAGCAGAGGAAGTACACGCTGACCTCGAGCGTACTTTGGAGCAGAGACATGGGACAGGACATGGGCAAGCCTAGGGGTGGAATCGAGCCGAGCCGAGCCGAGCCGGCTCGAGGCTCGGCTCGGTCAGGCTCGGTAATTCTCGAGCCGAGCCTGGCTCGGCTTGGTGTTGTAAACTTTCTGTGGAGTGGGCTCGAGGCTCGGCTCGCTGGGCTTGCGGCTCGGCTCGGACGGCTCACGAGCCTGCTCCAGATCCTAATCTCCTCGTCTACCTATCGATCCTCTGACCACTCCCTACCTCCTTTCCCTCGCCGCATCGCTAACGCCGCCGTCACCGCTTGCCGTCCGTGTGTAGCAGGGAGAACGGTGCTCGCCTGACCGCCGCCGCCGAGGCTGACCTCTACTACAGAAGACAGCTACCTACGCCGGCCGCCGCCGCTGGCCTGCGCCGCTCGACCCACCCGGCCACCGCCCCATCTTCTTCTCCAATGCCTCCGCTTATGACTGCTCTTCCCGGTCCCTTAGGATCTCGCGGCGCCGCGCTTCTATGGCTAGCCCGCTGGTTGTACGCCGCGCCGGCAAGTGCGTATGTTTTCCGATTTCTTCATCAGGCATTTTGTTTTGCTATCCCTTTAATTTCCCTCCCGCTACAGATTGGATGCTACTTCGCCTCTTCTCATGGAGGGCTACGAATGATAATACTTGAAGGCCAGCCATCGCCTATAATCAACATAAGTCGCATCTAGAAGCTACGGTATGCCATCATACGTTCATGCGTGTACTTGTTTGCATTCGTAGTGGTGTCGATAATTAATTCACATTTGTTTAGAGATGTCACATGTATGCTACGGTTCAGTATTCAGATTGTTATTTCATATGTTTACTTGCCGGAACTTTTTATACAGACAAAAAAACTGAAGAAAAATATAGTAAATGATGATTATTTGATGTGTTTGATTGCTGGAATTTTGTTTGTGTACTGCAGATTCGACATGGCAAATGTTACATTTTTAACAAAGACCATGTCAAATTTTTGTATTTCATCGACATCGCAAATTTTTGTTTGTGTACTGCAGATTCGGCATGGCAGATTCGACATGGCAAATTTTGTTTGTGTACTGCAGATTCGACATGGCAAATTGTCAAATGTTACATTTAAAAAAAAAGACCATGTCAAATTTTTGTATTTCATCGAGCCTTCGAGACGGCTTGCGAGCTTCACCGAGCCGGCTTGTCGAGCCTCGAGCCTTGTCCGGAAGGTTTAGGCTTGGCTTGACCGACCTTCGAGCCGGGCCGAGCCCGAGCCGAGCCTTGTCGAGCCCGAGCGAGCCTCGAGCCTCGAGCTTCATGTCCACCCTAGGCAAGCCACGTCCTGTCCACTGTGCAGAGACATCATGACGTGCAGGCGTGCGTGTGTGCAGTGCCGGTACGGAGAGCTGACCGTTGCAAGTGGAGGGGTATTCCGGTAACCCGGTTTTAGCCTATATATATGCCCTCACCCCCTCCTGCGTAAGGGACGGTGCCCTGAGATACTTTCCCCCCCGTAGCTTCATCTCCTTCCTTGTGCTTTTCACCATTGTTGAGATATACAACTCAAGGAGCAAGCTTGTATTTGTGATACCGAGATATATAGAGAGAGGTAGGCAGGAGTAGGGGCTTTACCTCCTCACGAGAGCCCTGAACCTGGGTAGATCTTGGTGTGCTGGTGTGTTCTTCGTGTGTGCTTCTTAGCGCACTAGCCCTCTCCCGGATTCCACCAGCGTCCATCGGCCCCACACTTTAGCCATCCTATGGCATCTGCCGTGATACCACCACGACAGTTGGCGCCCACCGTGGGGCCGGCAGCGGCGCTGGCTGGTGTGACATTCCGGACGGGCTCCATCATCGACTCCGGCGAGCGCGTCGTTTGCGGGCTCGTCTGCAAGCTCGGCGCGCTGAACTTCATCAGCGACAACGCGGGATGCTTCGGCAGCAGGCCGTTCCCGACGAACGGCTGCCTCATCAGCTTCGGCACCTTCGTGACCTACGTCGCCACCGAGGTTGTCTGCAAGTACCCCGAGCAGGTGCTTGTGGCTGAGGATCCTCCTGCTGTCTGTGCGGCTCGCGGCCGGCGTAGCGCTCACCCCGGGAGCTGCGCAGAGGTCATGATGACCGGCACTGCAGCTGATGCCGGTAAAGGAGACCCCGGCAAAAGAGATGCCGGTAATCCCGCACCAAAGGTTACCAGATCGGCGAAAGTGCTGCTGGAGAAGAGGGAAAACCTCCCCGGCCAGGCCGGTACATCCCATGTGCCGGTTAAGCCAGCTCACCTCGAGGAGATCATAGAGAAATTAAATGTGCCGGTAGCTGCCGGTACAGATGCTGCCCAGTCAGAGGCAGAGTTGGAGGCGGAGCTTGCTTCAGGAGGCTCTGGAGATGGCCGAGGTGAGAAGAGAGTTCGGGATAACTGTCTGTGAATATAACCTAGCACATGGTTTTACCCCGGTAGCTGCTCGCCCTAGTCGAGTAGAGGATGTGCGCAAGAGAGGTAAAAACCTCAATGCCGAGTTGGCTAGAGATGGTAGATCTAGCTCCAGTAAGACTCCTAGCTACTTATCGGTCGAACAACCGAAGTATAGTTCCCCTGCTAAGACTCTTAGAGCTGCCGAGGCAGCAAGAGCCGAGTTGTCTGGCTTATCCGGAGAAGCTCTCCGCAGGCAGCAAGACCGAGTTAATGAGCTGGTAGCTGTGGCTACCCGGCAGAATGAGGCCTATCGCCAGGCCAACACAGTTGCAGGGGGTCCGATGTTGTTCACTGGCTAGGGGAGCCAGTGGATCTAAGGGGCAAGCTTCATCACCGCATGTCGGTGGAGATCGTGACCGGAGTGTAAACTCCGGTAAGAGCAAACAGATGCAGGTGTATGAACCGGCGTGTGCCGGAAAACAGATAGTTGGGCGAGGTAGTGCCGGCCAGGGTAGAAGCAATCCCGGTCCGGGTGGTCCAGGTGCCGGGGTAGTTAACTCGGCTGACCGAGGTTATCCACCTTGGTATCCGACACAAAATCTCGCCCAGCAGCAGCAGCAAAATGTAGGGCATGTTCAGCAGCCGCAAGTTGTTGAACAGGTGGCTAACCGTTATGATGATGGTTACTCGGCTATGGAAAAAGCCGGGTATCCGAGATATGAAGGTGCACTGGGATCCCGATTGGGACCTCGCCAGTTGTCACCAAATGATGCACGTTACAAGTTGGACAGGATTTACATGTCCGAGATGCTGGAAGAGCAAAGTCCACCTGGACCTGCCTGTTTTGGACCTCGGATCATGAGGGAACCACCGGTGCGGCACTTTCAGCTAAACCGAGGTGCAAAAACATATGACGGCAGCACTAAGCCGGAGGACTGGCTGACAGATTATGTGTCGGCTGTGCATATTGTGGGAGGTAACCGCAGATGGGCGGTGAGGTATATCCCGCAGATGTAGGAGGGGCCAGCCCGGATTTGGCTGAACAACCTGCGAGAGGGCAGTGTTGATTGCTGGTTTGACTTTGAAGAAGCATTTGTTAGCAACTTCTCCAGCACATACAAGAGACCAAACCGTCCTCAGCAGCTTGCGATGTGCAAGCAGAGGGATAATGAAACTGACCGGGATTACTTAACCCGGTGGAGTACTATTCGCAACTCCTGCGAAGGAGTTGTAGAGGCACAGGCCATATCTTGGTTTGCCCAGGGGTGCCGACACGGCTCCATGCTCTGGCAGAAGTTGCAGAGGGAAATGCCGGCCACTCTGGCCGAGACAATCCGGATTGCGGATAGCTATGCACTGGGTGATCCGATGCAACCTTTGCTGAACTCGGGAGAGCCGAGTAGAAGATACCCGGTGAGTAACAGACCCGGGCCAGTCAGGCAGAACGATCGCCAGGACTTCGGCAACAAGAGGAGAGAACCGGATTACCGGTATGGCTCGAACCAGGTTGCAGCTGTAAACCAAGACCAGCCAGATGCCGGTAATAGCCAGCGTCCGAAGTTCAATGGCCCAGCATGCGGCCAGAATCAAGAGGGGAAGAGGCCATGGGGTGACCAGAAGCCATCCTTAACTTATGAGGCTATGTTGGATGGGCCATGCAGTTTCCACACCCAAGACATCCGCAGACCTGCAAATCATACAACTCGGCAGTGCAGCTGGTATCAGTGCACAAGGGGAGAAGGAGCCAGAGCCGGAGGAAATCAGGTGGGGGCACCTCAGAGAATTCCGTCGAGGCAAAACTTGCCGCTTACCGGAGCAAGCAAATGCTATCCCGGTGATTCCGCCAGTTCCGAGGCAAGCAGATCCGAAGCCTGTGAATCAGGTGAATGTCGGAGGAAACAATAACAACACTGGTCCCAGCAGGCAGGGAGAGTATCCCAGGGAGATTACAGAGAAGCTCATCAGAGCTATGTGATATTTGTGACCGAGCCAACTGACAAGAAGAGCTTGCATCGGCGTGCACTGGAGGTGAACGCAGTTATGCCAGCTGTGCCGAAGTACTTGCACTGGTCCGAGCAAGAGATCACTTGGAGCAGAAGGGATCATCCCCGAGTTATGCCAACTCCGGGAGGTTATGCGTTGGTAGTGGATCCGACATTGTTCGGACCCACACTCAATATTCGGTTCACCCGATTCTCATTAATAATGGGAGTGCTATCAATATCATGTACCGAGACACCATGGTAAAGATGGGTATCTCGTCAAACATGCTGCAACCGAGTTCTACCACCTTTCATGGCATAGTGCCGGGTGTTTCATGTGCACCTATGGGCAAAATTTGGGTTGATGTGTTATTCGGCACCAAGGACAACTGCCGAACTGAGAGTATCCAGTTTGAGGTAGTGGACCTCGAAAGTCCATACCATGCTTTACTCGGTAGGCCTGCATTGTCCAAGTTCATGATATCCACCCATGTGGGTTACCTCAAGATGAAAATGCCGGGTCCTAATGGCATCATCACTATCTCGGGTGATTACAAGCGTGCATTGGAGTGCCTCGGCTGGATCGTGCTTAGCCGAGTCACTGATTATTGCTGCAGAGAAGAAGAAGATCCATGAAGTGGTGGCATTGGCTCAGTCCGCACAACTCGGCATGTCGGGTATGACTAACCCGGAGCAGAGTGCAACTTTCGAGGTGCCCAAAGAGACCAAGAAGATCAATGTTGACCCGGCATGTCTGGACCACAACGCACTAGTACAGAGCGACACATCGGAAACGGGCCAAAAAGCCCATCGGCAACGGAGAAAGGGTCCGTGTCCCCGCCTCTGTCACTGATGTGAAGCCTCAGAATGGCAACGGAGATTTTGATCGTTTGCAATAAGTTTAGCAACGGACATAATATATAACCGTTTCTGATGTGGTTATTAAATATTAAAAAAATAGCCGGCTCGCAGCCGGCTCACAGCAGGAATTAGCCGGCTCATAGACATTCAATTCAGCCGGCTCACAGCTGACTCGCTAGGCAATCCACTCAGGTTGCTGCCGTAGTCTAAGCTGCACCGCAAAAGACTTCTGCAAAAGACTTCTTGCATCCGTATCCATTTGTGTACACTGCAAAACAAGTTATAAGATGAAACATCAGACAAGTCGGAGCAACAACTAAGTATAAGAAGCATGGAAATAGACTAGTTGCAATAAATATAGAAACTATCTTCATATTAGCTAACAGAACAATTGCAAGAAAGAACATGCTAATAAGAACCTAAAGTACTATCTCTACAAGGTCTCTGTAAGTCAAACTAGGAGTCATGCGTCTGATGTTGGGTGCTTCCGCCTTTTTAATCCAGCTGCTTGCTTGGGTGCTTCCGCCTTTTGGATCCAGCTGCTTGCTTGGGTGCTTTCTCCTTTTCAGCTGCTTGCTTGGGTGCTTCCGCCTTTTTTATCCAGCTGCTTGCTTGGGTGCTTCCTCCTTTTCAGCTGCTTGCTTGGGTGCTTCCTCCTTTTCAGCTGCTTGCTTGGGTGCTTCCTCCTTTTTAATCCAGCTGTTTGATTGGGTGCTTCCGCCTTTTTGATGGAAGCACCCAAGCAAGCAGCTGGATCAAAAAGGAGGAAGCACCCACGCAAGCAGCTGAAAAGGAGGAAGCACTCAAGCAAGCAGCTGGATCAAAAAGGCGGAAGCACCCAAGCAGGCAGCTGGATCAAAAAGGCGGAAGCACCCAAGCAGGCAGCTGGATAAGTGCCTACAACACAAATATTAAGGATTTCAACACAAATAATTGTCCAGAGGGCAACAAGAAATATCAATATTCAGTTATTCACTATAGATTACAAGTTTACAAATTAAATTACAAGTACAACTGAATCGATTACAAATTCCATAGACAACTAAGATGAATTTATAAGTACTTAATGTGCGCTGAAGCAATTCCAAAGCCAACCGGACAACCAGTATCGGTCTTAAACTAGCTAGCTAAACCGATTAGCTACTACTAGTACAGCAGTACGCAACGAAGTGAGCTAGCTAAATCGATTAGCTACACAGTACTACTCAACGAAGTGTACGTACTCTGCTCGGCCAGCAGTGGAATACTTTTACGGTGGTACCTGGTGGCCGACTTGATTATAGAACGCTATTCCTCAGATCAATTAAAAAAACCATATCGTGCATCCTACATCTTGATTAAATACTAAAATTATTCTGGTTGTGTACCTTGTGCCGAAGAAGCCGCAGGTGGAGGGATCTAGCGGTGGCGGGTACCCGAACTGGAGCAGCGCGCGGGCGTAGTTGTCGCGGGACCAGGTTGAATCAGGTCCTGCTGGAGGTGATCTGGTCGCTGTTTCGTGGGCGTAATCGATCGCCTTTTGCATCGCCGGTCGGGCTCGCGCCAGATCGGCCGCAATGGCAGCAGTAGCGTGTTCATCCCGCGCGGATCTGGACACCGCACCATCCTGCTCGCGGGAGGCCATCGTCGGACGCCTCGTCCATGCTCGGCGACGTTGAGGGATTGCCACCGGAGCTAACGGATCTGCTTGCGGACCGCCGCCGGAGCTAATGGATCTGCTTGAGGACCGCCGCCGTAGGAGCTCGTCGATCTGCTCGGGGACAACCGCCTCGTCCACGGAGGTGGCCGGCAACAAGGACGAGATAGGTGCGGGGATGGATGGAGAAGGGGGATCAGGCGCGTGTGGCTCTGTGGGAGAGGAAGGAGAGTGATGGGATAAGATCGGTGGCTAGGGTTTCAGAGTTTTTATACTATACCGATTCAGTTTGCATACGGGTCAGAATTTTAACCGTGTCCGATATCGTGGATTCACATTGCAATCGGTTGAATTAATTTAACCGTTTCCGATGTGTCGCGATTTGCGGGCGCGGGCTCTAATTTTCCGCGCACAGTGTCGTTTTACCGTTGTTTTTTTTGCTGTCGTTTCCATAGAGGGGTATCCTTAGTATCGTTCTGTACTAGTGACGTCATCATTGGTACCGGGTTAACTGAGAAATAGGACGGCGAGCTCAGTCATTTCCTCCGTGAGAACCGGGATATCTTTGCATGGTCAAATCAGGACCTGCCAGGTGTTCCGAGGGAGTTGGCTGAGCACTCTTTGTTCGTCAGACCGGATATGAAGCCGGTGAAGCAACCTATGCGATGTCTCTCGGATGAAAGGAGAAAAGTGATAGGTGATGAACTGGCCAGATTACTTGCATCTGGGTTCATCATGGAAGTGCTGCACCCGGACTGGTTGTCTAACCCGGTCCTGGTAGAAAAGAAAAAAGATGACCCGAACGTGGCCATTGTGTGGCGTATGTGTATTGACTACACAAACTTGAACAAAGCATGTCCTAAGGATCCATTCCCGCTGCCTCGGATAGATCAAGTGATCGATTCCACAGCCGGGTGTGAGCTGTTATCCTTTGTAGATGCTTATTCTGGTTTTCACCAGATACCACTGAACCCTGCTGATCAAATGAAAACTGCTTTTATCACCCCGTATGGGGCTTATTGCTATCGTGTCATGACCTTTGGTTTGAGAAATGCTGGTGCCACTTACCAGAGGTGTATGCAAAAATGCTTGCATGATCAAATAGGAAAAAATGTGCAGGTATATGTCGATGACATTGTCATCAAGTCTAAGGAGAAATCCTCTCTGATTGATGATCTCCGAGAAACATTTGAGAATCTAAGGAAATTCCGGATAAAACTTAACCTGGACAAATGTACCTTCGGTGTGCCGGCGGGTAAATTACTCGGTTTCCTCGTGTCGAGCCGAGGTATCGAGGTGAACCCGACAAAAATCCGTGCTATTGAAAGCATGAGATTACCGACATGTCTCAAAGACGTGCAGAAATTCACTGGGTGTTTGGCATCTTTAAGTCGGTTTGTTAGTAGGTTGGGGGAAAAGGCATTGCCCTTGTATCAACTCTTGAAGAAAACAACTCACTTCGTGTGGACCCCGCAAGCAGATGCGGCGTTCACCGAGTTAAAAAAGATGTTGGCAACTGCGCCGATACTGGCCTCACCATTACCCAAAGAGCCGATGTTGCTCTACATTGCAGCCACAAACCGGGTTGTGAGTGTCGTATTGGTAGTGGAGCGAGAAGAGGATGGCAAAACTGTGCAGAGGCCAGTGTATTACCTGAGCGAGGTGATCTCGTTGTCCAAACAGAACTATCCGCACTACCAGAAAATGACATATGGTGTCTATCTGGCTGCTAAGAAATTGAAACATTACTTCCAAGAGCATTCGATCACTGTGGTGTGTGAGGCTCCTATCTCGGAGATCATTGGGTGTAAAGATGCAACTGGCCGAGTAGCCAAATGGGCTATCGAGGTATCCCCTTACACTCCTCACTATGAAAGAAGAGATGCCATTAAATCTCAGGCACTGCCGGATTTTCTAGTGGATTGGGCTGAAATGCAATATGAGCCACCACGGCCTGACCCCAATTACTGGAGAATGCACTTTGATGGATCAAGAACAAAAATTGGTTTAGGTGTCGGGGTAGTCCTTACCTCGCCTAAGCGAGATCAACTGAGATATGTATTACAGATTCATTTTGCGGCATCCAACAATGTGGCCGAGTATGAGGCACTTGTTCATGGGCTAAATGTGGCCAAAGAAATTGGTATTCGCCGGATAGAATGTTTCGGAGACTCGGATTTGGTGGTGCAGCAAGTCTCGGGAAATTGGGATGCTTTAGACGCCAACATGGCGTTGTATCGGTTTCATGTCCAGAAGATCTCGGGTTCTTTGAAGGTTGCGAGCTCACGCATATACCTCGGGCTGAAAATGACGCCGCCGATGTACTGTCCAAGCTAGGTTCATCCCGGGATCCAACTCCACCCGGCATAGCCTTGGAGCATCTGAGGAAGCCATCAATCAAACCATCGCCGGAGTCCGAGTCAATTTTTATCCCGGCGAAACCGGAGTCTGGTGCTGTTCCCATGGACGTCGATGTCGGATGCATTTGGGAGAACCCAGGGACTGCTTGGCAGAACCCGGGGACTGGTTACTCTATCTCGGAAGAAGTAATGTCGGTTGACCTCATGGAGGTGGATGATCTGATCTTTCCTGTGCGTCCTGTGCTGGAGTGGGCACAACCAATAATGGCATTTATGATGGATGGGAGTTTGCCAAGTAATGAAGTTGAAGCTAGGCAAGTGCAAAGAAGATCCAAGGCCTACACCATCATCAATCAGGAGTTATACAAGAGAAGTGTGACCGAGGTACTGCAGCGCTGTGTCGAGCCGCAGGAAGGGCAGGAGATGCTCTTGGAGATTCATCAGGGAGAATGTGGTCATCATGCTTCATCAAGAGCTTTGGTGGCTAAGGTATTCCGGCATGGGTTTTATTGGCCCAGTGCTTTGAACCAGGCAGAAGATATCGTCAGAAAGTGTGAGGGATGTCAGAGGTTTGCTAAAAAGATCCACCTGCCAGCCTCGGCACTCAAGACAATCCCAATCACTTGGCCCTTTGCAGTTTGGTGCTTGGATATGGTGAGAGAATTCAGGCCAGCCCGAGGTAACATGACTCATATCTTTATATTACTAATTGGAGGCACCGTAGAATCCTCCACGTTAACTCTTAAGGTAAAGGAATAACAACCATTAGATGTTCATAAGACATGGTGATAACCGTCAGATCATGCTCAAACTTCTTCAGACTCCGTCCGTAATATCTGTTCAGGAAACACCAAGATGCAGGGTTCGAACCGCAAAGGAAGCAAAATAAATATTTATCTCCTTAATTAATTTGTCTCCTTGCTCAATCACGTCATACTCCAGCGGTCTGTACGTTTTAAAGAAGCCTGGCCCGGCCTCTAGGGTTTCCAATCCCTTGCGCGCGCATGTCTCATCTACATTCAGCACCGTACTCCGTACGACCTGGACTTTCGGAATAGGTAGGCCTGTAGCTGTCTATGCAGATTATTAACCGTAGGTGGCTCTATGGGGTTGAGGGCATGCAGCAAGCGCCGGCCGGCCGGCCGGCAGGTATGATTCTACGCCTGCCATGTTGCGGCTCTCCATAGCTAGCTGGAACCCTCGAGGATATTACTCGCGGCGGTCCACCCTCTTTCTCCAATTCAAGCAAATCTTGGCAGTACTCTACCCTAGATACATCACTAGAAGCCTGATCCGCGTCTTTCTTACCTGCAGCATGCAAAAACGTCCGGGCCTGGAGGCGTATTGCCAGCAATAGAGGACCATGGCCCTGTGTATGAGGATGACGAAACTTTATGTAGAGCTTTGGTTGGATCATGCTGCATGTTGCCTAAGAAGCATCGCTTCATCACTCCTCGAACTGCTGCCAATCATTGCAATGGAAGCACGACTTCCAGCAATCCTTTCCTGGAAATTGGTCACCGCAAGCACGTCCCTTGATGAGGCCGGTAATTTTTCTACATGAGTTGATATCATATAGTTTTTTAGCTTAGAAATTGAGTTGTAGGCGATAATACAATTTGTGGTTATGTGTTGTTCTGATTTGCGTGTGGAAGGAAGCAAATATAATATATTGGTTCATGCACAGGACCAAAGGTTTCAGTTGCAGTCGGGCTTATTCTATACACATACATATGCTTATATGATACATTGGGTTACAAGCCAAAAACTCATGCCTAGAGAAGATTTCGTTTCATCAAGCCAAAAATTGACATGTGCATGCATGTAACTTCTTTTCAAATACTCTTCACTTAATTTGCCTTACTATAATTGACCTCTCATATATTGTTGCGCTGGAGATTTTAGTTGTATGAGGATGCAACAACCTCTCATGGTGTTGCACTGGAGATTTTACCTGTATGTAGGATGCAACAAAATTTGCTACTTAAGTATATTTACTTGTGTGGATAGCAACAAGTGTGTAAACAAGATGAGGTCAACTTGGCTGTAAGTAAAATATTGATAAACGTGTAAATAAGTTTTTTATATTGTGTACACAAGATTGAATTTTCATCAATCTAACAATCATAGTATTTTATACCTATCACGAATGTACCTTGCTGAATCGCTTCTCTGATTTGTGGGCAGCACACCCAGGTTCCACTCATAGTAGTCGTATGTGGATGCCTCGCCCTCCTTTCTATAGAAAAAAAAAACTTACATGGTTCATCCCTTTGTTGTCTTGAAATTGAGCTCTTACATATACTTCAGTAATTAGGGAAATTATCCACAACACCGGTCGCCCATCACTCCTTCACGTTAAATTACTGGGTTAAATCCATGCTCTATCTGACACCCGAGCTTCTAACAAATCGATTGATCTGTAAAGTATGATGATCTGATCATGAAAATTTAGCGTACACGGCTACCTATTGGTACTTCTCATGACCATATTATGCACTATAGAGCCAACATGAGTGTTTTGCATCACCTCCAAGAACCATGTAATCCCTGCAGTACTGTTGTGCGTTTGCAACATGGACTTTATAGGAGGCACACCGAATTTTTGGTTACTTTTTCTATGTTACCCATCTTAGCCAACAAAATTAGTTGATACTTTTGATGGACAGACCCACTGAATTTCGCTTATGTGTAAGACTGCATTACATGTAATTATCCTTCTTCCAGCGTTAATCAAAGTATGGTGCCCATATTTCAAATGTTTGCCTAGACATACGAGCTTCTCAGATTTCTTAGTATCATGTCTAATGGTTCTATAATATTTTGTTTGAATATCACTATCAGACTAATTGTTGCCGTTCCCCCGTGGAAGGCTGACATTTCCAGTTTTCCCCAATCTATATCTTATAACGAAATTGTGGTATTTATCCTATCCTCTATTTCTTATTGCAAATTGCAAGTATTATGTTGCCTTCTTTTGTTTATTTTTCATCCTCAAAAAGGTCAAACCGCTTCTGAAGTTCACACACAATTACTCATATGCAGTAGTAGTTTGTCAGTATGGTTCATTGTATATGGAAAAATTCAGAATAATAGAAAATTAATATATAATATAAGGAGGTTTGAAGCATTCATGTACCATGCTTATGATTATTATATTTAAAGCACCGGTTCAGATCACTGATCTCTGAATATCAATTTTTATAAGAAGCATAGAAGCACTTATTTATCATGCTTTGGCGACAGTTATATATTTATTCTATAAAATAGTTTGGAGCTCAAGTTACTGATTTTTGTATGTCGTGTGTTTATAACTCGGCTAACAACTTAATCTATGAAGGATAACCACCAATTTCGCAAAAATAGGGCTCAAGATCATAGAGATGACAAGCCAGTTGACTTCACATACCAAAACGAAGCAATGATGAATATAGCTGATGTTTCTACATTCACATTGATATCAGTTTCAATACTGCAAATCTCTCCTTTTTCTACTACACCATACATTGGGTCACTAAGATATGTATAGTTATCTTCTAAGCATTTCAACATAATTTCAGGGTTCTAATTTTTGGGCCATCCAGTGCAATATTATTATGCTACATAGAGTAATCCGACCAGCACAAAGATGCATAATGCATCAGCTGTGGAGTTATCCTGCTTCATTCAACCCCAACTTAGGTCGGATGGATTGATGAGTTTTCTACCGTTAGTCGTTAGATCGGGCGATGCGTGAGTCTTTGTTTTCTGTATTTCACATTCCTACGCATTCTATGATTAGGTTATTTTTGTTGAGTTGCAAACTATTTTTTCACGATCAAATAGAACTACAACATGCAACATTAAAATATTTGGAAATATTTTGATATCCGTAAGTTTTATGCATGCCATTCCTGTTTGTTAATTCCAAAACGTATAAGAATCATTTGCATCAACTTCCAAATATTAGGAATTGAGGTTTAAATGACATTTATTTTGTATAAAACTTTGAATAATAATGGACTCACGTTTTGACTAGGACAGAGGAAGATAAATAGCTTGCAAAAAAAGGATTGATCGATAAAAAAAAACTAGCCCGTGCGGAGGCACGGGTTGGTGACTAGTGCTGGTAATGGTGGACAAGTTCACCAAGTGGATCGAGGTAAAGCCAATCCGGAAGTGTGATGGTCACACAGCGGTGACCTTCTTGAAGGACATCATTTTGAGATATGGTTATCCCCATAGCATTATCTCGGATAATGGCACAAACTTTGATGTGGGAGAGTTTGCTCGGTTCTGTGCGGATAAGAGAATTCAGTTGGACATAGCCTCGGTGGCACACCCTGAGGCAAATGGGCAAGTGGAAAGAGCAAATGCATTGGTGTTAGCCGGTATCAAAGCCCGGTTGATTGAACCACTGTTGCGAACTCCAGGATGTTGGATAGAGGAGATACCAGCAGTGCTGTGGGGTCTAAGGACCACACCAAATCGATCAACTGGCTATACGCCATTTTTTCTGGTCTATGGAGCAGAAGCGGTGCTACCAACCGACATGGAATATGACTCGCCAAGGGTGGCGCTGTACACTGAAACCGAGGCAAAAGAAGCTCGGGAAAATGATGTTGATTTGCTCGAAGAAGCACGAGAACTAACCTTATCTCGGTCAGCCATATATCAACAAAATCTCCGACGCTATCATAGCCGGAAGATCAGCCCTCGGGTTTTCCGAGAGGGAGATTTGGTGTTGAGGCTAGTGCAACGCAAAGCAGGCCGACACAAGTTGTCACCTCCATGGGAGGGACCGTTCATTGTGAGCAAAGCTCTGCACAATGATTCATACTATCTTATAAATGCACAGGCACCGAGGAAAAATGTGATGGACAAATCTGGAGAGGAGACCAAAAGACCCTGGAATGTAGCTCTATTTCGTCCCTTTTACTCTTAAGGGCGCAGTGTATGTATCTCGGTTTTCCTTTGAATAAAATGCCGGCACTCCGAAAAGAAACTCGGGACTGCCTTTGTCCATATGCTTGTGTTTTATCTCGGTTTTTTCTGTGTTGTTCATATGTCGGATGATTTTGAGATCTCGTTTCAAAGTTCAAGTAATGTATGCTATTTTGTTGTGATCTTGTGACTCGACTGACGAACGCCGAAATAGCAGTCAAGTAATGTATGCTATTTTGTTGTGATCTGTGTTGTTCATATGTCGGATTTCTTAAAGATTCCTGCCGAGTAAAACTCGACAAGAATCTCGGGGACTGGGTGTCGGATTTTTTGAAGATCCGAAGTGTCGGATTTTTTGAAGATCCTGAATGTCGGATTTTTTGAGTCTAATGATGAAAATTTTGTGAAGATTCGCGCTGAATGATCTTTACTCGGGCAAGCGCAGGTCACTCAACCCGAATCTCGGGGACTGGGGATTGTGTATGTTTATCATCTATGGCAAAGGAAATAAAAGTTTGGCTGAGGAAAAAATACCTCGGCAAGCTTGCTGGCTCGAAGGGTCGAGACTTGCAAATTGTGCATGGCCTGAGCAAGCGCACTGGGACCAACTGGATGTGGAGTGACCGGGTGCGCGGAGGAGACCTCGCTTGTGTCGGCAGCATTCCAGTCCATGTGGTACTGCTTTTCCGAGCCTAAGCTGTGTCCACTTTGAGTTTGGAGCTAGGGTAAAACCCAGCTGCTGCTGGTAACTCGGGAGACAGAAGTGGTGAGAGCTTGGTGCTCCGGGGTAGTGGTTGGAGTCAACACCACTTGTCTCTCCGGGTTGGCAAGCTGTTTCCCGGTGGCTGCTTGGCTCTGTGTCGGCTTGGCGAGTGGAATAGCTTTCCGAGTTGCTAACTTGGTGGACTTGCTGGGGGACTTGGTGGTGGACTTCGGCCGGGGCGGCTGCTTTGGCTGCTGCTGGTGCTGTTGAGGTTGCTGTTGTTCCTGTTGCTGTTGCTGCTGCTGTTGTTGTTGCTGTGGCTGCTGTTGTTGCGGCTGTGGTTGTTGTGGTGGTGGTTGCTGTGCGCCCGAGGTCACCGAAGTGTCGGCCCGCGGGATGTCGGTTTCTGTGGTGGGGGCACCGGAGCCATCATCTTGGTCGAGGATCACAACCTCAGGAATGACAGTTGAGGTGGCGGGTGCCCCGGAGTCACGTGGCCGAGGTTCGGCTGTACTCGGAAGGGGCGAGCGCATAGAAGAGGCACTCTGGTCAACTTCAAGGGGGCACTGCGCCAAACAAGAAAAAGTGTTATGTCGGGAAAAAGTTATCCCGGCAGAAGGAATAAAAGGAAGTAAGCTTGTGTCGGCAAAGAATATATTACCCTTCAGTAACTGGCGGTGTCTTCTTGCCCTTCCTCGGCTTAACCGCTCCTCTCTTCTGTGCTTCGCCTGCGGTGCGGCTGGATCCGAGGATGTGGAGGTTCCGGTTTTCGAGGTACCGGTCTCTGCGCTTGCGAGATGCCACTTGTTTGCCCGAGGTAGCAGGGCGTGCACTCGGGGCAGAGCCACCCGGGTTAGTTGATGCCGGGGCTGGGTGAGCATATGCGATGGGACGAGCGTCAATTACCTCTAGCATTTCGCAATCATCATCATCTGACCAATCTCAGATTGAAGCACGGGCTCGAGGCTTACCCGGGGTAGGGGCGCCAGCTCTCGGTATTGCAGCTGATCCTCATCATCCGGATCTTCTACCTCGGCGACGTCCGGGGCAGGGATATCTTGGCCCCATTTGGTGGAGGGATCCTCTCCATCTTCAGTCTTTTGCCGGTAAACCTCTGCAAGCCAGAAGCAGTAAAACCGAGTTACTTTATGAGCGGATTATGGGACCGGCATAAGAGTTACCTCGGTAGGAAAAAATATGTCGGTGCAAGTTGCAAGGTTACTTACTTGCTCCGGAAGCCGAGTTCTGTTATGAGGTTCAAGACCCCATTCCCATTCCTCGGTCATCAGCGTGCGGGCAATTGCCTTGACACGTCTTCTGATCTCGGCCTTGTTCAGCTCGTGGGTGCTGATCCGAGTTGGATCATACTGGCCACTCATGTGGCAGATCTTGTGAACTCGGTCTTGGAGGGGGGAAACTCGGCGGCTGATGAAGGTCCTCAAGAGATCATCGCTCGTTAGGCCTGCCTTCACCAGCTCCTCCACGACCTTGTGGATCTGGTTGATCTCGATGTTCAGGTCCTTCGGGTTGGGACCAGTTAAACTGTTCAGTGGGGTGGCGATGTTGAATAGCGGCAGGTTCAGATAATCAGCATTGTCTGGGCTGTCCGGGTTCTTCACATAGAAGAACGTGCGCTGCCATTTCCGGCATGACTCCAGCCCTTGAATCCGAGGTAAGACGGAACCCTTCCGAGGTATGATGGTAGCAGCTCCGCACGGGGTCATCTCCTTGGGGAAGTTCTTGTTCTCCGGATCCGGGACACATTGCTTCCGGAGTTGGAAGTACTTGGCCCGGAGCTCTACAGTGGGCCAAAGTCCGAGGTATCCCTCGGAGAAAGAGACACACGCAGAAAGCGTGGTAATGGCGTTGGCTGGAAGGTGGTAAGGTTGAAGCCGGAACCGATCCAAGAAGGACCGGAAGAACTCGCTCGCCGGGAGTCCAAAGCCGCGCTCGAAGTGCGCGACGAAGACCACGCGCTCGCCGGTTTTCAGCTTCCGCTCGGCCTCTTTGCCGGGAACCCGGCATATCGCTTGTGCCGGAATGCGTTTGGTCCGGACTAGCCAGTCTATCTCGCCCTAGGTTACGTCGGAACCCTCCCACCCGGCGCGCTCTCCCTCAACGATATCCTCGGCAGGCTCCGGGTTATTGCTGGTTGACATCTCGGAAGGGATCTGCAAAAGAGGCACAGAAGAACCGAGATAAGTGTCTCGGAGTATAGTGCAACGGAGGAACCGAGATAAGTATCTCGGAGTATATGTGCAACGGAGGAACCGTGAAAAGTATCTCGGAGTATTTAGGCAACAGAGGAACCGAGATAGGTATCTCGGAACATTTGGGCAACAGAGGAAAAGTGCATAAGTGGCGGGAAACACATTTCTGTGGCTAAGTGTTTGATGGAAAGATCTACGGGGAAAAATAAACAGAAGATAAAGGCAAGAACATCTGAGTTGAAACTTATGAAGATCCGCGGAGAAACTATTGCAAAGTTGGTTAAGAGGCACGATGGAGAAAATACAGAGGGGATCTAAGAAACTAAGTTCATTAGCATCTATGCATTTGGATGTGAGAACTTCTACGGAGAAGAGGAGGAAGATGAACAGATCCATCAGAGAGGATGAACGTGTTCATCGGAGGGGATGAACACGTTCATCGGCAATGCTAAGGGCATGGAACTTACCGGAGATTGCGACGGCGGTGCGAGGCGAAGAAGCGCGGGGCTTGCCGGAGTTGCGCTTGTCCGGTGGCGGCGCGAGGTGCTCCGGTGGGCGGTGGTGCGCGAGATCCGGCGTCGTGCGGTGGTGGAGCTCACTGCGCGGCGGCGGCGATGTCGCAGGGGAGAAAAGGAAGAAGAAGGATGCAGAGAAGGCGAGGAGAGGTGCCCGTCCCCCTATTTATGGGCACGGTGCGTGTGCAGTTTCCGTTTTTACCGCGTGCGGTTACCGCAACGGGCGCGCGGATTAACCGCGCACGATCTGCGCGGTTGCCGTGTTTGCGGCCGCATGATCCGCCGCATCGTGGGCCATGATGTCTACGCACGCTTCTATTCTTGTAGACACTGTTGGGCCTCCAAGAGCAGAGGTTTGTAGAACAGCAGCAAGTTTCCCTTAAGTGAATCACCCAAGGTTTATCGAACTCAGGGAGGTAGAGGTCAAAGATATTCCTCTCAAGTAACCCTGCAATTAAGATACAAGAAGTCTCTTGTGTCCCCAACACACCCAATACACTTGTCAGATGTATAGGTGCACTAGTTCGGCGAATAGATAGTGAAATACAAGTGATAGGGATGATTATAAGTAGTAACTGCAATCTGAAATAAAGATGGCAGCAAGCAAACATGTAGTAGAACTTGTTGTAAACGGTGTTTCAATGCTTAGAAACAAGGCCTAGGGATCTTACTTTCACTAGTGGACACTCTCAACAATGATCTCATAACTGAATAAGTAAAAGCTACTCTTAAACACTCTCTTGTTGGATAACAAACACCATTCATTGTGTAGGGCTGCAAAAGCACACCTCAAGCCGTAGTAAACAAGCGCCACAACGTCATAAAGGAGTCACACACGGTGCACACACTGTCACCTTTACACCGTGGAGGGTACCGGAGTTCATATTAAATTAACCTATAGAGTGCATAATAGATAAAGAGTAACATCTACATATTCAACTAGATTAGCACAACTGAACACAATTAATACTACTCGGGATTATTCTCCTTCTTGATGAAGCAAGAGTACTATGCGTAGGGCTGCAAAAGCACACCTCAAAGTCTGAGTAAACAAACACCACAATTCCCAAGAATAAGCCATGATAAATGTCTAAATTATTCATAGAGTCACACAAGTACCCACACTGTCACCTTGATACCGTGTTGTCACAATGACTCCAGAAACTAGACAAAATCACTTGAGTAGCATAAACATTATTAATGTATTCAGCGATACTAGCAATACACATGATCACATAAAGATCACACCATGGGAGAGAGAGATGAACCACATAGCTACCGGTAGAGCCCTCAGCCTCGGGGGAGAACTACTCCCTCCTCATCATGGGAGTCAGCAGCGGCGATGAGATGGCGGTGGAGTCGATGGGGATGACTCCGGGGCAATTCCCCGTCCCGGCGGCGTGCCAGAACAGAGATTCTGTCCCCCGAAACTTGTTGTCGATGGCGGCGGCGCTGCGGAACTCTTCTGGAAATATGACTTGGTTTTTTAGGGTTTACGCCTCGGGGAATAAATAGGCGAAGGGGCGATGTCGGTGGTGGTCCTGGGCTCCCTCCTCACCTCCCGGCGCGCCTGTGGGCCCAGCCGCGCGAGCACATGAGGAGGAGCCGTGGGCCTCCTCGGGGCTTGCCCTTCTGGCTCCGTGTACGCCTCGGAAAAATAGGAGGTTGGGCTTTTGTTTCGTGCAATTCCGAGAATATTCGCAGAAGTACTTTTCTGGAACCAAAAACAGCAGAAAACAGGGAACTGGCACTGTGGCATCTTGTTAATAGGTTAGTCCCAGAAAATGCATAAAAGTGATATGAAGTGTATATAAAACATGTAGCAATTGGTATAATATAAGCATGGAACATCAGAAATTATAGATACGTTGGAGACGTATCAGGCCACAAGGTGGTAACGGCCCGCGGCGTGATCGCGTGCGGTTAATGGCGCGGGAATCGAGGAGGCACGCCACGGTCAAACATACTCGAGTGCTTTTGAGACGTGACGGCTCGTGACGTAAACGGCGTGCGTGCAGAAACATGTCTGTCCGTGTGCAGAAACCGAGGCAGCGCGCAGCATCTCTCTGCCACCTGCTGTGTAGAGATCTTTGAGAGATTGTGGGAATCTTCTTGTGTCGGAGAGACCGGCACACGGGCAAATCTCGGAGGTTGTGGGAAGTTTGATTCTTGAAGCTTGGGATAAACCGGCATGAGAATGTCGGATGAATGGGATAAGTTAAGTTGGGCGTAAAAGCTTGACTTGTTCTTTCGGCGGAGTTCTTGTGTCGGAGAAAACCGACACAGGAGCTTATGTCGGAATCTGGGGAAGAGGCTGTTAATGGCTTTACGGTTGAACCGACATGGTTATGTCGGATGCTTGTTATGGTTGTTTCGGTTGATTAAACCTGCTGTGGCCCTTCATCCAAGGCTGCAGGACCGCACCAGTTTCGGGGACTAATGTCGGGGGGCAACCCCCGGGTAGGGTCATGGTGTGGCAAAAGTTATGCCCAAGTATGGGCCAAGTTACAGTAAAAGCCGACATACCTGGGCTCCAGAGTGTGATGTAGGAACAAACCGGCATAGGCGTACCGAGATAACTGTCGGCCCAGTGAAAACCAGGGTGTCATGGGCCGGCCTGCCACAGCCCTCGAACGCTCCGCAGGAGTTTCTGCTAAGGACCAGGCCTTCAGCCTGGCGAGCCTCGCGAGGCATTTTCCCTCGCGAGGGCTTTTGCTCGACTGAGCATTTCTGCTAAGGACCAAAGATCGGCCTGAGGCCTCGAGAGGGACCTCTGCCTCGGGAAGGCCTCTCCTAGAAGATCTTCAGGCCCTGGCGCGTCTCCGCGCCACCCTCGGGAGGTTTTCCCTCGCGAGAAGTCAACGGCTACAGAACCTCGGCGAGGGTTCAGGCCTCGCGGGGTTCCTTCAAGTGGAAGCAAGCTCCTGCGCCGCTGCAGAGCGCACATGGGCTCTGCGCCCGCCGCAGAGTGACGCGCGCGCCTGCGCGTGATGACGAAGACGCCGCAGTTGCCATTCTCGTGTATAAAGTGGTCAAAGGAGCTGCGGCAAGCAAAGCGGACTCCAAGACTTGCCAAATTGGTGATAAAGCGGCCGGCCGCCGCTACGCTCCAACTGCGACGTCACCGTGGGGCGCGCCCCAAAGCTCTGCAGCGCCAGCCCACCGTCCTGGTTGGACGGTGGCTTTTTCTGCCAAGACGACGTGCTCCCTGCCATGGACCGTGTCCATGGACGCCCCCGACGCTGTGCGCTGTGCTCCAATTCGGCGGCATTGTGGTATCCCTTCCCGCCGGAGGTTTTCGGGGAAGAGGACCAAGCCCAGTATATAAGGAGCCAGTGTACGACCTAGGAGGGGATCCCGCATTCACAACTCATTCCACAACCAAGGAGCTACGTCTGAGAAGAAGACGGAGCTCATTCCACCATAGTCCACCATAGCCACAGCAGTGCCCTCGGCAAGCACACTTGTACTGTGAACCTCTCCAAGCAGTGCAATACATCTTAGCAGGACGTAGGGCTTTTACACCTCACGGTGGGCCTGAACCTGGGTAGCGGCTCGTGTTACCTCTCTGTCGTGATGTTCCTCACCGAGCTCGACGAGCACCGTCGCCGAGGTTGTTGAGGATTTGTTTGACGTTGTGTTCAGCCCCTTACTCGTTTCCTGGCACTTGAGAGACACCCCTAGTTCCTGGGACTAGTCTCCGACATTTGGCGCGCCAGGTAGGGGGCTGAGGCGCGTCTTCAACTTCTTCAACCTCTCCGCGCCATGACTGACACGCGAGCTGCGCGTCTCGCGCGACGGACGTCCGGCAGGGCCAACACCGAGCCCGCCGCCAACCACAACCCGCGTGGTCGCCCACGCGCCAACCGCGCTTCAGAGCGCAACGCCGAGCCGCGCGTCGAGCACCCTGAGGACGACGGCGGCAACGGCAGCGGCAACGACGGCGGCATCGACGGCGAGGACGAGGGAGCTTCCTCCTTGCACCCATCCAGGCGCGAGAGCGCCTCCACGATGGGCCGAGCAGCGCCCAGTCCAGCCACCGCGCTGCTGATGGCGCAGGAGCTGCTGCGCTACCGTCCCACGCAGGCGGGCCATGACAACTGGCTGGGCGTCTCGAGGAGCTCATCAACGCCGCCGCCGTTCCTGCCGCCACCACTGCAGCACCAGCACCCTCCCGCTCGCTGGTGCGCCACTCCGGACGCGAGGGGAACATAGCGCACGGCGCTCCTCCTCCCCCTCCGCCTCCGCCACCTCCTCCAGCTGCAGCTCCGGCAGCAAACCACCGCGCCGCGTCGCACGCATCCTCGCCGCACGACTGCCAGATCGTGCAGCGGACTCCGGCGGATGCCCGCGTGGAGATCGAGCGCCAGAGGGACCGCCACAACCGCGTCGTGCAGGAGATCGCCGCTGCAGGTCGCCAGAACCGCGGCGTACTCGCTGGTGGCGCCGTGACGTACGCCACGGGCTGCACCGCCTTCACCCGCAACCTGCGCCGTCGTCTGGCCTGTGAAGTTCAAGCCAGACCTCCCTCCACGCTACGACGGCAGGACCAACCCTCTGGAGTTCCTGCAGCTCTACACCGTCTCCATCCAGCTGCAGGAGGCGACGACAAGGTGATGGCCAACTGGCTCTCCATGGCGCTCAAGGACTCCGCGCTCTCGTGGCTCATGAACCTCCCCGAGAACACCATCGACACGTGGGAGGACCTCTGCAAGGTCTTCGTCGCCAACTTCAAGGGCACCTACGAACGCGCGCTCACCTACAACGACCTTCGCGCGGTGCGCCAGAAGCCTGACGAGACCCTCCGCAGATACATCCAGCGCTTCAGCCAGGTCCGCAACAAGATTCCGAACATCCCGGACTCGCACGTCATCTCCGCCTTCAGGGAGGGCGTCACGAACCACAGGATGCTCGAGAAGCTCGGCATCCACGACACCTCTCCTCTGTGGTGAAGCTCTTTGATCTGGCTGACAAGTGCGCCAAGGCTGAAGAGGGCCTCCTCTTCGTCAAGAAGGAAGTGGAGGAGGACCCTCCAGAGGGGTCCAGGAGCAAGAAGAAGCCTGCGAGAAGCGCAAGACCACCGCCATCCTCGCGGCAGAGCCTGACGCAAAGCAGCCTCGCGAGGCCTCTCCGGCGGCTGAAGAGAAAAAGGCGGACAATCGCCCATACTGCATCTACCACAACAGGCACAACCACGCCACTGAAGACTGCTGGGAGCTCAAGCAGCTCAGCAAGGAGCGGGAGAAGAACCAGGGCCGCGGCGGCCGCGGCGGAGGCCGTGGTGGCCGCGGAGGTGGACGCCACAACTTCCAGCACAGGGCTCGGGGGAACAACGCTGGGCAAAACGGCAACCTCCCCGACGAGAACCCTGGGGGCTACCAGGCCCCTCAGGGGGCAATAGCCTGCATCCTCGGCGGGTCCCAGGCGCCCAAGTCCAACAACCACTTCAAGCAATTCTCTCGCGAGGTCAGCGCAGCGCTTCCAGGGCTTGAGGCTTCCCAGCCCCTCAAGTGGTCACAGTACACCATCGCCTTCGACTCCAAGGACCACCCCAAGTCGACCAAGGCAGTAGGCACCATCCCCTGGTGTGCACCCCCATCATCAACAACATCGCCGTCGCCAAGACGCTTATAGATGGGGGTGCGGGCTTGAACGTCATCTCTGTCGAGACCTTCGAGCAGCTTCAAGTGCCCTACGAGTGGCTCATGCCCTCTAGGCCCTTCACGGGGTGACAAGTGGCTCTACCACACCTCTGGGGCAGGTGAGGCTCGCGGTCACCTTCGGCACGCCGCAGAACTACCGCACCGAGCAGATCGACTTCGACGTCGCGCACATTGGCCTGCCCTACAACGCCATCCTCGGCTACCCCGCCCTCGCGAAGTTCATGGCTGTCACTCACCATGCTACAACATCGTCAAGCTTCCAGGCAGCGGCGGCACCATCGCCATCCACGGTCAAGTCCAGGACGCAATGCGCTCTGTCGAGACCGCCTACAAGGCCGCTGCCGTGGCATTCCCCGCTGATGAGGACATGGAGCCCCTCGAGAGGCCCGCGAAGAAGAAGCAGCTGTTCTCACAGGAGCAGGCAGCCACGAAGAAGGTGTCACTGGACGCCAGCGGCTCGGGGGCTAGCGTCACCATAGGCGCTGGCTTGCCTCCCAAATAGGAAAGCGCGCTCGTCGCCTTCCTCAGGGCAAACTCTGACATGTTCGCATGGACACCGTCAGAGATGTCCGGAGTACCGAGGGAGGTGATCGAGCACCACTTAGCCGTGTGTCCAAACGCACGCCCCGTGAAGCAGAAAGCACGGCGCCAGGCGCCAGAGAAGCAAGAGTTCATCATCAAGGAAGTAGAGAAGTTAAAAGAAGCGCACATCATCAGAGAAGTTCCACACCCCACATGGCTCTCCAACACGGTGGTCGTTCCCAAGCACACCGGGGGCGGCAGGCTCTGCATCGACTACACCGACCTCAACAAGGCCTGCCCCAAGGACCCGTACCCCATGCCTCGGATAGACCAGATCGTGGACTCCACCGCCGGCTGCGACCTCCTCTGTTTTCTGGATGCCTTCTCAGGCTACCACCAGATCAAGATGGCGAAGGAGGATGAGGAGAAGACAGCATTCCTCACCCCTTGTGGTGTGTATTGCTACGTCTGCATGCCCTTTGGCTGAAGAACGCCGGCGCCACCTTCCAGAGGCTCATGAGGAAGGCCTTGGGGGCTCAGATGGGAAGAAATGCAGAAGCCTACGTCGACGACATCGTGGTCAAGACTCGCGAAGAGCACACCCTCATGGAGGACCTCGAGGAGACCTTTGCCAGCCTGCGCAAAGTAACATCAAGCTGAACCCCGCCAAGTGCGTCTTCGGGGTACCGTCAGGCAAACTCCTCGGGTTCCTAGTGTCTCACCGCGGCATAGAAGCGAATCCTGACAAGATCAAAGCCATAGAAGAGATGCAGCCACCTCGTCGCCTCAAGGACATGCAGCGCCTCGCGGGATGCATGGCCAGCCTCGGCCGTTTCATCTCCAAGTTCGGCGAGAGGGCGCTGCCATTTTTCAAGCTCATGAAGCGGTCTGGCACGTTCAAGTGGACGCCTGAGGCGGACAAGGCATTTGAAGACCTGAAGAAGTACTTGGCTAGCCCACCTGTCATGGTTGCCCCAAGGCCGCGAGCATCTGAAGCTGTACCTATCAGCCACTCCACAAACAGTGAGCGCAGCCTTGGTGGCAGAAAGGGAAGAGCCAGTCCTCGCCAAGAAGGACACCGCCACGCCAAGCCCAGATCCCCCCGACAAGGAAACATCCTCTTCAGGCCCTGAGCCCCATGCCGAGCCCGCACAACCAGAAGGCACCCTCGACGAGGGTCCCCCTCGAGAAGGCTCGACAAGGCTCCCGAGGAACCCAGCGCTACGTCGCCATCGACAGCCCTCGTCGAGCATCCCGTCTACTTCGTCAGCACTGTGTGCGAGATGCTCGCGAGCGGTACACTATGCAGCAGAAGCTCCTCCTCGCGCTCCTCATCGCTTCCAGGAAGCTGCGCCACTACTTCGTGTAGAGGGTAGCGCTCAGGCGCATCTTGTCCCTCTAGTTGGAGTACAGCCACATCGCGTCCGCGTGCCTCTGGAGCGGAGTGATGCGGCGCCTCACGAACTCCTTGGCCACCATCTGCCCGGTGAGGCCGGCCTCGCGGAGGTCCCTCAAGCGCCTCACCACAGGGCCAAGCGTCGCGCCCTTGAGCCCTTTGGAGGCCCAGCTCGCCCTCTTCGTCGGAGGCGCTTCAGGCAGCTCGAAGAAGGCGCTCTGGCTCCCGAACTGCATGAGGAACTAGCGCTTGCGGAAGTCCTCCACCTTCTTCGTCACGCTGGTCACGATGTTCTCGCCGTTCTGCGCGATGGGGATGTAGACGCCCTTCATGCCGTCGGTGATGCGGAAGGACACGCACCCTGACCGCTCCTTATTCGCCGTGAACCGGAGCGCGTAGAAGCTGCGGAAGAGGTCCACCGAAGGCGGAATGCCGATGTACGCCTCGCAGAGGTAGGCGAAGATGGCGAGGACGAGGATGGAGTTGGGGTGGAGATGGAGAACCTGGATCTGGTAGCGCTCCAGGACCGCCAGGAAGAAATCGGAGAAGGGAGGAACGAGCCGGCGAAGAGAGAGTGCATGAAGATGGGGTAGAAGCTGCCGTGGGAGTTGCCCGCGCGCTTGAGCACGGTGGCGCCGTGCTCGTTGGTCTTCGAAGCCGCCATGTGGCGCACCTTGTCCAGTTGCGCCTCCGTCTCGAAGCGGGAGCCGCTCAGAGCCGGCTCGAAGTCGCCGTCTCGCTGCGCCTCAGCGGACTCGCCGCCCTGCGCCACTGCCTTGCCCTTCGAAGCAGCGGTGGCTTTCTTGGGCGCCATTGCAGCAAGGTCGCGAAGGAGGAGATTGGGGATTGAGCGCTGGGAGGAAGGAGATGAAAGGGGAACGAATGAAGCGATGGCCGCCTGCGCCGAGCTCTTCGCCTTATATCGGCTCATCGAGCCGTTACAGGGACGTGGCGGGACCCACCACCACGCCCGTTTACTTCAGAGGAGATCGTGGGATCGTGCCCGGCCGTAGCGCTCCACGTGTCTCGGGCTTCGCAGGCTTCTTTGGGCCCACGACGATTCGCCTCCTCCTGAGGAGCTCCAACGTGCCCATCGCGGGCCCAGGGGCTACTGTCGGCCCAGTGAAAACCAGGGTGTCATGGGCCGGCCTGCCACAGCCCTCGAACGCTCCGCAGGAGTTTTGCTAAGGACCAGGCCTTCAGCCTGGCGAGCCTCGCGAGGCATTTTCCCTCGCGAGGGCTCATTTGCTCGACTGAGCATTTCTGCTAAGGACCAAACGATCGGCCTGGAGGCCTCGAGAGGGACCTCTGCCTCGGGAAGGCCTCTCCTAGAAGATCTTCAGGCCCTGGCGCGCCTCCGCGCCACCCTCGGGAGGTTTTCCCTCGCGAGAAGTCAACGGCTGCAGAACCTCGGCGAGGGTTCAGGCCTCGCGGGTTCCTTCAAGTGGAAGCAAGCTCCTGCGCCGCTGCAGAGCGCACATGGGCTCTGCGCCCGCCGCAGAGTGACGCGCGCGCCTGCGCGTGATGACGAAGACGCCGCAGTTGCCATTCTCGTGTATAAAGTGGTCAAAGGAGCTGCGGCAAGCAAAGCGGACTCCAAGACTTGCCAAATTGGTGATAAAGCGGCCGGCCGCCGCTACGCTCCAACTGCGACGTCACCGTGGGGTGCGCCCCAAAGCTCTGCAGCGCCAGCCCACCGTCCTGGTTGGACGGTGGCTTTTTCTGCCAAGACGACGTGCTCCCTGCCATGGACCGTGTCCATGGACGCCCCCGCTGCTGTGCGCTGTGCTCCAATTCGGCGGCATTGTGGTATCCCTTCCCACCGGAGGTTTTCGGGGAAGAGGACCAAGCCCAGTATATAAGGAGCCAGTGTACGACATAGGAAGGGGATCCCGCATTCGACAACTCGTTCCACAACCAAGGAGCTACGTCTGAGAAGAGGACAGAGCTCATTCCACCATAGTCCACCATAGCCACAGCAGTGCCCTCGGCAAGCACACTTGTACTGAGAACCTCTCCAAGCAGTGCAATACATCTTAGCAGGACGTAGGGCTTTTACACCTCACGGTGGGCCTGAACCTGGGTAGTGGCTCGTGTTACCTCTCTGTCGTGATGTTCCTCACCGAGCTCGACGAGCACCGTCGCCGAGGTTGTTGAGGATTTGTTTGACGTTGCGTTCAGCCCCTTACTCGTTTCCGGGCACTTGAGAGACACCCCTAGTTCCTGGGACTAGTCTCCGACAATAACCCGGGCCAGAACGGACCGGGGTGCCATGCTGGTGCTAGCCGGCATATGGCGACCGAGACAAGGGATCCGAGATAGCCTGACCGACATATGTATGTCGGTAACTTGTGTGCTTTCTTTGATGCAGGGAAAATTGGTCAGGAAGGGAAATCCGGCATATCCATGCCGGGTTATTCTTATGTCGGACAGGAGTCAGCGCTGCTGTCACATCCCGTCTGGCACGGGCGCGCAGCGTGCGGTACGGCACACGTCTGAGGTGACTGGGCTTGTTCTGCTGACCAAGGAGCAGAGGAAGTACACGCTGACCTCGGGCGTACTTTGGAGCAGAGACATGGGACAGGACATGGGCAAGCCACGTCCTGTCCACTGTGCAGAGACAATCATGACGTGCAGGCGTGCGTGTCTGCAGTGCCGGCACGGAGAGCTGACCGTTGCAAGTGGAGGGGTATTCCGGTAACCCGGTTTAGCCTATATATATGCCCTCACCCCCTCCCGCGTAAGGGACGGTGCCCTAAGATACTTTCCCCCCGTAGCTTCATCTCCTTCCTTGTGCTTTTCACCATTGTTGAGATATACAGCTCAAGGAGCAAGCTTGTATTTGTGATACCGAGATATATAGAGAGAGGTAGACAGGAGTAGGGGATTTACCTCCTCACGAGGGCCCTGAACCTGGGTAGATCTTGGTGTGCTGGTGTGTTCTTCGTGTGTGCTTCTTAGCGCACTAGCCCTCTCCCGGATTCCACCAGCGTCGATCGGCCCCACACTTTAGCCATCCTATGGCATCTACCGTGATACCACCACGACAAGAATCCTATGTAATCGGGGGCATAGGAATAGATTTCATAGGAATTTGATGGCCCCAATGCTTTGATCCAAATGCTTCCAAAGGAAAAAAAATCCATAGGATTCAAACCCTCCAAAATTTCTACAAAAATCTTACAATCCAAAGAGGGCCTTACATAGTTAAACGAGTACGACTCAAATTCGCTTAACGAATAAAACTGAAGTTTGGCTCGGCTCGTTATACGCCGAGTGAGTTGCCAGTTACTCCATCTGTTCCATTTTAATTGCCTCACAATGGAACGGAGGGAGTAGTCATTTAACTCGCGAGTTTCAAGTTTTAGTTTTAGGTCTAGGCCAACCACACGATGACGCTATGTACTTAACTGGAGTTAAAATCAACGGATAGCTACTAGCTAGGCCGCACGGGGAAGGCAAACAACTACTTATATTGACAAATTCGTCCTTCTTAGTACGGCCAAGGAGTGAATCCAGAAAGTCTTGCATAGGTTGCCAATTGCATACGCCATCACACTATATATAGACAGTTACTTGTTTGTCACCGTGAGTAATAATAATACCATCTCTGGAAAATTGTCAAAGCTAGCTTCGCCTTTGAAGATATAATACTAGCGCGAAAACTTTATAATCCCCATTTTGTCAAAGTAATTGGGGGATGCGGCGCGAGAGCTAGGCAGCCGGTCACGGAATTGTCGCAATCACGCGTAACTATTAGACCGGGTCAATTTGATGAGATGGGACTATGAACTCCATCTGAAGTTCTGAACAGAAGAAGCTAATTAAACGAACTGCATGTACGCATGGGTCAAACTTTGGTTCTACAACTTGAAGCTAATTTACTTGATTCCAACGGGTGTTTTGATTCTTTGTATATGTTAATTACTGTGTGGACACGTTCAAAATTTGTGTGAGAGCTAAGGCGAAGACACTCCACCGCGACCTTATCCCCTAGCTACAGTGCTCAGGGGGGATTTTTGAGAACTCGCCGTCAAATCCACCTCGCGCGGCGGCTATCCGTGGGATCCCTCCGTCTCCGGCGGCTGCTCCGGCAGCGGGAGGCAGGGGAATCCCCGGATCTCGCCATGTACATAGTGTTGTGTTACAGGGCGTTCCTGCCGGCGGCGCTGTGGAGGTGGTGGCGCGGTCGGCGGTGGTTTTGGGGGCGGCGCTTCCCCTCTCTGCTGCGTGTGCAGCGGGGCGCTCGCCGTTGTCCTGGCGCCCGCGGATCTTCGGATTCCTCGGCGGGCCAGGCCCCTGCTTCGGGTCGACGGGGCGGTGCCGTTGACCTGGTGCTCTGGGACTCCGGTCCCCCCGCTTCGTCGTCGTCACGCCGGAGCGTCCTCCAGCGGCGTGTGGAGCTGGGGTGGTGGTGTGTAGGAGGTCGAAGCGGCGTTTGCGAGGAGACCCTGCTGGCTTCGCCGAGTTCGGTGGCCGACGGAGAGTGATGCTGGGGGCTGTGGAGGGCACTGGCCGAGTGTGTTCATCGTTCGAGGTTTCGTCACCGGGTGGTGGACGGCTTCTGCGGCCTTTTCCATGTGCGGAGGTGCTCTCGGGTGAAGGTAACAAGGTGGCTCGGCTTCATCGTCTCCAGCGTCGGCGGCGGCGCTGTTCTTCTCTGTAGCTATGCTTCCTGTGTGTGTGACTCTATCTTCGTATAATACATATGCAGTTCTCAAAAAAAAAATTGTGTGAGAGCTGGAGGGTGTAACAACCGTTTACAGTAAGAGAGTACCTAGGCTGGCAGTCTGGAGTAGAGTAGGCGTTGGCTTTGTTCGCAAAGTGTAGACAGTATCTTGTGGTTTAAAAAAAATCCCGCCTCCTATATATGAAACTCTGGTGCGACTTGGCCTACTCCGAAAAAAATATGCTTGCAGTAAAAAGAGTGAAACGCACTAGATGTCACCAAGTTGAACGAAATGTAAGCATTGGTCACCAACTTGAAAAAGCTTAAAAATTGGTCACCGAGTTATGGATTAGCGAATCTTTGGTCATTCCGTCACGGCAGGCGTCAAGTCGCTGACGTGGCAGTTTGGTTTTTTTACAACATACACCCTATAATTTCTTTTCTTCCTATTTATTCATCTCTGTGGATAAAATAAGCCCAGACATTTTGTCAAACAGGTTGCATGCATCTTCCGAAGATTGGCCCGGCCTAACTCGTCCATGGAGGACTCCAGCGACCGCGTCTGGCCGGCGGCGGCCCTACTCCGAGCAGGGATGGCGCCTTGGTCGCCTCCAGGTCGCTGAGCCGCTGAGCCTGGCGCGTCGTCATGGTGTTCGGCTCGCAGTCCCCGCCCTGCAAGGGCGCCGGGGGCGACAACCTGCTACTACGCTTCCTCAAGAACAAGGTCGACTACTGCCGCCTCCACCCCGACGACGAGCTCTTCTACAACACGGCGCTCCTTCAGTGGGAGATGCGCGCCTACTGGGCCAAGATCCCTGTCGTGCGCGCCACCATACTCGCCCACCCGGAGGCCGAGTGGGTCTGGTAGCTCGACGCCGACGCCGTGCTCACCGACATGGACTTCTCGCTCCACTACATAGGTACAGGGACCACAACCTCGTCTTCTACTGCTGGGACAGGGAGGTCTACGGCGCCAGGTCCTGGGTCGGCCTCAACGTCGGCGTCTTCCTCATCCGCAACTGCCAGTGGTCGCTCGACTTCATGGACGCCTGGGCGCGCATGGGCCCGGCCTCGCCGGTGTGCGCCCACTGGGGAGAGGTGCTCCAGGACACGCTCAAGGGCAAGGCGGGAGGCGGGCAAACCGGGTGGCGGCGCACGCTGGAGGAGCACACGCGATACGCCGCGCTGAGGGACGCGGCCGTTTGAAAAAGCGTCCCATGGCCGGCGGCAGCGGGCAGACCGGGTGGCGGCGCCCGTTCCTCACGCACTTCACAGGGTGCCAGCCCTGCGGCGGCAAGCCCAACGAGATCTACTCCAACACGAGTTGCGCCGACGGGATGCGCCGCACGCTCAGCGACGACGTGCGCCCGATCCCATTCGACTACCCGGGCGCGCGCATAGTGCTCACAGCAAATCGACGGCCAGCTCAGTGCAAATGGACAGCCATTGCTGACGTCGTGCTGACGTCAGTGTTTTTTCTCAGAGAAGGACCTAGTATTAGAATAACTAGAAGTTTAAGGATTTTTTTTGCAAAAGAACACTGTCCACGTCACCGACTTAACGTCCGTTTTGACAGAATGACCAAAGATTCGCTAATCCACGACTTTGTGACCAAGTGTTGAACTTTTCCAACTTGGTGACTAATCCTTCTATTTCGTGCAATTTCGTGATATCTGGTGCGTTTCACTCCAGTAAAAATGATGATACTTTTGGACGGGCCAAATGGTTATCAAATTAACTCGGCGAGTGTTGTGTTGGTTCAAGCTGCCACTTTTAAGCTGCGAACGTTTTGACTTTTGGAGCAGTTAATAATTAGCTGCAGGTAGCCGGCCTGTTGAAATTGAAATTAGCGGATAACTCCTGGGCGCTTGCTGGCGTAGCTAGCTAGCTAGTCGTAGCTACAAATCCCGCACGTGCCGATATGTCTCATACTTTTTGTTTTGCTTGCGAGTATGTACTGCGACCGGAGTATAGTACTGTACTACTGTAGTACAGAGATTCCTGAGACTTGGGGTGGGTGGACTACGCGCGCACCAGATGCAAATAAATAATTTAGGGTTCGTCATGCATCGTCGCCGATATGATACACGTACGCCGGCATGCATGTGTGCATTCATGCATGTGTACATCTGTTAATCACAAGGTATATATGCACACCGATGATTGATGGACCTATCGTTCGTTGTGTCCCTCTCGTGCAAATTAAAGGTTGCCATCCATGCATGCATCCATCTGTCGATCCAAATAGCGTCAAATAATTGATGCATTCATACGTGTAAATAAGCAAAGCCTCTTAACAAGTGTCCTGCACCCGTACGTGTACAACACAAGTACAGTAGTACTCCCTCCGTTCCAAATTACTCCCTCCGTTCCAAATTAGATGACTTTAATTTGTGCACATACGAATGTATCTATACTTGTAATATGTCTAGATACATCCGCATGTGGACAAATGGAAGTCATCTAATTTGGAACGGAGGGAGTAGATGACTTTAATTTGTGCACATACGAATGTATCTATACTTGTAATATGTCTAGATACATCCGTATGTGGACAAATGGAAGTCATCTAATTTGGAACGGAGGGAGTAGTACACGACAGCAAGGAGGGAGAAGAAGAAACGAGACTCTGTGTGACCCGCCTGCCCATGGACGCTAGCTACTACTCCCTCCGTGTAGCTAGGAGAAACTTTTCGTCGGAAAGCTCATCTCAGCAGCGGTCGTCAGGCAGGCTGCCATTCATCTTCTCCGCCTCGTCACTTGGGCATGCAGTCACTCCGTACGCACGCACGCGTGGCCGGGTAGACTGACTGATATCTTCTCCTTTGATATTTCAGGATGTGTCGACGAGGTAGACACACGTAGGCACAAAAATGTGTGGCGCTAGCTTTTGCATGGCTCTCCGAGTCCCGGTTGTCTACACGCCACATAAAGTCGAATAAAAAGAAATTAGCCATGGACAAGCTTTTTTACCATAAGGGCGCACGCTCCTTCTCCCTCCCTTATCTGATCAGCTGTCAGCCAATCGACACGAGGCCGTGCTAGTAGTACCATCCGTCGGTAGCGCATGAAACGCACGAGATGGATCATGGATGGACCCAGCCGTTAATCAACTCCACCTACACAAGAGAAGAAAAAAAAAACAAAGGAGCTAGTACTAGAGGTCATCAGACGCGGGCACGAGACCACAAGACGCCAAAAACGGCGCATATCATTGGCGGCAACAGCGGATGTCGTCATCACCAGACGAAAATAAAACCAGTTCCTTCATTTGCGTTGGTTGGTTATCCACACGCGACTCGTTCGTCCCCCCTTCCACACGAGCGCCTGACGCGGAGCCACGCCGATGATGATTAACCACCACTAGGGGCCGATCCGTCATTTTCACCCCGGTGAGAAATCAGGAGCTTCTGATGGGATTACGCTCGCACGTGTCCACCTTTTATTTGCGGTGTTTCCCAATGACCAATAAACTGTGGCCAGTGGATCTTCGCTTCAGCTTCGAATGATTAATGGCTTGAACCGTGCTTGTCCGATTATCACCAATTCGCTCCGGTCGAGTTTAGACTACTCACAGTGGAAAGTAACATAGAGTGGTATCATGCACATGATACTACCTATGTTACTATCTCCATAGTGGGTAGTAACATATATGTGGTATCATATTGTACTATATTTATTAGCTTGTACACTCATTTTGCCTCGAAATTTGTTATGTTACGGTATCCACCTATGATACCACCACCACCTCTTTCTTCATTAAATACATGCCACATCATCTTTTTTGCCTACGTGACACTTATGTTACTACCTATGTTACTCCCACTGTGGGTAGTCTTATAGGTCCCGCGTCTTTTCCTAAATCATCTAGTAGTATTTATCTGTAATATATAACTCCTACTCCGTACTACTCCCTCCGTCCTTAAAAGAGTGTACTTTCAACTTTATTGGAGAGTCAAATATTTTGAACTTTGACCAAGTTTGTACAAAATATATAATTTTTTATCTAACCAAATAGGCATATTATAAAAATATATTTTATCATAAATGTAGTGCTACTAATTTAGTGACATAAATGGTTGTGGTTTTTTGTGCAAACACGGTCAAACATATAAAGTTTGACTCTCCAAGAAAGTTGGAAATACACTCTTTCAAGGACGAGGGAGTACGTTCGTGACCATCTATATGCGGACACGCGCAGAAGCCTATAAACCTGACCGGAGGGAGCAGTGGCGGCGCAAGGAACTGAAGTCTGGGTATTCCGGCCAAAATTTTTTTTTTTGCTCTAAATGTAGTATATGAAGCGAGAATTTTTTTTTTGCTCTAAATTAAAAACTTGCATCTAGTCAATTCACCATTATAGAAACTAGTAGGCAGGAGCAAGCAATGAAGCAAATCAAGCAATCCATGAAATTGGGGGTTGGGCGGCTGTACCTTCTTCGCTGCACGGGGACGCGGGGGAGGGGCACGGGCGGACGGGGGCGGGGCGCCGTCGCCGCGGGCTCGAGGCCGTCGCCTGCTCCGGGTCTGGGCTGCATCGGCCGACGCCGTCTAGGTCATGGACTTCAGGGTCGAGGGAGCAGGGAAGGGGAGAGGGCAGAGAGCGTGAGCGTCTGGTCTGGTGCGCGATGCGAGCAAGAGGGCTGAGCGGTGCGAGGGAGCGATGCCGGTGGGCTGGTTTCTGCGTTCATGGGCTGGGCTGACATGTACATAATTTTTTTTTCCGCCAAAATCTTGGGTATTCCATGGAAGACAGGGGCATACCCCTGGCGCCGCCACTGGGAGGGAGTACTATATATCCGGTTCACGGTAATTATGTTTTTTGGGGTGAAAATGCTGTGTCACGACTATACATGTTGCCGGTATAAGTTGAAAAATATTAAAAGCAGGAACTGATTTGGAAGTTGAACCGCGGGCAACATGGGCTTCGGCCCGGTGCATAGGTCTCAAAGTTCATATACAATATTTGTAAAATAATGGGAAAATCTTCTCTCTTTTTTGACAATGAGGAAAAAATAAGCTCTATGTATAAAGAACTTGATGTATGTGTAGTACAATATTTTTTGGAAGAGAAGAGTTTATTTTCTTTGCTTTTGGGTCCATGCATCAAACGAATGAACACAGCCGCACGCAAGATTATTAAAAATAACAAATTGATAGTGTCCACAAAAAATAGTATATAGTAGGGCAAAGAACTATTTTCAACTTCTACATGTTTGATGAAGGGATCACAATGTATATAATAATATAAATTTTCGCATAATCGATTCCGACTACCGGCCACACCCACTCCTGGCCCTCGAGTTGCTGCACATAGACCATGTAGGCTACCAATTGGTACATGCTAAGATAAGCTGGAATAAACTACCAATTGGTACATTATAAAGAAAAATTTCAACATAAAAAAGTATAGATCAACACATCATACCATCCTCGTCTCACATGACCTACCTTAAACCAACTGCCAACTCTGAGCAAAGCCATAACATTATTGCAAGGATATGGTAAATTAAATGTTGCATATACCATTGCATCTGTGCTACTTTGTTGAATAAATGGAGAAATTTTAAGTTCTATAATATTACATTTCAATGGTACAAAGATTGAAAGTGATCGAAATTGAGAGAATGGGAGAACTACAATTTTACAATAGATTGCATTTCAAAGTGTTATTTTTGTAGTGTTAAAGATTTCGGGGTATGATCCTGGCCATAACTATGATTTTTCGATTAACTAACACATTTGGGAGGGCATCAACTTTCGCTTGTCGAAAGTGTTCATTATTTATTTCCATTTTTGTGTAGACTTGGTTTGTCCTATTTATCCACTTTATTGCAAAATACATAACAATTAAAAATGGATACATTTTCAGAGGTGAATCTTTGACCTTTATTTTTCATATGATGATGTTGCCAATAAGTTAAAATTTAATTTAAATTCTAAATGAAATTAAAACGATCTTGATTTTATTCTCAGTAATCTATTTCCAACAGATATATTATGTTTACATATGGTTGTGAACATGTGGCAGATGCACTCTGTTTATGTAAAATTATGTAGACATAACGAATGCAACATGTTTAGGAATCATTATGTAGATCTAATAGTTGTTATATACCTTTGTTAAAAAAAGTTGTGATATACTCCCTCTGTTCCACAATATAAGCCTTTTTAGAAAGCTAACATAGGTAGTAATAACTAAAAAGTGTTCTACTAGATTAGCAGCAAAATATTTGGTCGTTTTTCATCTCTTTATTTTTGTTTTATCTTGCTTTGGGTAAATAACATATCGATATATTATATTTCTTTTTTAGATAAAGAGGGCTCCTATGAGGGGATCCCCGGTTCCATTTATATTTAAACGAAACCAGCGAGTTTTGGTACATTCATCCAGTTTTAGATATTTTAGATATTCTCCATGTATCATGCATATATGTATGAACGTATTTTAGTGGGTTGATTCATTCATTTAGCTATGTGGTCCGTAAAACGTGTCTAGATATATCTATATTTAGATATATGTGAGTCCATTAAAATGGAACGGAGGGAGTAGTACATAGGAGTACATCAAAATTTTGGTGCAACTTTCCTGAATTCCCATATGCTCCTGTGAATCCAAAAAAAAAATCCCATATGCTCCAAAGAATAGCTGCACAAATGGCATTAGGTGTTGAATGCTTCTTATTGGCAATCAGATCCTAGCTCTAGCTGAGTACCAAAAGAAATCAGAAACTATTTGCCAAATATATACTCGAGAATATGTAGTGTCAACGTTTACACGTACACGCCTCATAGGCGATTCGCTTCATGCGAAATTCATGCATGCCAAAAGCCCAAAACGCACGCGCGCTATGAAGATGTGTATGCATGTGTCAGAATAAATTAGCTAGCCACTCGATCCCCCCCCCCCCCCCACATCGAACCTGTGATGACGTAAACTAATTCCCGATTTAGCCCTGGTGATACACTGATACTAATCCACCCATCACCTCGCTGCTGACTCGCAAGCGGACAAGCCATGGCAGCTATAAATGCAGACCCCAGTCCCTCCATCTCAAAAATTTCAAGCCTCCCTCCCATCAACACCACACCACAGAAGCAGTTATCCATCTTCTTCTTCTCCTTCCTCCCTGCCAGGTAGCTAGCTCATCAGCACTTCAGCAGTTCAGCACACGCCTACCAACTCATACTGATTCCGTTCCCACCGTCCGGCCAGCCATGCCGAGCTCCGCCGCCATGCCCGCTCTCCCTCCCGGCTTCCGGTTCCACCCCACCGACGAGGAGCTCATCGTGCACTACCTCGCCAGGCAGGCTGCCTCCATGCCTTCCCCGTGCCCATCATCGCCGAGGTCAACATCTACAAGTGCAACCCATGGGACCTCCCGGTATGTATATATAACTAATCAACTCGATCAGCCTTCCATTAATCAACTCGATCGATCCATCAAACTCTGCTCTAACTAATCTTCTTGATTATTGTTTTGCAGGCAAGGCCTTGTTTGGCGAGAACGAGTGGTTCTTCTTCAGCCCGAGGGACCGCAAGTACCCCAACGGCGCGCGGCCCAACCGCGCCGCCGGGTCCGGGTACTGGAAGGCCACCGGCACCGACAAGGCCATCCTGTCGACGCCGGCCAGCGAGAACATCGGGGTCAAGAAGGCGCTCGTCTTCTACCGGGGCAAGCCACCCAAGGGCGTCAAGACCGACTGGATCATGCACGAGTACCGCCTCACCGCCGCCGACAACAAGACCACCAAGCGCAGAGGATCCTCCTCAATGAGGGTGAGAATTTCTTTTTCTTCAGTATTCATTTTTTGTGGAAATTCTCATTCACTTTGGCAGTGGCAGTTGCTTGTACATCTTACTCACTATACGAATTACTGAATGAATCTGATTTTTATGTGCAGCTGGATGACTGGGTGCTGTGTAGGATCCACAAGAAGTGCATCAGCAACTTGCCCAACTTCTCGACCTCTGACCAGGAACAGGAGCAGGAGAGCTCAACCGTGGAGGACTCCCACAACAACAACACTGTATCCTCGCCCAAGTCTGAAGCTCATGATGGTGACGGTGACGACCAGGTCCAGCTGCAGCAGTTCTGTCCCATGGCGATCACCAAGTCCTGCTCCATCACGGACCTCCTCAACACCGTCGACTACGCCGAGCTCTCGCAGCTCCTCCTCGACGGCGGGTCGTCGTCGGATGCCGCAGCCCTGCAGGCTGCTTATCAGCCGCCGGAAAGCCCGCTCATCTACGGGCAGCCTCCATGGCAAACACTTAACTATAACAACAACAATCACGTCGACGTGGCACAGCTAGATGACCGTGATTACGCTAATGGTAACAAGTATAACGGCATGAAGAGGAGGCGATCCAGCAGCAGCTTGTACTGCAACCAGCTGCAGCTTTCAGCGGATCAGTACAGCGGCATGCTCATCCATCCCTTCCTGAACCAGCAGCTGCACATGTGATCGATCTGAATCAGTAACAGTTGGGAGATCAACATGGAGCTGGAATGCTTCAGTTTTACTGATCACTGTTCCATTTGAACGTGCCGATAGATTGTGGCAGATTGTGACCGACATGAACGGAAAAAACTTCAGAATTCTTCGTTTAGTACAAGGCTGTAAATTATTATGGGTTGTTGTGGAAATAAATCAAGCCAATATTACAATTTTATATATACTTACAAGTTAATATATCGAGAAGATTTCTTAACTTGGCACTTGGTTAATTCGATAATGCAAAACCAAGGGCGCATCCATGGTCGACACACGCAGCCTGCCTTGTTAATTAGCTGAGGGAAGTGATGATGTAAACACTAAGATACTTAATTAGGTAGGTAGGCGTGTTGCTAGCGTGTGCGGTTTGGATCCTTATCCTCCGTACATTTGAAGGAATCAACTAAAATTAGATTACTCGAATGTGTTAAATTTGTCACTAGAAGCCAAAGTCCAAATCAAACACAGAATACGTAATTAAAACCCAGGACCAATAGATTGGCAAAACGTCATCTCACATGAACCATCTAGGTAGCTAGCCAGCCATCTCATCGATTGTTGCAGAGAACAAAAAAAAGAAGGCGGCGGCACACGTTGCTCAACTACTTATTATTACTCCTATATATACTTAATTTACACACGTGTGCATAGGAGCTTGGTATATATCACACGTTCCATCTGATGATGATAAGTTGATAACCCCAGAGTTGATTCCCCACATTGGGCTAAGAACGACTCCCTATTGGAGACACGGATTTGTTTACGTTGAAACCATCACATGTACTATACCATGACAAGAAGAAGAAGATAATGCAAATTAAGGAATGTGAACTAGTTCATCAACGTTGGCTAGCCTTTCTCAATCTGGTCTACCTCTACGGCTCTACCACCCCAATGGTTGGAAATTGGTGCACATGCTAACAGGGACTTCTTACACTTAATTGGCGCTTCTAAGCTAGTTTAAGCTAGCGCCAGATCAGCCTAACTGCAAGCGCGATTAAAAGGCGATGATGACAGATGAGGGGTGGGTTAAGATAAGAAGGGTCCGTCCTAATCACACGGCTAAGTCATGACCGATGCCCTAAGCATGAGTTATGCTATATTATCTCTATCCAAGCATGCATGCGAAAAGCTGGGTGAAAATGCATGTGTGGTGGGGCTGGCTTACTAGGATCATCGTACGTCAAGAGGTTGAAAGCCTTATCCATGAGGTCACACGACCATGACATGCTCCTTTTTTTTTTTTGTACAAACATGCTCCTTTTCTAGAATGGGGCAGCTAGGTAGCCACTAATAATTGGTTGCTGGGTAACATGAGTGAACTCGATCTCGATTCTAGTCTGGTGCTCCGGGATCAACTTGGAATAAGTAATCATGAGGCTTTGAAGTTTATTACTCGAGCTAACTTTTCTTTTTCGAAAAATGATCTCGAGAGCTACATTGAGAATGATCAAGAACAATTAAAGGCACATAAATCGCCGTGCGCATCAGTTTGATGTGTAGGCTGGGTACGCTTCCCATTTTGAAAACAAAAGGTTATACCTTTTTTAGATCCAGTTTTAGTTGATACTAGAAGAACAACTCTCTCCCGTCTCTGCATCAAAGGATACACACAACCTAAGCACATGAATACTTTTTTCTGTTAATGGTTCCACATGAACAAAAGGTTATCACCGAGTCCTAAAAATACTCCATCCGTTCATAAAAGGATGTCTCAATCTTTTCTAAATGTGCAAGTATCTACACACTAAAGTATGTCTACATACATGCAAATTTAGAAAAAATTGAGACATCCTTTTATGAACGGAGGGAGTAGTAGACTTGATTTATATGTCTCTTTCACACAAATCGACATACACCTGAGTATGCCAAGATGTGATGATGGATCCTGCCGACCATTCTAGGGGCCTGGTAGTGAATTGTTGATGACTCAATTTAGTAAATTTTCCTTCCTATCATTTTTCTTTGTTGCAAGAATATGTGAGGATATTTATTTATGCCAAGATTCACAAAAGTAGCTTTTACCATCTACATGATATACTTAGTTTGATGGAACCCCTCCAAAAGTAAATCCAGTTTCTTTTTTGAAAAGGGGAATAAGCAGAACCTCTACATGAATTTACACATACAAAATTTTAGTGCAGCGTTATCATATAGTGATTTACAACTCATGGATCATGTAGAATCGATAGATAGATCAACCATCAAAATATAAAACATGTATCTTCTATGCATCAGGAATTCTACTATCGGATCTCCATACACACTACATGAATAACTCCCAAGCGAACATCTCCAAACGGTTAATTGAACCCAGAGCCCATTGGACTCATGCTTCTCTGTAGGGTGTGGATTATAGGACTACATATAGATCCAATGGCTAGTTAAAGATCGCAGATATAGCGAGGGGGGGGGGGGGGGGGGGGGGGAGGGATAGACGATTTAAAATAATTACGGTTTAGTTTTCAATAAATGCAAAATAAAACAAGCGTTTAATTTATCAAGCACAAAACCTAAAACAACTAGGCTCAACTGTGTGCACCAGCAACTTATGCTAAACAAGATACACAAAATGGTAATAGCAAGATATATAAATTCAAATTCGATGGCTATGACAAAGTAAGTGCAAATGTTAAAAAACTCGGGTATAGAAATAACCGAGGCACACGGAGACGACGAGGTAATTCCCGAGTTCCTGAACCCTGTACCTCCTAATCCCCGTCTACCGGAGACGACAGGTGTAGAGAAGGCTTTAGCCACTGTTAACAACGGTCGATAGCTCCCTCAACCATCTACCTCCTAATCCCCACCTAGCAACAACAACGTCAAAGGCGTCGGCAAACCAAACACCTCACCCTTGAAGACCACGGTTGAACGTTACAACTCGTAGTCAGACTTGATCTTCGTCTTGACCACCGTAACCGAAGGGTGCTCGCCGTTGAAGACAACGTCATTGATAATGGCCAGTAATTTCATTATCCTATATCCCAACACACCACCTCCCTGCATAAATTGTGTGATCCATTCAAACAATACCTCCCTGCATAACTGCTGGAGAAAAGACCACTTTATTTTATTATAAATTTTCCAAAATCGGTTTTGTCAAGAACTCTATCCATGTCCTTGCTATGAAGTTCATGAATGGTTTCGTGAAGCATAACAAGTCCCTCTAAAATGTGACGTCCATGCATGAAGCTGTTTGAGTTTGACAAATCACATGAGGGGCAATCCCAGTGATGCGATTGTTTCAACTTCCGTATATATTTCGAAGCAAATATGGAGGAGACAAATAGGACGATATTGCTGTAATTGGACTGCATACTCTTTTTTGGCAAAAGTGTAATTACACCAAATACAATTTGATCCATAACAAAAGGTCGTCCCTTTGTTTTTATGTGATTGAACCAGCAAGATGCCCGAGATTCCTTCTTTCATTGTTCTATAAATATTTGTTTATATATGTGAAATTTTACCGCTGTTCAACGGTTTTGTCTAAAAAAAGGTATGGGTCGAGGTCAAAAAAACTGACATATGGGATTGTTGATTCTACATGCCACAGTTTTGAAATTTAAATTGGGTGCTTGCTCCTTCCCGAGAGAGAACATTTTATTTTAGGAACTTTTTTTAGCGGATTTTTTTTAGGAACTAAGTAAAAGATAAGCGCAGTGTTTTTAATTGGGAGGAGTAAGTAGGCCTAAAGTCTACATGGGCTGAAAAGCCCAACACGCAGAATTTACTTGCGAGGCAGCCTGACTTGGGCTGTCGCATGTTGTGAAACAAGTGCGTGCACATTCTGAAAAAGAAATGAAGAAAAAAAGGGTCAGTGCGACCATTTATAACCGAAACATTTCTGTAATGCGAAAATGCAACTGGTGAGCTGTTTGCTGACATATACCAGGATTAATTCTGCATGGGTTATGTTAAGACTAGACTAGGAAACTCATGAGAAGATACATGCATGTATGGGACTCAGGTTGCAGCTAGCACGGCTAAGTCATGACCGATGCCCTAAGCATGAGTTATGCTATATTATCTCTATCCAAGCATGCATGCGAAAAGCTGGGGTGAAAATGCATGTGTGGGCCGGCTTACTAGGATCATCGTACGTCAAGAGGTTGAAAGCCTTATCCATGAGGTCACACGAGCATGACATGCTCCTTTTCTAGAATGGGGCAGCTAGGTAGCCACTAATAATTGGTTGCTGGGTAACATGAGTGAACTCGATCTCGATTCTAGTCTGGTGCTCCGGGGTCAACTTGGAATAAGTAATCATGAGGCTTTGAAGTTTATTACTCCAGCAAAATTTTCTTTTCGAAAAATGATCTCGAGAGCTACATTGAGAATGATCAAGAACAATTCAAGGCACATAAATCGGCCATGTGCATCAGTTTGATGCGGAGGCTCGGGTACACTTCCCATTTTGAAAAAAAAACCTTTTTAAATGCATTTTTAGATGATACGGGAAGAAAAACTCTCTCCCTGTCTCTGCATCAAAGGATACACACAACCTAAGCACACGAATACTTTTTTCTGTTAATGGTTCCACATGAACAAAAGGTTATCACCGAGTCCTAAACATAGTAGACTTGATTTATATGTCTCTGTCGCACAAATAGACATACACCTGAGTTTGCAAAGATGTGATGATGGATCCTGCCGACCATTCTAGGGGCCTGACAGAGAATTGTTGATAACTCAATTTAGTAAATTTTCCTTCCTAACATTTTTCTTCGTCGCAAGAATATGTGAGGATATTTATTTATGCCAAGATTCACAAAAGTAGCTTTTACCATCTACATGATAGACTTAGTTTGACTGAACCCCTCCAAAAGTAAGTTTCTTTTTGAAAAGGGGAATAAGCCCAGCCTCTACATGAATTTACACATACAAAAATTTAGTGCAGCGTTATCCTATTGTGTTTTACAACTCATGGATCGTGTAGATTCGATAGATAGATCAACCATCAAAATATAAAACATGTATCTCCTATGCATCAGGAATTCTATTATCGGATCTCCATTCATACTCATGAATATCTCCCAAACAAACATATCCAAACGGTTGAACCCAGAGCCCATTGGACTCCTGCTTCTCCGTAGGGTGCGGATTATAGGACTACCTATAGATCCAATGAGTAGTGAAAGATCACGGATATAGCGTAGAGGTGGGGGTGGGGGGGAGGGGGAATAGATGATTTAAATAATTATGATTTAGTTTTAAATAAATGTGAAATAAAACTAGCATTTAATTTATTAACCACAAAACCTAAACCAACTAGGCTCAACTTTGTGCACCAGCAGTTTATGCTAAACAAGATAAACAAAACGGTAATAGCAATATATATAAATTCAAACTCGATGGCTATGACAATATAACTATAAAATTAAAAAAAGCTCGGGTATAGAGATAACCGAGGCACACGGAGACGGCGAGGTAATTCCCAAAGTTCCTCAACCCTGTACTTCATAATCCCCGTTTAGTGATAGCTCCTGCAACCATCTACCTACTAATCCCCACCTAGCAACAACAACTTCAAAGCCGCCGGGAAACCAAACACCTCACCCTTGAAGACCACGGTTGAACGCCACAACTCGTAGTCATACTTGATCTTCGTCTTGACCACCGTAACCGAAGGGTGCTCGCCGTTGAAGACAACATCAATGATAATGACCAGGTAATTTCATTATCCTATATCCCAACACACTACCTCCCCACATAACTTGTGCGGTCCATTCACATCACTTTTGTGCAAATCATTTCATGCGCAAAGCCTGCTGCAGAAAAGACCACTTTATTTTATCATAAAAATTTCCAAAATCGGTTTTGTCAAGAACTCTATCCATTTTCTTGCTGTGAAGTTCATGAATGGTTTCGTGAAGCATAACAACTTCCTCTAAAATATGACGTCCATGCATGAAAATTGTTTGAGTTCGACGAATCACATGAGGGGCAATCCATGTGTTGCGATTGTTTCAACTTCCGTATATATTTCAAAGCAATATGGAGGAGACATATAGGACGATATTGCTGTAATTGGACTGCATACTCTTTTTTGGGCAAAAGAGTAATTACACCAAATACAATTAGATCCATAACAAAAGGTCGTCGCTTTGTGTTTTATGTGATTGAACCAGCAAGATGCCCGAGATTCCTTCTTTCATTGTTCTATAGATATTTGTTTATATATGTGAAATTTTACCGCTGTTCTACGGTTTTGCTAAAAAAAATATGAGTCGAGGTCAAAAACTGACATATGGAATTGTTGATTCTACATGCCACAGTTTTGGAATTTAAATTGGGTGCTTGCTCCTTCCCGTGAGAAAACAGTTTTATTTTTGAGGAACTGAGTAAAAGATAAGCGCAGTGTTTAATTTGGAGGAGTAAGTAGGTCTAAAGTCTACGTGGGTTGAAAAGCCCAGCTCACAGAATTTACTTGCGAGTTGCGAGGCAGCCTGACTTGGGCTGTCGCATGTTATGAAACAACTGTGCGCACTTTCTGTAAAACAAATGGAGAAAAAAAAAGGTGCGACCATTCATCACCGAAACATTTTAGTAATGCGAAAATGCAACTGGTGAGCTGTTTGCTGACAGATACCAGGATTAGTTATGCATGGGCTATGTTAAGACTGACTAGGAGATTCATGAGAAGATACATGTACTATGGGATGCTTACATTAGTGGATGACAGCTAGGGAGTCTGCCCTGGAATACTATGACCTTTTCTTGTGTTTTAATATAAGATGTTTTAGTTTTTGTCCACATTCACATGCATACAAATATATGTAGACATATTTATGTGTGCATGTTCACTCATTTTTGTGTGCATACAGACAACATGTGTACCACCTAAAACATCTTATACTCCCTCCGTCCAAAAATAAGTGATTATGTCTAGATACCTCCACTTTTGAGCAAACTTGAGACACTTATTTTTGGACGGAAGGAGTATTAAAAAACGAATGGAGTATGTATTATGTGATTATGTCTGACGACATCTTGCTGACACTGTTTAGATAGATCACTGGCGATCGAGCCAGCAGCCAAGGTCAAAAATCAATACATTTAGTTTCCAGAAAATTGGTAGTTAGCAGCAACTAGCTAGCAATCGAGCAGAAACTTGTCATCTTACGTGGATTTAACTGGAACCGAGATTGACATGTCGGCGCTAGCCAGCCATGAATCTCTGGCATGCTTTACAAGAGCATATATACACAGCTACACATCGCTGAATCGCTAGCTAGCTCTGTGGGTCAAGATCCCGGCGCGCTTGGTCGGTGCCAAATCCAGCAGTACTACCACCGGCCAGATAAGATGAACCGTACATTGTGTGGCTAAGCCAGCATGCAACCACGTGCTCGCCGCAGAGAATAAATCGATCGAGACTGCACCACGGAGACGAATCGATCGGGGACTGACTGACCACGTTGAAGCTCATGGCCATATTGAACTGCAGCTGAGCTGACCAATTTCGATTGTTCTCTCTTCTGTGCATGCAAAATGAGGTATGACCAGCCGCCGTCTAATAGTCAAAGCATGCATATGCATGGATGGCGGCGGCGCGGTTATTAGCTAGCTGCAACGTGCGGCGGTGTTTACGGTCTTATGTTGCTGCTGCGCCGCCTCTCCAAAATGTTCTATTTTTTGCAAATGCGAGGGCATCATCTGTAGTTCACTGAAAGTGTTCAAGAAATAAAAATATGGTTTATTTGATAGCATATTATTTTCAATTATCTCGTAATAAACAATATTGTTCAACAACTACCGCAATATTTCGGTAAGCAAGATATCACGAATGCAAGTAATATCTTTGGCAATCTGAAGTTTGTGGCCAAATGATTATCATGCCATATGTTGAAACACCCTCGTAAGTGATACTGGATATTGTAAATTGAACTAGTTTTGACATGATGCATGAATTAAGATAAAGTTAGTCCTCTTTAATAGGTACTCCCTCCGTTTTTTAATATAAGATGTTTTAGGTGGTGCACATGTTGTCTATATGCACACTAGAATGAGTGAACATATACATAAAAATGTGTCTACATACATTTGTGTGCATGTGCATGTGGACAAAAGCTAAAACATCTTATATTAAAAAACGGAGGGAGTAGGTCACACTAAATATTCATATTTATCTTATTTTGATGTTTCTTCCTCTCATTTGCTCACTCCATGTCACAATGTGCAACACTTAACAAACATGAAGATGGTGAAACTTTGTCTATTATTTTTTATATGAATATGCTACTAAGGATAAACTATTTTGTTCTAGGCATTTTCGTTAGCATGTTTATACATCAGTAGTCAAAGTTAGAGAAGTACGAATCTAATTCTCTACACACCCGGACATATATATTTTATGTGCTATGCAAAATAACCGTGTGGCTCAAATAGCATAGTTCAACACTACTAACCTATCTTAAGTTTTGTTGTGTAATTGAATTACATGTGCTTTTATGTTGATTTTATTACCTGAGAGAAAGACATATACAATAGTCCAAATATGTCTAGTATACAAACCAAGCAATATCCGTGAAAACAATTCATGATAATTAAGTTTACGCTTTTTAGTTCCTCGGATTAGAAATAGTATTGGCACACCATACTCGGATACCGAATATGAAACATATCAAGCAGAAATCTGGGTGAGTTAACCCTGCGTGAATCATTAATTCAAAATATTTAATCACGTGACGGACATTCCTTCCGATAGTGTGTCGAATAATCATCTTCAACAATTTTGAAGGTTTGACGCTTTGTGTCTCATTAAGTCGGAATATCCGTTAAGTGGAAGGACATTTGCATCTTCGTGAGATGTTGTTACTCAGCCCTGATGGCGGTCAAAGAAAATTGTCATTTATATGTACTTAATAATAATGTACGTAGTGCGACTTATGCCTTGACTTCATTAATTTTAAAATTTTATGACTCCAAAACTTCTGTAGAAGGTTTTGACTGCTTTGGTTAAGTATGATTGTAGTCGAATAAAATTTTCATTTATGTGTACTCAATCGTAAAACAACATATTCCCTCTGTTCGACAACATTTAAATTTAGTCAAAATCAAACTTTATAAATTTTGATCAGATATATAGGAAAAAATGTCAACATCTAAATTATAAAATCCTTATCATTAGAATTATCGTAAATATTATACAAATTTATTTAGGAATTATTGCTACACATTTGGTCAACCCTATATGTTTTGTGAGAGTGTTGTTCTGATGGAAGTCGAATAAATTTATTATTTACGTGTACTCAACTATAAAAACAATTTTTTGTAGTTTTCATATTATATAAATATGGTATTATGAATGTTGGCATTTATTGCGACATCTTTGATCAAATGATCTGTTTAATATTTTGTAGATTGTTCATATCCTAAAACCTTCTATCCTTTGCACCACGTTTCAGGGACGGAGCCGGGGGGCGCGCTGGGGCCATGGCCCCCCCATGGTGATTTTTTTTCCAAAAGCTCCCCTGTTATTTGGTAGATTTAACCTCAAATTTAGTCAAATTTACATAGATGGCCCCCTCCAAGTTATTTTCTTTGCAGTTGGCCCCCCTTGTGTGCCAATCCTGGCTCCGTCCCTGCCACGTTTCACCTTTTTTTCTTTCGGAAATCATGTTTCATCCAAGGTAGCAAATCTTGTAAACGTAAGGCGCCTGCCAAGGGGCATAACCATACGCACCCCCGCGAGCCCACACGTCTTTATGCATGCATGCACAAACAAACAAAAAAGCTGATGTCATCCAGCATTAAATGCGAAACTAAAAAATTCAAAAAGTTTTGTAGACCAAACCGTTTATCCGATTGAGAATCCGTTTTCACCGTTAGACTAGTCGCGACGAGATATTCGAAACTAGATCCCATGTTGATATGTTCCGACAACTTTTTTTTTACCCGAAAGTTACCACCCCCATAACATAAAAGTTATCTAGGCTTGAATACTTAAGTTACCCACCATATTAGCAATTAGTTTTCAGGTTGACAAAATCATTGTTGTTACAATACTCTCTCGGTAATAGTTACCACCCAATACTGATGGAGTTACCACCTGGTATTTGACAAAGTTATCTATGTATTTACATGTGTAGTTATCCACCACAAAATCGTTATAGTTACCCTACTCTCTCGATAATAGTTATCACCCAGTACTAGTAATGTTACCTCGTGTGTTTTCATGTGTAGTTATCCACCCTACTCTCTCGATAATACTTATCACCTAGTACTAGTAAAGTTACCCCGTGTATTTTCATGTATAGTTATCCACCCTACTCTCTCGATAATAGTACACCACCCAATACTGATGGACTTATCCACTCAGTACTGATAAAGTTACTCATGTGTTTTCATGTGTAGTTATCCACCACAAAATCGTTATAGTTACCGTACTCTCTCGGTAATAGTTACCCACCCAATACTGATCAAGTTACCCACTCAGTTTTTTATTTTAGTTATCCATGTGTTCATGATGTAGTTATCCACCACTAAATCGATTTAGTTAGCTCTAAATAATAGTTACGAATACAATGCCCATTTTTTCTATGTGTAGTTCACTTATGAAATCGACAGTTATCGTTCTAATACTAATGCACAATAAATTTACCATCTCAAAGTAATGTGGTAACTTTAAAGGTCATAAAAAACAAAAAGAACAACAAAATATTGTTATATTTCAACCCGAAAACTAATTGTCAATATGGTGTGTAACTTACGTATTAAAGGCTGGGTAACTTATATGTTACGGGGTGGTAACTTCTGGGCAAAAAAAAAGTTGTCGGAACATATCGATATGGGATCTAGTTTTGAAGATCTCGTCGCGACTAGTCCAACGGTGAAAACGGATTTTAAATCGGATAAACGGTTTGGCCTACAAAACCTTTTGAATTCTCGAATTTCACATTTAATGCGGGATGATATCAGCATGTTTGTTTGTTTGTGCATGCATGCATGCATGGGAGCGTTTCTCTCCCTCCGGCCTGCGTACAGTTAAGCTAATTATAAGCCGCCTGCTACATAGTAAATCCCTTTTATAATACACCTATTTATCTTGCAAAGGTACGTGTTAAATGCATGGATAATTAATTAGCTATGGGAGACCACGTCTCCTTTGCCACCACGTTCCATGTAGATTTTTTTTCTGCAGCGAAGGTGTTTTTTTTCTTCTTTTGAACGAATTCTAACCAAGGTACGTACCTGGTCTAGTACACAGAAGGTTAAACGTGATTTTGTCTAACAGATATATTTTTTCTTTTAATTAGCTAAGGGAGACCACGTCTCCTTTGCCGCCACGTTCCATGTAGATTTTTTTTCTGCAGCGAAGGTTTTTTTTTTTGAACGAATTCTAGCCAAGGTACGTACCTGGTCTAGCACACAGAAGGTTTAACGTGATTTTGTCTAACAGATACTCCCTCTGTTCCAAATTAGATGACTTCCATTTATGCACTTGCGGATGTATCTAGACATGTTACAAGTATAGATACATCCAAATTTGGACAAATGTAAGTCATCTAATTCGGAACGGAGGAGTATATTTTTTCTTTTACTTATCACGTTCCAGCCAAGGCACCTAGTCTAGTACACGTGCGGTTGGTTAAACGTGATCCTTTAACAACATAAGTCGTGTCAAACTTGTTACGTAACAACTATTTTTTTAAATAATCTCAGCCATATAATTTAGATCTGACCACTAAAATTAATTTAGATGATGTGGATTAACGTGGTGCCTCGAATAACTCACTCATTTTGCTTTTAGTATATAATAGATGTAGATTTTTTTTCTGCAGCGAAGGTTTTTTTTTTAACGAATTCTAGCCAAGGTACGTACCTGGTCTAGCACACAGAAGGTTTAACATGATTTTGTCTAACAGATATATTTTTTCTTTTACTTATCACGTTCCAGCCAAGGCACCTAGTCTAGTACACGTGCGGTTGGTTAAATGTGATCCTTTAACAACATAAGTCGTGTCAAACTTGTTATGTAACAACTATTTTTTTAAATAATCTCAGCCATATAATTTAGATCTGACCACTAAAATTAATTTAGATGATGTGGATTAACGTGATGCCTCAAATAACTCACTCATTTTGCTTTTAGTATATAATAGATAGATGGCTGTTTTGCAAGGAAAGGGATAGCCGTGTCTTTGGGTTCAGAATCAGCCACGCCTGCTGGAACAGACAGAGGCATAGCTCGATCAGTGGACGCAGCAGGGTTGCTGCATTTCGCTCGCCAAAAAAAAATGTCTGTTGACATTTTCAACAACAAAAATACGAATGCTAAATAGCATGCTTATTTGAAGCAGTACAGTGTTGCAAGATCAAGGCCTAATTAAGTGCCTAACTAAAGTAACATGTAAACACACAGTATGAGTTCGTTCATTCAGTAATATACAATGCCAGGTACCTTCAATGTGTACACGCATGATGCATGCGTACAGTAGGAGAGACGCGCGCGGCGCTAACATGGTTTCGTCAAAAGAAATGGCAGTTACCGGAAAACCGAATTCAAATCACAACTTCACTATGTATTATATCGGCTGGGAGATCAATTAATGGAGAGCACACATGGAGTATTCGATCGTTAATAAAAAAAGGTTGATGGATAGTGATCACTACAAGCAACAATTAGCTGGTCACTGACGGGCCAAAATTTTCATGACTGGTTTTTTAAATCTTTTTTTCATGACTGATTGTTTCGATGTCTATTAGACGCCAGTCCAATTTTTTATCTGATAATGGTCAATATATAAACATCAAGGACACTGACCTCTGCGACAACATGACAAGCACTTTTGCAACTCAGCGATTCCACAACTAAGAGGATGTCCACGACCTATCAGGACGTCCATTCCAGATCCGACGATGGAAGAGAACATTTTACAAATACAACCTCACGCTTCACCAGTTGTAATGCATTGTGTTAATGCATTGTCGAAAATGGCTTGTTAATCCATAAATCCCAAAATCTTGTTAATGCAATAATGGAAAGAAATCTTGTCAATACATAGATCCAAAATTATTAATGCATGATCAAAAACTTTCATCGTTAATGCAAGTTAAGAACAAATGATGAAATCTAATGAGATGTTTTAAGAAGATAAATGTGTAACGTTGGGGGTTGACTGCAAAACCGTTGCACGAATCTTGATTAAATGAAGGGTGTGGATACGCCGGGGACATCCTCTTAGGTGTGGTTTGCATTTTCGGCGCTTTTCATGTCTGTCAGACGCCGGTCCAATCTATTATTCCCTCTGATCAATATTAATTGTCGCCGAATTGAATTTATCAATGAAGGGGATCATAGACAGAAAACAAAAAATTTCCTACCGACGATAACCAGAAACTAGCCAAGATCTATAACTATGCAGATATACTATACGGAGGAGAACGAAGTACATACCCTTGTAGACCGAAAGCGGGATTATGTTCCCACACAAACGTTGTCGATGAAGCCAACGAAGCCGACCTCAAGGTCGTGTAGAGGAAGTAGACGTACTCCCAGCGCTACCCTAGTAGCGCCTCGCAGTTCCACACACGTACGGTTAGATGACGACCTCCGGGCTCCAGATCTAGCAGAGCAGCGGAAGTGGAAGATTGGATCTAGCAACACGGCGGTGTGCGTATAGTAGAGAGACTTCCCTCCCCGTACGTAGCTCCAGAAACGGAACCACGCTCAAGGTAGGAGAGAAGAAGAAGGAGATGGGTGAATTTCCAGGGCATGGGGGGTCCCCTATTTAAAGGTGGAGGAGAGAGGCCACACCCATCGGCTAGGCCATGTGGGACTATTCCCACATGGCCACCGCCGGCCATGGGGTGCGCCGGCCCCTAGGTGGGCCCCATTCGGCCCACCTAGGGCGGCTGGCCCTCCTCTCCCTTTTTTTCATTTTCCCTTTTGGGGTTTTTCCCTAATGGGCCTCTAAGGCCCATTTAGGTTTAATGCCTTTAAAAATTCGAAATTAATTAAATAAAAATATATTTAATCACTAATAACATTTATTAATATTAAATACATATTATTTAATTCATTCGGGTTCCGAAACATATTTCGTTGCCTCCGATCAATATCGGACCTGTCCCGGAACACTTCCGGAGTCTCCGGTTTCTTTCTCTCTTATATCCAATCTAATTAAAACGTCACCTACCCTTAAGTGTGTTACCCTACGGTTCGGGATCACTCCAGACATGATCGAGACACGTTCTCCGTTCAATGACTAACAGCGGGATCTGGATACCCATGATAGTCCATGTGCGTCCACGAAAGTCTTTTATCGTTTGAACCTTTAGACGTCTAGTCTCATCCTTTTTCCTAGCGATACTTAGATTGTCCGAGCATCGTTCTCCGGTATCACGATTACCGAGCATGATCTCGTTATTGACAAATCTATCTTTACTCGTCTGTGATATTACATCCCCGTGACCTAGTCACATGCTTGCAAGCTCATTGATGTAATTTCACCGAGTGGGCCCAGAGTATCTATCCTGCTATGTGGATTGGCAAATCCCGCCCTTGATCACTCACCTCCACTGCTTCCTTCGGATACCCAAAAGTGTCACCTTTATTGTCACGCTATATAAGACATGCCGTTTGATGCAATCAAAGCACCTTCCAAAAGCAGCAATTTGATATGACCTCACAGTCGAATGAATGAACACTTGATGTCTACGCACGCTTCTATTCCTGTAGACAGTGTTGGGCCTCCAAGAGCAGAGGTTTGTAGAACAGCAGCAAGTTTCCCTTAAGTGAATCACCCAAGATTTATCGAACTCAGGGAGTTAGAGGTCAAAGATATCCCTCTCAAGCAACCCCTGCAATTAAGATACAAGAAGTCTCTTGTGTCCCCAACACACCCAATACACTTGTCAGATGTATAGGTGCACTAGTTCGGCGAAGAGATAGTGAAATACAAGTGATAGGGATGATTATAAGTAGTAACTGCAATCTGAAATAAAGATGGCAGCAAGCAAACATGTAGCAGAACTTGTTGTAAACGGTGTTTCAATGCTTAGAAACAAGGCCTAGGGATCATACTTTCACTAGTGGACACTCTCAACAATGATCTCATAACTGAATAAGTAAAAGCTACTCTTAAACACTCTCTTGTTGGATAACAAACACCATTCATTGTGTAAGGCTACAAAAGCACACCTCAAGCCGGAGTAAACAAGCGCCACAATGTCATAAAGGAATCACACACGGTGCACACACTGTCACCTTTACACCGTGGAGAGTACCGGAGTTCATATTAAAGTAACCTATAGAGTGCATAATAGATAAAGAGTAACATCTACATATTCAACTAGATTAGCACAACTGAACACAAGTAAATACTACTCGGGATTATTCTCCTTCTTGATGAAGCAAGAGTACTATGCGTAGGGCTGCAAAAGCACACCTCAAAGTCTGAGTAAACAAACACCACAATTCCCAAGAATAAGCCATGATAAATGTCTAAATTATTCATAGAGTCACACAAGTACCCACACTGTCACCTTGATACCGTGTTGTCACAATGACTCCAGAAACTAGACAAAATCACTTGAGTAGCATAAACATTATTAATGTATTCAGCGATACTAGCAATACACATGATTACATAAAGATCACACCATGGGAGAGAGAGATGAACCACATAGCTACCGGTAGAGCCCTCAGCCTCGGGGAGAACTACTCCCTCCTCATCATGGGAGTCAGCAGCGGCGATGAAGATGGCGGTGGTGTCGATGGAGATGACTCTGGGGGCAATTCCCCGTCCCGGCAGCGTGCCGGAACAGAGACTTCTGTCCCCCGAAACTTGTCGTCGATGGCGGCGGCGCTGCGGAACTCTTCTTGGAATATGGCTTCGTGTTTTAGGGTTTTCGCGTCTGAGGCAATATATCGGCGAAGGGGCGATGTCGGCGGAGGCCCGAGGGGCCCACACCATAGGGCGGCGCGGCAAGGGGGCCCACCGCGCCGGGGTGTGGTTTGGCCACCTCGGCGCCCTCCTTCGTCTCTCCTTCGGACTCCGTGACGGTGCTGGAAAAATAGGGACGCGGCCTTTTGTTTCGTGCAATTCCGAGAATATTCGCAGAAGTACTTTTTTGGAACCAAAAACAGCAGAAAACAGGGAACTGGCACTGTGGCATCTTGTTAATAGGTTAGTCCCAGAAAATGCATAAAAGTGATATGAAGTGTATATAAAACATGTAGCAAATGGTATAATATAAGCATGGAACATCAGAAATTATGGATACGTTGGAGACGTATCAACACTACGTTTCTATATCTTTTGGGTATGTCCATCACATCATTCACCTAATGATATGACTCCGTTGTCAACCGACGTAATTATCCATGATCAGGAAACCTTGATCATATGTTGCCCAACGGACTAGTTAAATAGAGGCTACTAGGGACCTGGTTGTTTACATACCACACGTGTATTAATGTTTACGCGTAATACAGTTATAGCATGGTACAAAAACATATTATGAACAATTGAGATATGACAAATAGAATCACTTTATTAATTGCCTCAAGGGTATATCTCCAACAGTCTCCCACTTGCACTAGAGTACAAATTAATCTAGTTTACAACTTGGTAAAAGCCTAACACCTATAGCAGGTTGGTGTTTCTCATGCTTGTCTCGTGGAAGAGGTTTTGTCAACGGATCTGCAACATTCAGGTCCGTATGTATTTTGCAAATCTTTACATCGCCTTCCTTGACGTACTGTCATATCACATGGAAGCGTCGGAGAATGTGTTTGGCGGTTGAGTGAGACCTTGGTTCCTTCACGTTGGCAATAACACCTGTGTTGTCGTAGTAGAGGTTCACAGGGTCTTGCGCGCTTGGGAACACTCCGAGTTCGATGACGAACTTTCTCAGCCAAACAGCTTCATTTGCAGCATCCGCGGCAGCAATATACTCCGATTCCATTGTAGATTGGGCTACTATGGGTTGCTTCCCACTTTTCCAGCTCACAGCGCCTCTGTTCACCTTAAACACATAACCTGTTTGCGATTTCGAGTCATCTGGATCTGTGTAGAAACTTGCATCAACGTAACCTGTTACGCCAAGTTCCTCTTCACAGCCCCCATAAACAAGAAACATGTCCTTGGTATTCTTAAGATACTTCAGTATATTCTTAACAGCTCCAATGATCCTTGCCAGGATTACTTTGGAATCGACTCGTCAAACTGAGAGCCAATGCTACATCGGGTCGAGTACTTAGCATGGCATACATGATCGATCCTATAGCCGAAGCATATCGATTGCCATCCACATCGGCTTTTTCAAGAGCCGTCACTGGACACTGAGTTGTGCTCAACGTCTTTCCCTTGACAACCGGCAGAAAACCTCTCTTTGCCAAATGCATACTGAACTTCTTCAATATCTTGTCAAGGTAAGTACTCTGACTTAACGCTAATAGGCGCCTTGATCTATCACGATAGATTTTAATGCCTAGCACGTATGCGGCTTCTCCTAAGTCCGTCATCGAAAATTTACTGTTTAAATATTCCTTCAGGCTTTTCAGAAGTTCCACACTATCCCCAATTAGTAATATATCATCCACATATAGAACTAGGAATGCAACTGAGCTCCCACTCATTTTCTTATAAATGCGGGTCTCTTTCGCATTTTGGACATATCCAAAACCTTTGATTACTTCATCAAAGCGAAGATTCCAGCTCCGAGATGCTTGCTTCAGTCCATAAATAGAACGCTGAAGTTTGCATACCTTGCCAGCATTTTGTGGATCGACAAAACCCTCCGGTTGTACCATATACAACTCTTCCTCAATGTTTCCATTTAGGAATGCTGTTTTGACATCCATCTGCCATATCTCATAATCATAATATGCAGCTACTGCTAGCAAAACCCGAATAGACTAAAGCATCGCTACCGGTGAAAATGTTTCATCGTAGTAAATTCCATGAATTTGTCGGAAACCTTTTGCGACAAGTCGAGCTTTGTAGATGGTCACGTTACCGTCAGCGTCAGTCTTTTTCTTAAAGATCCATTTATTCTCGACGGCCTTACGCCCTTCGGGAATCTCCATCAAAGTCCATACTTTGTTGTCATACATGGATCCTATTTCAGATTTCATGGCTTCAAGCCATTTCTCGGACTCGGGTCCTTCCATCGCCTCTTTGTAACTCGTAGGTTCGTCTTGTTCAATTAACATGACGGTGCAAACAAGATTGCCGTACCACTCAGGAGAGGTACGGGTTCTTCCAGACCTACGAGGTAAAATAGCCTCCTCGACATTTTCTCCCACTCCATCTGTTATGGAGGACGGTTCAGGAACAACTTCCGTTGCGCCACTCGGAATTTCGAGTTCAGGATCAACTATCTCGTCGAGATCTATTTTCCTCCCACTTACTCCTTTAGCGAGAAACTCTTTCTCGAGAAAGGTGCCGTTCTTCACGACAAACGTGTTGTGAATATAAGCAATTTTCCGATTAAATTAATCCAAGTACAAATCATAAGCATGACGTAAACAGTGCTAATGGCGTATTGAAATTCTATGATATAACCATGTACTAGAGAAATAGTAAAAGCATCTACGCAAATCACTAGTACGGAGGACAAGGAAATTATGAAGAGAGGGATACGCATATTATACCCTCCAGTAGGCCAGTTGGCCGTAGCAGCAGCGGCGTTGGTAGCCTCTTGAGAGGCAGCGGCAGTAGCAGCAGTGGCGTCCTCAGACGAACGTAGGCGAGCAGTCGCGTAGGAGACGCTCCCCAAAAACCTAATCGCCCCTCTCCCGTACAAGATTTCGAGAGGCGGGGTTTCGGAGGCCTGCTCTCCCGTCAGCCGTGTACGCGTGGATGGGATGGGATCACTGGAGGCAGCAACAGTGAGAGAAACGACAGTGGCGGTGCATGGAGCAGATGCGATCTGTTGTGTCTGCTGGAGAGGAGCGACCTCTCTTATGTAGGCACACACGCAGACGGAAGGCCAACGGAAACGCACGCAATTAAGGGAGAATTAAGAGACTAGAAACGAACGTACTTAAGAGCACTTAAGACAAAACGTTTCAGCTCACATTCATTCTCCATTAACGCCATTAAGGCAAAACGTTTCCGTTGCCGCTCACATTTTTCCTGCGTGATAAAAAGATAAGATCGGCTCGGCGAGATTCCCGCAACCCGCGGCGCGACGCGCCGTGTCGTGACGAGGCAAGGCGTGGCGTGGCGAGGCGAGGCGGGCGGCGGAGAAGGAGGAGCGCGCGTGTGGAGCACCTCCCTTCTCTTCACAACCAACACCTCATACATGTGGGAGAAGAGCTCACCTTATAAGTTGGTGTACATCTCTCTCAACTAGCCACGTGGGACTAAACATTCACCACTTGCCATGACAGCATGGGCCTTTAGGGATTTTTCTGAAATTGTTAGATGGGCCTAAAGCCCACCCTATATTTTCAACAAAACGTTTTGCCCTCGGCTTGATTGTAGAAGGTATATCCTATGGTTTCCCCGGATATCCTAAAAAGACGACCTTCTCCGATTTCGGTTCGAGTTTGTCGGGCTGTAGTTTCTTAACGTACGCCTCACAACCCCAAACCTTCAGAACGACAACTTAGGTTTCTTGCCATGCCATATCTCATACGGTGTCGTTGCTACGGATTTGGATGGAGCCCTATTTAAAATGAATGCGGCTGTTTCTAACGCATATCCCCAAAACGATACGGGCAAGTCGGTAAGAGACATCATAGACCGCACGCTATCTAATAAAGTACGATTACGTCGCTCGGACACACCATTGCGTTGTGGTGTCCCAGCAGGCGTAAGTGTGGCACAATTCCACAGGCCTTTAGATGTGTGCCAAACTCAAAACTCAAATATTCGCCACCACGATGGATCGAAGGTGCTTGATTTTCTTGTTGAGTTGATTTTCAACCTCACTCTGAAATTCTTTGAACTTTTCAAACGTTTCAGACTTGTGTTTCATTAAATAGATATACCCGTATCTACTCAAATCATCAGTGAAGGTTACAAAATAACGATAACCATTGCGTGTCGACACGCTCATTGGACCGCACACATCTGTATGTATAACTCCCAATAAGTCCGACGCCCGTTCCATAAATCCGTTGAACGGTGTCTTGGTCATTTTGCCCATAAGACATGGTTCGCAAGTGTCAAGAGATCCAAAATCTAGTGACTCCAAAAGTCCATCAGAATGGAGTTTCTTCATGCTTTATACCAATATGACCGAGACGGCAATGCCACATATACATGGCGGTATCATTACTAAGTCTAATCCTCTTGGCATCTACGTTATGGATGTGAGTACTACTATCGAGATTCAACAAGAATAAACCATTACTCTCAGGAGCATTAACATAAAAGATATCATTCATCGAAATAGCACAACCATTTGATACTGAATTGAACGAATATCCATCTTGCAACAAGCAAGATCCACTTAATGTTTACACTCAAAGCCGGTACAAAATAACATTTATTTAAAACCAAAACTAATCCCGATGGTAGATGTAGAGGGAGCGTGCCGACGGCCACCACGTCAACTTTTGATCCATTGCCGACGCGCATCGTCACCTCGTCCTTCGCCAGGCGGTTTATTCCGCAACTCCACCTGAGAGTTACAAATATGAGCAACAGAACCGGTATCAAATACCCATGCATTACTCCGAGCGCTAGTAAGGTAAACATCTATAACATGTATATCAAATATACCTTTCTCTCTTCCGACAATCTTGCCGGCCTTCTTGTCTTCCAGGTACTTGGGGCAGTTGCGCTTCCAGTGACCATCTCCCTTGCAGTAGAAGCATTCCACGCCAGGTTTGGGACCAGGTTTGTTAGCCTTGGATTTGGCAACGTGTTTGCCATCCTTCTTGGGCTTCCAGTTCTTCCTTCCCTTGCCGCCAGATTTCTTAAAATCGACGGTCTTGTTGACCATCAACAGCGTGTGCTCCTTCTTGATTTCCACCTCAGCAGTCTTGAGCATCACGAACACCTCAGACAGGGACTTAGCCATGCCCTGCATGTTATAGTTCATGACGAAGCCTTTAAGCTAGGAGGCAACGATTGCAGCACCCTATCAATCGCCAGCTCATCAGGAATCTTGCATTCCAGAGCGTTCAGGCGTTGAACGTAGCCAGACATTTTGACCACGTGCTCGCTCACACTGCTATGCTCTTCCATCTTGGCTGAGAAGAAGAGCTCAGAAGCTTCATACCTCTCAGCCTTGGCCTGCGGCGCAAAGACAGCTTTGAGATCAGTAATTATCTCAAAAGCACTCATCTTCTCAAAGCGCTTTTGCAGGTCGGCTTCCATGGCGTAGAGCATGCCACTCTGGACAAAGGAGGAATCGTCCATCTTGGACGCATAGACTTTCTTTCGTCCTCAGAAGCATCGTCTGTGGGCTTGTCACCTATGGCGGCCTCAATGACGTAGGCCACCTTGTGGGGAGTGAGGAGGATCCTCAGGTTGCGGAACCAGGACATGAAGTTCGACCCATTGGTCTTAAGCTTTTCTTTCTCAAGGAACAGGCCTAGGTTAAAGGTGGGGCGAGACATCTACAATGGAATTTGCAAAAACATAAGACTTTGTTCATAATAAAATATGGGTTCAAGTTTTAGTAAAATAAAACTACCAGAACTCCCACTCAAAACGAACATCCCTCGCATCGTTTTAGTGATTACACGATCCTAATCATTACACTACCCCGATCGTCACGGCCGATAGCATAACTTCAAAAGTGGACATCGCTATGTCGATCACAACAACTATGTGACTCGTGCTTAACCTTTCGGTCACTGTGTTCCGAGGCCATGTCTGTACATGCTAGGCTCGCCAAAATTAACCTATAGCGTATTGCTTGTGCAACGTGGCTTACACCCACGTTATGCGAACGCAGATACGTCTGACACCCGATCGTCACGGCCTGCCTCGTATCGGAGAACTTTCGGTGGTGCACGCTAAAGGGAGAACACTATTTGGTATTTTAGGAGGGATCATCTTATATTACTACCGCCGTGTAACTAATATATACACAATATAAGATGCACTCAATAACATAACATCAAAATGAAATGTAATGCGACATGATATGGTCTTGCGCCGATGGTCTCCTTCGCGCCCACAGTTTATAAACAATTTACTAAACTTACCTTGACCATATCACATTGCCCCTGCAAAATAAAGTTAGACGCTTTCTACTTTATCTTTTGCATATTTTACGTGGCTGCTAGGGCTTTCGTAAAAGAACCGTTTCTTACCTACGAACAACCACAACAGCGATAAATAATTGTCTCTATTACACCCCTTTCGGGCCCTCCATTGTAAATGCAATATCAACTATTGTAGAGATACAGACACCCGCCAGCCACATATACGGTACAAGCCGTATGTCAAGTGTGGAACCAGTCTCGCGTAAGAGTACGCGTAAAGTCGGTCCGGGCCGCTTCATCGAACAATGCCGCGATATAAACAAGTACACGCTAGAGGGTAACAAATAGAATCGATGCCCACATTCAACATGTGTTCTAACCGTACAGATATATCTACGCATAGATCGGCTCTGATACCACTGAAGGGGATCGTAGACAGAAAACAAAAAATTTCCTACCGACGATAACCAGAAACTAGCCAAGATCTATAACTATGCAGATATACTATACGGAAGAGAACGGAGTACATACCCTTGTAGACCGAAAGCGGGATTACGTTCCCGCACAAACGTTGTCGATGAAGCCGACGAAGCCGACCTCAAGGTCGTGTAGAGGAAGTAGACGTACTCCCAGCGCACCCGAGTAGCGCCTCAGTTCCACACACGTACGGTGTAGATGACGACCTCCGGGCTCCAGATCCAGCAGAGCAGCGGAAGTGGAAGATTGGATCTAGCAGCACGGCGGTGTGCGTATAGTAGAGAGACTTCCCTCCCCATACGCAGCTCCAGAAACGGAACCACGCTCAAGGTAGGAGAGAAGAAGAAGGAGATGGGTGAATTTCCAAGGCATGGGGGTCCCCTATTTAAAGGTGGAGGAGGGAGGCCACACCCATCGGCTAGGCCATGTGGGACTATTCCACATGGCCACCGCCGGCCATGGGGTGCGCCGGCCCCTAGGTGGGCCCCATTCGGCCCACCTAGGGCGGCTGGCCCTCTCCCCTTTTTTTCATTTTCCCTTTTGGGGTTTTTCCCTAATGGGCCTCTAAGGCCCATTTAGGTTTAATGCCTTTAAAAATTCGAAATTAATTAAATAAAAATATATTTAATCACTAATAACATTTATTAATATTAAATACATATTTTTAATTCATTCGGGCTCCGAAACATATTTCGTTGCCTCCGATCAACATCGGACATGTCCGGAACACTTCCGGAGTCTCCGGTTTCTTTCTCTCTTATATCCAATCTAATTAAAACGTCACCTACCTTAAGTGTGTTACCCTACGGTTCGGGATCACTCCAGACATGATCGAGACACGTTCTCCGATCAATGACTAACAGCGGGATCTGGATACCCATGATAGTCCCTGTGCGTCCACGAAAGTCTTTTATCGTTTGAACCTTTAGACGTCTAGTCTCATCCTTTTTCCTAGCGATACTTAGATTGTCCGAGCATCGTTCTCCGGTATCACGATTACCGAGCATGATCTCGTTATTGACAAATCTATCTTTACTCGTCTGTGATATTACATCTCCGTGACCTAGTCACATGCTTGCAAGCTCATTGATGTAATTTCACCGAGTGGGCCCAGAGTATCTATCCTGCTATGTGGATTGGCAAATCCCGCTCTTGATCACTCGCCTCCATTGCTTCCTTCGGATACCCGAAAGTGTCACCTTTATTGTCACGCTATATAAGACATGCCGTTTGATGCAATCAAAGCATCTTCCAAAAGCAGCGATTTGATATGACCTCACAGTCGAAGGAATGAGCACTATGTTTCTATATCTTTTGGGTATGTCCATCACGTCATTCACCTAATGACATGACTCTGTTGTCAACCGACGTAATTATCCATGATCAGGAAACCTTGATCATCTGTTGCCCAACGGACTAGTTAAATAGAGGCTACTAGGGACCTGGTTGTTTACATATCACATGTGTATTAATGTTTCCGCGTAATACAGTTATAGCATGGTACAAAAACATATTATGAACAATTGAGATATGGCAAATAAAATCACTTTATTAATTGCCTCTAGGGCATATCTCCAACAATCTAGACATGTTTTATTACAAGATACATCCAATTCAATGATATAATACATTTGATATGGGGGAGTCAATGATAATACATTTGGGGGAGACATCGCAAACGGTGGGATAACATGTCTGGCCTGAAACATGATGAAATGCAGTTCAACATTGCCATGAACTATGATATTGTCCATATTGTATTGAAAAAATTTTTAAAGTTATATAACCTAAGTTGTACAGAAGTTTTGAATTTTAGTTTTTTTTTGCTTCTTCCGTGGTTTCCACAAAATGTTGAAGAGCTTGTGGACATGCACGGTGGATTATATAATTTGTCAGCCTACAATAATTCACCAAAGAATGTGGACATGATAATCTCGAAATGCAAAACCAATATCAAAGGTCGGGCTAGGATTCAAATAAAATTGTTCTAGTAAGCTCAAAATTTAATACAGACAATTCCATATTTCAAAGCTCAACTTTAAGCACATATATAGTTAGCATATGTGGTTGTACATTTTGTGGAAACTAGACCTTAGAAAACCCGACATGCAAAATCTAGGCTCGAGCTCGACCCGAATGAAAAAAAAGAGCAATTTCAAGCCGGTCCGGATCATGCCTCTGTGTAAACCGACTGATTTCCCAAGACCGAATCTGGCCCGAAATACAGAAAGGGCCAAAATTTCAGGACCCAGCTTTGTCGTCAGACTGGATGCCCATGCCAAGGCATACACATAGGTTTCAAGTGAGATTTCCTAGTTTTAGGTGGGATGCAAATGCGTTGCAGCTGAAATTTCCCAGTTACACAAATATTTTACCTGAGATTTTCCCGGTTGTAGGTGAGTTGCAGCCGCAAATTTCCTAGTTTCACATGTGCTACAAATAGGTTGTAACTGGGATTACACATGGATTGCACATGAGTTGCAACTGGAATTTGATAAGATCATCTGATGATAATTAATTTAATCCTCAATTGATTGAGAATTAGTTACTCCCTAACTATATATGTGCTTAATCCACACAATGTAGAATTAGTAGAAGGATATGAGAATGAAGTAGAGAAAGTTGGAGGAGTTCTTGAGCAGGGAATAGGTTGGCGTTTTTTTTGCAATGAGTAAGCGTTGTAGCACGGATCTCAAAGAGTGAATGTACGCCCAAGATAAGCCCAGGACGTTTACGTATGTGTGGATTTTTTTTTTGAAAATTGATTTGCAACTTGTGTGCAGCTGGAGCAAATCTCAGTTGCAACTAACAGGTCACACAAATCACAATGTAAATCTAACGGTTCTAAAGTTGAATAAGCTCTAACTTAATTCTTATTCGGATGAGAATTAGCAAAAACCCATATACTTAAGGGTTTGAAATTATCTTCTTTCCGACAAAAACACAATTTAACTGAAGGAGCTGACCAAACACACCTGGTGAAGTAGCGAGCATGAGGAAAGAACAGACAGAGTGGAGACTTCTGACTCCTGGGCTCCACTGTTCCCTTTATTTAAAAAAAATCAAAAATCATATTTACAAGTTAAAAAAAATGTGAAAACAAATCTGGATGCTGTCAACTATGTATCCTAGACAAACGTGTAAAATCTCAATTTGAAATACTTTGTATTTTGAGCTACACAAAAATGACAAATATACAAATATGAATATATTGAACAATGTACATTATCAAATGTCTAAAATTTGTCATTTTTTGTATAGCCCATAATACAATGAATTTGCGTTGTGATTTTGCAGGCTTATAGGATACAACACCCAGATTCTTTTTCAGATTTTTTCGAACCTCATAAATATTTTTTTATTGTTTTTAAAACAAAGGGATCAGTGAAGCTCGAGAGGCAAAATGACTTTCCGAGACAGATCCCTCTACAATCTCCGGGCAAAATAAGACAAGGAAAGGAATCACTTTCTTGCCACAAATATCTAGACTTGCCGGGAACAGTCTCTGGTTTGTATCTTCCCAGAAAAGAAAGAAAGAAAAAAAGAAAGTCAAGTGGCCTACCGCGCAAGCCTCCCTCCGCGTCGCTCTCCGCAGTAGTAGCTGCCACCGGCACTGGCAAGATATGGCGAATTAAAGCTGCAGACCACAATTAATCAGTAGATTAATGTCCGTAATCACACCTAAATCTGCTGTGTGTGATGAGAGATGATTAATGAAACCGAGTGAAGAGTTCCTTCCTAGGCAAGGCTTTGTGGACTTGGCCCCTCCCAAGCCATGGAAAAGGTCCTTGGAAGCATTATAAAAGTTGGCCTCTCGCTCTCCTCATCCCCTTTCTATCCATCTTCACACCTAGCCTTCTTTCTTGTGCACCCCAGCAAGCAAGCAAGCTTCATCTTCGTCTTCCTTCCGATCGAGAGAGCAAGCTAGCATGGGGGAGAGCATGGCAGCAAAGTCATCATCGGAGCAAGGCGGCGACGGCGGCGGCCTCTCGCTGCCTCCGGGGTTTAGGTTCCACCCGACCGACGAGGAGATCATCACGAGCTACCTCCTGCGCAAGTTCCTCAACCCTAGCTTCGTCTCCTGCGCCGTCGGCGAGGTCGACCTCAACAGCTGCGAGCCACGAGAACTCCCAAGTAATTACTTCATCTACTCCATCTTCATCTTCTTCTTCTTCATGTGTAGTTCGTTGAACATCTTGCTGATGATAAATCATATCTGTTGAATTAATCTGAAAAGGCTTGGCGACGATGGGGGAGAAAGAATGGTATTTTTTCGTGCACAAGGACCTCAAGTACCCCACGGGGACGCGCGCCAACCGCGCCACCAAGGAGGGCTACTGGAAGGCCACCGGCAAAGACAGGGAGATCTTCAAGCCTCGCGGCGGCGCCGGCGCCGGTGAGCTGGTGGGGATGAAAAAGACGCTCGTTTTCTACACGGGCAGGGCGCCTCGGGGCACCAAGTCCGACTGGGTCATGCACGAGTTCCGCCTCGACGGCAAATCCAGGGACCAAACCATGAACAATCCCAAGGTATCTACGGTTCTACACTCATTTGATTATGAACAATCTTAATTAGGTATGAATTAATTACTTCTGAATATGAATTCGGAGCGTGAATTGATTCGATTATTATGTGCTTGTTCCGCGGCACCAGGACGAATGGGTCGTCTGCAAGGTGTTCAACAAGAAAGGGGAGGCCAAGACGGCGGCCAAGACCGCCTCCGCCGACGACGCCGAGTGTTCCTACTCCGCCGTGACGACTCCGAACGCTAGCTCGGTCGTGGACGGAGGCGAGGGCGCCGGAGACTTTATCGACTCCATGCTCACGATCGACCCGCTCTACTTCCCCAACTCCGACGAGTACACAAGCAACCAGCTGCCGGCCAAGGCGACTACCAACAGCAACACCAACACCAACTCAGCCGCGCCGCCGTACAACGCGGACTACTACTATTCTGTTCCTACTACAGCTGGAACCTTCAACGCCATGCCTAACTACAGCTTGACCAACGAGCCAAGCAACATGCAGATGCAGGCGTTGGCCGCCGAGACCATGCTTAATACGGCGCCGCATGGAATGGGAAGAAGAAGCCATGACCAACAGGCGATCATGGCGAGAGCCCTAGGAGGGGTCATGGGCTCCCCGAACTTCGGTGCGCCGGCAACGGGCCTGCCTAGTGCCGGTGTTCTGCCACAGCATCAGAAGCTTGAGAGCTACGACGATGGTGAATTTCCATATGGGAATTATGCTGCTGCCACCATGAATGGACACCACGCTTCTGCTATGAATTTTGGTGCTCGGCCCTACTGATACAGATCGAGTGTGCACTGATTTTAGTTGTGTGGCAATTTTGTTGGTTGCTTCATTAGATTGCTGATTATATGGAGAGAGTGGGAGACATATTGTTCATTTACTTTTAGGATTTTGTAAAAAAGGACATACCGTTTGTTGTTAGTTAATTGTGTTTCTTATTTAGCTAAGTTTGTCTTGTTACTCATAATGGATGGCAGATATACAATTTTAGTTGTGCTAATTCTCAGTTGCCTGATTTTCTTGGCAACTCTTAGTCATCTCAATTGCATTAAACTCAGCTTAAAACAGCAGTTTTATGAATATTCTTGTTCAAGGTCCTACTATATGAACTTATAAAGTGTCTTAAAGACGAGATAGATGCATGGTTCGATGTCAATCTATCCTAAGACATAAAACTATGATGGAGAGTACGAAAATGCCAAAATTTATGAACGTACAATGGGAATGACTAATTCTCACTCGACTTAGAAATACATATGGTTATTTCCCTAAGAAAAAGTATAGTTATTTCTCAAACGACGACATTATTCATAGCCATCCGATAAAACTTTCATATATGTTGGCAATTATTTACTTGCACGGATCTTAATCAAATCAGATGGCTCTTAGCATTGATTTGGGTGGCATTTGTAGCAAGTAGTGTAGTTTTGCAATTTTCTTTTTTTAAGGTTTGGATGGCTTTTTTTTTTTTTTGAACCGAAGGCAAAAGCTTTGCCTTATTCATTAATTAAGCCGAAGGTACCCGGTTTATTAGAGGGAGAAACCGGGCGAAAACCATACAACGAGCACGACGGGGCAAAGCCCACACAACAACCACTCCACGGCCGGACGGCCAACAACACACCCTTGCCGGAGAGAAGAATCCACAACTGCTATGGGAGGAGCAGGTACGGGACGCTCCGTCGCAGATGAAAGCGGCCACCACCGGGAGCCTCGACGACGAACAGCACCGAGAGCAACCTTGTCGCCCACACGACACAAGGAGAAACGCCCTCGATGATGCAGAAAGACTCGGAGCCGCCGCCCCGACATCCAACTCTCCATCACGCCCTGCGCAAACCACCTGGACCACCTTCCGGGGCCGCCGCCCCGACATGCCACCGCCCGCACGCGAGCCACGACGCCGCACAACTCGGTCACCCACAGCCCAAGCTGCACCAGGTAAGCCGCTCGCAGACCACGGCCGCCGTACCAACATCCGGGGCCGCCGCCCCGGCCTAAAAGGCAACCGCTGCTGCCGCTGCCCAAGCAGCCTCGACAGCCTCGCCGCCAACACCCCCTTCCGGGACCGCCGTCCCGACATAGCACCGCTCGCAACCAAGCCACGACGCTGCACGAACCAGCCACCCGCAGCCCAAGCTGCCCAGGGAAAGCTGCTCGCAGACCACGGCCGTCGTACCAACATCCGGGGCCGCCGCCCCGGCCTAAAAGACAGCCGCTGCTGCCGCCGCCACACCAGCCTCGACACCCACGCCGCCACCCTCCCGCAACCACTTGTCCCTTCGACCACAGCACAACTCCAAGAATGATGCCCCAAAGAGGGGAGCGACGTGGAAACGCCGCCATCATCCGATCCAAGGATCTAGGGTTTCCCCCGGAGGTAGCAGGAGGAGATGGGAGCTTCACCTCAGTGATGCCTTCAGGAAGGAAAACGGCGCACGAGGCATCGTCATCACCGGCTCCGGCCACAAGCCGAAGGCGAGGTTTTCACCCGGATCCGCGCCCACAACTCCATCCTTCGCATCAGGTCCACACCAGCACACCACAAACCACCACCGCCGAACCACACCTGCAGGACGCAGAAATGGAGCAGTGTCACCGTGCCAACCACACCTTGTGGAGGCAACCACGAGAAGCCGCGCCAACACCCTACGGCCGCCAGATGCGGGTGCGGCGCCGCCGCGCCGCCGTCCTCACCGGGGCCTCCTCCGCCGCGGAGCTGCAGGCGCTGGCCGGAACCTCCGCGCGACCACCGCGCCAAGGAGCCGACGACCACCTTCCTGCACCCTCCACCGCGACTCCGGGACCGCCGCGCCCCTGCCCCGCCACCGCTGCACGGCTGGCGCCCCCCAACCGCCTGCACGCCCGCAGCGCCGCGAACGGCGAGCTCGCCGCCTGCAAGGGCCCGCCAGGCCCAGATCGGGCCCGACGGGGCCCAGGCCCGCGCCCGAGCGCCGCATCGATGGAACCCTCGCCAGCGATGGCGCCCACCGCGCCACACCGCCGCCAGAAGGGACCGCCGCCCTCCATTGCCGCCCGAGCCCGCCGGCTCGGCGTCCTCAAACCCCGACCGCCGCCGCCCCCACGGGCCGGTCCTCCTCCAAGCGAGAGGCCACCCCCCCCCCCCCCCCCCGACCACCACTTGGCAGCGGGGGGTCGCCGCCACCGCCGCGGAGGAAGCCAGCGACGGCAGCGGCAGGGGAGGCCGGTGGGGAGAGGGCTCGGCGGCGCCGCCTTTTTTCCCCTGGCGCCGCTGGGGGCGACGCGAGGGGTTGTTTGTGCTAACCCGGATGGCATTTCTAGATATGATGGCTATTGATGTTAACTATTATAAGAACTTTTTGGTGTGTACAGGAGCTGTCATTGTTGAATCTTGATTGTGCTGGTCGTGTCCTTGTTTTCGCTTCTCGTCCAAATTAACAAATTCCGATCTGTACTTGCTACAAATAGAAATATGTAACCAAGCTAGCTAGTGTACGTTCTGATGAGCAGAAAGCAAAGACGAGAGTATAGTACTAAGCGCAAAATTAAAAACGAAGGTAGTGCTCTGACATGGTCTAATCTTTCTCCCTTTTTTGACAGTAAAACAGGTCCTAATCTTACATGTATAGAGACAGCCGAATCGTATTGGTGCAAATTTTAGAAGAGATTCGATCGGTTACGGGTTCGGGTCACCAAGAGACGGAGTCTAATCTTCTTCTATGTGTATATAGATGTATAAAGACAACTGGGTCATACTTAAACAGTGTCATATTGTTTTTTCAGTTACAATGACTTTTGGTCTGTTAACAATCAAGCAATTAACTAATGCAACCGAGCTAGTTTGTATTCTTGGCGCACAAGTTAGGATTCAGGAGCGGCCTCGACGTCAATCAGCGTTGTACAGGTTGGTGCAAGCTGGAGCGTTCGTCAGCAGAAAAGCACGTGCAGCCAGGCATGTATTAGATGTTGGACGGCGCGTGCATGCACGTGGGGACGACATGTGTATGACAGCTCCATCAAGGGAGGTGGTTAACTACTTAACTTAATCTACTGCAAGAGATGAATGATTAACCATACACACAAGAAGCTCGATCGCTACTGAGCTTTTAACTCAAAACCCGGAAGGTAAAGTGATCAGTTACCAGTGATACCCAGCAAGATTCCTGGCGAGAAAAAGAAATTTTAATATATAGCCGGCAAGATAAGATAGTAACTGAAAGATGTCGACGTTCCCCGTGGCATCCAGCTCGCATCGCATGCATATACAGTGCAACGCGATCTATGAAAAAGAAATACTCGTAGAAAGGAATCGCCTTTTTTACCTGCATTTTGGGCATCTTTTCTGCATCAAAAGCCGGTGCAAGTTACGCGTATTTTCTGATCTGAAATCAAGCAGTTATGTACGTTTGTCCCCCTTTTCTCACATGCCACATACGCTCCTAGTGGTAATTTACCCTCTAGCTAGTGCCGGTGACAGCAAATAATATCTGCTGAAATCTGTGGCCACTTCCAATTCTATGCGTCGTCCCAAGATCTTGCTACGTAAGCCGCTTTCATTTCAGAAAGAAAAATGGGGCAAGACTATCTACAAGTGTCAAAGACCTTTCTTCCAAGTTATGTTCTGCAAGGGCAGATCTTGTGGCATGGCTCCCAGGAGACCAACACGGACTGACTTGGCAACCTATGTATGGCCCAACCAACCTGTCGCACGTCACCTGTACAGAGTATTCGAGCAACTCTCATTTGCAGACGTCAGTCTCAGTGGATAGATATTATACTATCATCAACATGGGATATACATATACTGGCGTGTACCTGACTATGAGGATTTATCGGTCAAGACAAAATCGCTGCATCATCACCGCAAGAACACCAAGGAATCGCACAACGCTAAAGCAATTATATGCTTGCGAAATTTCTGTTGCGTTTCCTCCTCGCATTATGAAGGAAAGGACAAAACGGAACAAGTATACAATAAAGATATGCCACATTTTTTCTACTGACTTGAGTGCTAAGCCAAGATAAGACAAGACCAAGCAGCATAAAGGACATACGAGAGAGAGAAAACTAAGTGTCGTGTAATTAGTCCATGGTTTTAAATGAAGCAACCAGAGCAATCACTACTAAACCGATCTCAATCATGTAATCACTTGCGCAGTAAGTCTACCCTGACAGTTACACATCCTCACCGGTGCAAGCTAGAAAAGGAACGATGCTCCAAAAGTGGCCTTGTGTCCCAATCAGACAAGAAAAATAAAAAAATTACTGAAGTAACGAACAGTAATAAACAAGATTTTATTAGATGGACAGTGCCATCAACTTATTGGCTACCACAGTTCCAGGCTATTCACAGAGAAAACTGGTAGCAGGTCTGATACTACAACACAAGCCTTGCGCATGTAGCAGTTTGCAAGGGCTCAGAAGTCCGTGGATATGGAATGCAATATTACAACAACAAAAATCGGTTACTAAGCAGAAGTTTTGAGACTGTAAAAATACACAATGCACCTTTGAATGGGAAGCTAACTATATCCACAGTGCAAAACCAAGGAACACCATATCTGATCAGCTTTAAAATCAGATCAAGATTTAATCCTGGGCAGCCTCAAACCTTGACGGAGTATCAATCCCCATCATGCAGCAGAGTCCTGATATCAAGATGATAAGCAGCACTAGTCCCTGCAGAGTAAACAAGTGTGAGGAAATAATGCAAAGGTACAAACAACCGTGATCTACAAACAGGCGGTTTAGGAGAAGAGGAGAGGACAAGCTTAAAAGCAGCGGGGCAATAAACAGGCTGAAGACTCATGCCAACGAACTGGAAAAGGTTACAGACAACAAAATAGTCTAAGTAACAACTTACCACAAAAACTCCTTCCAGGAGAGTTGATTTTAGTTGGCACTCTCCATCACATGTCTCTAGGACAGGTTTAGTTGTGTTGGTCTTCTCCGCAAGATACCTGGCCAATGGCAGTTCTGAAGTGTTCTCCAACAAACCATAGGGTTGAGAAGCATACAGAACCGAATATTTAGCCCCAGACTTGTTAAGCACAGAAACCACCTCCGAAAGCAACTCCCCTGAAGGAAGCAGAACACATGTTAAATTTGCTCAACTGAAGGTGAAGGACCCAACCCAAGTTTACTTAAACCAACCTTCTGATTTCGCACTGTCCTTGAAACCGCCACTACAGAAGACGATTAGCTCGGTCTGTCCAGTCGGGTTGTTTCCCATCTGTGACTTCACCAAGTCCTGGAATGTATATGATGTCAATACATAGTGAATATACAATTAATATCAAAATACTCCCTCTGTTCACTATTATAAGACCTTTTAGATATTTCAATGTTGACTACATACGCGGATCAAAATGAGTGAATCTACACACTAAATGCGTCTAGATACATGCATTTTCGTAAAAAGCTAAAAGGTCTTATAATAGTGAACGGAGGGAGTAAGCTCTATTGTACAAAAATAACTTACTTGAATGGAGTCCATGTTTGAATGTTTCTTCATACTCTCGCTGCTGGTAGCGCATGTGTCAGTGTATGTGATGTGATTTCCTTGGGAAGCATCCTCACAACTCTCAGTAAATCCGGAGAGCAATGAGTTCTCTAATGCTTCGTCGTCTGATATGGCAACATAAGGGAATGCCATGGAAAGCTCGGAGCTTGAGAAGGATAGCTGGTAAAGGGCATATATATTAGAGGCATTGAAAGTATTTATGCTCAACTATATGACAACTAAGAAAAAGCAGAGGAAACTAAATACGATAACTGAGGGAAAGAGTTGAACAAGAATGACTGACTACCTTCAGTGTGTCCGCTAAAGCTGGATCGACTTGTTTATCTTTCGAGATGTCTGATGATTGTAGCTGAAGAAGCAACGTTAGTCATTTCTCAGTGTTAGATTGAAGCAACAAAAACAAAGACAGCACCTTCAATGAGAAATATTCAAGACAGTGGAATAATTTTTTCCATGCAGATTGAAGCATGTGGAGTTTTAGAAATTTAACGGACTCTGAATTGACCAATAACAACTACTTCCTCCATTCTAAAGTAAATGAAGTTCTAGGTTTGTCTTTAGTCAAACTTCTCCAAGTTTGAACAATTTTCTAGAAAATGTGCTAATATCTACAACCTCAAATCTATATAGTACGAAAATATATTTTTTATGACGAATCTAATGAAACTAATTTTTTTTATGTTGGTATATTTTTCTATAAACTCGGTTAGATTTAATGTAGCTTTACTTTTTTTAGAGAGAGAAAAGTAGTTTGACTTAGGACAATCCTAGAACTTCAATTATTTTGGAACGGAGGAAGTAGCCAATATATCATGACGAGAAGCTATTTCAGCAAGAAAAATATCTATGAGATAGCTTCCATAAAGTGTGGATTTAGTGCAACCAGTGAATACCCAAAAGATGATGAGACTAATTGATAAACAATATCAAATGTCAAATAAGTACCTTTGATCCAAGAAAAAGAACTGCAACATCAACATTCTTTTGAGGACCATTCTTTGAACACTGACAACAAAACAAAAACATTAAAAAAAATGTTTGAAGTTCTGCACGACAAGGACCCATATTATAATACAAATGGATGTCAACTTAAATCCTGGAGGGGTACTCACCACCAAGTTTGACCAGCCACCTTCCTCAAGAACAGATTTAGCTAAGCTCTTTGGGGAGATTGTCTCATAGTGGACTACTTCTTTAGCCTCACTGGAACTGAGTCTGGAAATAAAGGTAATGTTATGTAAACTACTATGACTGGAAGCTCGACATGTATAAAAATGAATGCATAAAATTGTACTTCGTTATCAAGTAACAGAATGTATAATCAGCCACTAAATGAACAGAGTAACTTTGAAACGATCAACAAGTAATAAGTAGATGTGTATGAGACGCATATGCATTGTCTACACTAAGAACAACACAGAGTAACATGTGACCTAGGTAGTGGGTAGTGCCTAGGATGCATTAGACCAATGATGCAATATTTTAAGGTAAGGATGTGGGCATACGACTGAGGAAAAGGCCGTTGTTCTATCAAATGGGACTCAGGGCTTCGAGTTTCTTCACAATTAGAGGCCAGAGACGTTCGTTCCACAAGAAACGGATAAAAAAGGAACTACATGTTTGTAGTTCAGCTATCAGGCAGACAACGCCGTTGGACATAAGACATAGTGTTGCACAATGTACACTATACAACATGTCAAAATCAAAAGTGCAAACTTTCCCTAAGGCCTCGATTCGTTGGTCGTTTATTAGCCATATACAGAGGTATATTTTACGGACCTGCTGACCCCCTCCTAAAATTCCGGCAGCGCGGTGGAAAGTTTTCCGGCTCCGAATATTTAAACTACAATCCAAGCGGGGCCTAAGTCTTAACAGATGCTCAGCTTCTACTCTCCTAATATCAACAGAACTAGGGAGAGGGCATGCATACAAGTTGAACAATAATTCCAAACTGCACAAGTGCCCTCATGCCAACAACAGATTCGAATGTGTTGGTCCTTCATCCGGGGCTAATACTTATCGCTATTCTTAGTAGTCTTCATGAATAAATTCAAAATGTGTGGCGTCCTACATAGAGTGGGTTCATCATCAATCTGAATCTGTTAATGTTTGCACTAAGTCAAGATGTAGAGATCGATTTTCCACGATTCTCCTTTTGTGCTAATGACGCAGGGAATTCCAGTCTATGATTGCCGTGAATCATGTCATTATGTCAACACTAATTAGCACAAGTTCCATCATGCCAACAACAAACTTGTATGCATGTCTACTCTCCTAGAGCGGGCATGCATACAAGTTGAACAATCATTCTAACTGCACAAGTTCCATCATGCCAACAACAAACTCGGCTCTGTTGTCCCTTCATCCAGCCACCCTACAATCTGAATCTTCCACAAGCATGAGCTAAGCCAAGATATAGAGATTGATTTTTCTACAAGTTTTTGTACGACTGGAGAGCAATGCAGCTGATACAGATCTATCAATGAAATGTGATATTCCACAACAAGCTAGATTCAATACTCTGAGCTGACTATCCTATGCACTGAACGAACTTATAGGCTTATGTCGATTTCATGTGGGAATAGAGGGAAGATACAACATGCGCACTGTTCTCAGGGAAGAAAAGGGCAGTAATACATGTGTCCACCAACTTGCAACAGATTCAGAGCAAAGAGGAATTCCAGTCTATGATTCCCCCAGCTTTACCAACACGCATCACATCTAACGCAGGGGATCACAGGATACGGGCTCAGCAGAGATGCGCTTGGGCTACTTTACCCGTAGTTCTTGGGCGCCCAGAGGAAAGCCGGCGCCGTCACCGGGGAGGCCGCGGCCACCTGAGCAGCGGCGACCAGCATCACCGCCACAGCCACCCAGATCGCCGCCATCTGGTTGGATCGAATCCGATCGATCCCCCGAAGAAAAATCAGAAAAACAAATGAGGAAATTTGCTGGCGAAAATCGATCTGGGCTATTTTGCGCAGAGATCGTGGAGAGATCTTACCTTTGGGAGAATTTGGCAGCTCCGATTGGGGATGTATTGGTTTGGCTCGCCCGCTTTCCGATACCGATCTCTGATGGTCGCCGCGGCCGTGAAATGGTGATGGGTGGCTAATCGTGGAAGAGGAGGGGCCAGGCCGTGTGAGTTGCTACCACGCCTGCTCCGGAGGCTGACGTGTGGGGTCCGGCCATTACAGGCAGAGTTTGTACCCGTATACGTGTCCGAGTATTTTTTTTTTTTTCAGATGGCATGGCGTTGGCGAATATCTGGTGCTATTAGTGTTTTTTCTCGAAGGAAAATCGTATTTTGAACACTAGCAAAATGGCTGAGACACCCTCACCTTCACAAACTTTTCCAGAGCAACTCTACAACGTAAAAGCTTCTCGTCGACCTAGTCGTCTAGGGTGTCTCGAAAATTCAATAGTTTGAAAGCAAAGCAATAAACTCATGAGATAATCAAATTTAGCTTGGTGAAATTATAGATTTAGGTTTCGTTTTTCTTGTGAGTCAAAACTTGAAAGACTGGTCAGGGGAATGAGAGATCTCGATCTTTTAAAGGCCAACAATGATAGGTTGAAGAGAGTGTAGCAACCTTATATCATTTTGGAGAAGAATAACTCTTTTATGTAGACCCCCCTTTTTCGCTTGTTTTGTTGTCTAAGACTTGATTGGACCTTCCGGGGTAAGATCCAGGCGTCTGGTGATTCGAATTCACTGACTTTGTAAAAGGCAAAGTCAGGTGACCTTGAACCACTGACACGTAGGGACCACCATGTGTGAGGTCCACACGTGAGGGACTCAAAGTCAGCTATGGCAAAGTCTGCTAATCTCAATCCGGCATCTGGGGGATCCAGAGTCCATTGAGTTTCCTAAACTCGCCCCTAACTTAAGCCTGGACCATCTAGGCGAGCATCCGAAACAAATCTAGAGATTTTAGTCTTTTCCTCATAAGAAATATGTGTGAAATAATATAAATGGATACTTGATTGGTACAAATGCCCAAAGTGCAAACGTCCTTCTGATGTCAAACATTAACACAAAAAAATCGGTGGTACATCTCAATATTTCATGTTCAGGCACCAAGTTTCACGGAAAAAAGATATTTTTTGTAGATTGTACAAAAAAGATAAATTTGGATGCTACAAAATGACTTTTAATGAGACATTTTTTGTCTGTTTAACACATGCCCCAAAAAATGTATTTTTTCGTGAAACTTTCTGTATGAACATATAATGTCGGGATGTATACTCACATTTTCTTTTAAATTTTTTTGACATTTTGACAAAAAAAATTAACAGTGAGAGCACATGCTCATTTGACCCGAATTGATTTCACGTAAAATAGGGCGAGAACAATTGAAAAACAATTGTTGCTCCCGACTCCAATGGTCATGTTTCTTAAAAATTCGAAAAGTTTATTTTTGCGTGTCAAACAATTGTGAAAAAAAATCATACAATTAGTTATACATGTCTATTATGCACGCCCAAATATTTAGAGAAATATCTTTCTCCACGTGATCTCCACAAAAAGACAAATGTAGCAAGTAAAATGAGTTTTTTCACCTTTACGATTTTGTGATTTTTGTATAGAACATAATACAACGTATTATTGAGCAAAATTGTATAGATATGTAGAACACATATATATGTATCCATGCAATTTCTTTTTGAATTTTTTTTGAAACTTTAAATACCATTTTCGATTTTTTATAAAAAATCGAGAAAACCGGAACTCGAGATCCAAAAATCCTCTCTCGTAAACAATGTACATTTGAGATCCCGTAGGTGAACCTTAAAGTCAGCCTCCTATAACTCGTATCCCCATATCCGGGCCAATAAACAGGTTTTTTTGTACGGCGAGGTAGGGAGGCAACGGCGGCAACTACGCATTCGGATTGGAAAGCTTCCCGGAGTAGGTGGCCTCTCGGCGATTTGGGGAAGGTGACCTTGAAAAAGGAAAAAGGAAAAAAGGAAAACCCAGTATGCAAAAGAAGTTTTTCCATATCTCTTAGAGCATCTCCAACAGACGCGCTTAATAAGGCGCGCGCTGGAAAAACCACCAATATAGCGCGCGGGGGCAAACGCAACGCTCCAACAGGCGCCCGCGCGTGGTAAACTGGAGCCAGCGCTGGATATTGCGGCATCACGCGCTGGGTAATTCGTGTGCCCGCTCCAACGCGCTGGATATTGCGGCATCACGCGCGTGGTAAACTGGTGCTCTACAATACTTAACACTCACCCGACCGGATTTATCCCATGCCGTTCAGCAGGTATGCTTGTTCATGCACGATCCACGTGTTGGTCATCTTCAACTCATCAAAAGGATTCTGCGATATGTTAAAGGGACTGCTCATCTTGGTCTCCAACTTCACGTGGGATCATCTTCGGAATTGGTGGCTTATTCGGACGCTGATTGGGCTAGTTGTCCTGACACCCGCAAGTCTACCTCCGGGTTTTGTGTTTTTCTCGGCTCCAACTTGGTGTCCTGGTCCTCGAAGCGGCAACCGACGGTCTCTCGTTCGAGTGCCGAAGCTGAATATCGAGCCGTGGCTAACTGCGTAGCTGAATCTGTTTGGCTCCGTCAACTACTGCTTGAGTTACATCAACCCGCAAGGAAAGCCACTGTTGTATATTGTGACAACATCATCGCCACTTACTTGTCCACCAATCCGGTACAGCACCAACGGACGAAGCATATAGAGATCGATCTTCACTTTGTTCGTGACCGCGTTGCTCTTGGCGAAGCTCGCGTGCTGCATGTCCCAACAAGTTCCCAGTATGCCGATATCTTCACCAAAGGATTACCCACTGCCGTCTTTGAGGATTTCCGAACCAGTCTCAACATTGTACCTAACCACGTTTCGACTGCGGGGGGTGTTGAATTGTATTCTGGTTCGGTTAGGGTTAGGGTTTAGTCTCTCTCTCCCTCTCCTATATATATGTACCCCTTTGGTGATTATTATTGTGTGGAACAATAGACTTCTATTAATCAACTGAATCCTCCGGCCACGCCCGCCCTCACCCCGCCCCGCGCCCCCGCCGGCGAAATTCTCGCGATGGACGGCCGCACCGACATCCCCCCACCTCTTCGCTGTTGCGCCGCCGCAAACCCTAGCACGGGGTTGACCACCGGTTCCGCCGCCAGCGCCGCACCAACTCCTAGCACCGGGCTCACGCGCGGCCTCTTCATGGCGCCCCGGACGAACTCGCAGGGTGGCGTCACGCCGCTGCCCGCCGTGAAACCACAGGGCGGCGTCTCCAACCGGCCGGTGGCGGCCGCGGCGACGGCGGGCCAAAAGAAGGGAAAGGTGGACGGAGCTTCTAGGCGTGTGAAGCATCCGGCGGCGCCTCCCCCCCCCCCCCCCCCCCCCCCCCGCGCCAATTTGAAGTGGATGAGGAGGGTGAGGGTATGGTTGATGCACCGAAAGAAAGGGCGTCCAACTACACTGTGGAGACATTTTACTATGCAAGACATGGTTGAATGTGTGTTTGGATGCCACCGTTGGCACAGACCAAACTAGAGATACCTATCGGTTTAGGATGAAGGAGTACTTTGATGCACGCAACAAGAGTGGAATTGAGCGCACTGATAGACCTCTTCGGTCCCGGTGGTCGTTGATCAACGCCGATTGTCAAAAGTGGTCGGCGGCAATGACGGTTGTTGACAAGATGAACCCAAGTGGCACTAATGATAGAGATAGGATAAGTGACATTTCTTTATGTTTCCATGTTCATGCTTCATCATTTGTGTTTCAAGTGGTACTAACGTGTTCTCTATTTTTTGTAGCTCAATATTGCACAAAACTTGTTCCGAGGAGAAGGCAAGAAGAACAAGAAGGGCAAGATTAAGCAAGGGAGATCATTTGTGTTGGCCCATTGCTACCAAGAGCTGAACAATGAAGAGAAATGGAAGAACCGTGATGTCTTAGAAGTGCCAAAGAAAAGGAAGGCAATTATTGATGCAATGGTCATTGATGATGATGAGGCATCAAATGACGGTGCCAAGAGGAGCGCTACTCCTAACTCGGTTGCTTATTCCAAGCCAAAAAGACCAATTGGAGCTAGACAAGCAAAAGAAAAGAAGAAGAAGAAGGGAGGAGATGATGAGCTAAATAATGCTATGGAGGCTATTGTGAATGCAAGAAAGGAAGCAGCCGAGGAGAGGAGGGTGGCAAGGAGCCAAGAGTCGGCAGCCGAGGAGAGGAAGGTGGTGTTGGAGGATAAGAAAGTGGCCATGGAGGAGCAAGCTCGATTAATGGAGTATGAGAAGTACCACTAATGGAAAACGGGGCACTAGTCCCGGTTCCAGAGGGCCTCTAGTCCCGGTTGGGCAACCGGGACTAGCCAATTGGGACTAGAGGCCTCCCCCCTTCTAGTCCCGGTTGTCCACGAACCGGCACAAGAGGCCCTCCCACGTGGCAACGGAGGAGCCCACGGGGCTGGAGACCTTTAGTCCCGGTTCGTAACACGAACCGGGACTAAAGGTAGGCCCTTTTTTCGATTATTTTTCAGGGTTTAGGGTTTAGGTGGGGTTTAGGGGTTTCGGATGGTTTCCATCGAACGAGGATCACATCGTACAGGGATCAAGTTGATGCATATATACATAACACATACAATTACATGAAGATCACGTTGATGCATATATATAACACATACAAATTAAGTAGTACATGAAGATCACGTTTTCGTATAAAGTACTTAATTACATGGAGATCACTATTACATGGAGGCATACTATTTTACATCATAGTGGTACTCTTCGAATTTAGGTATGACCTCCGCAAGGAAAAATCCCGCCAATTCCTCCGCAATTGCTTTGAAGCGGTCCTCTATTGGGAGCGCGTTCCGTTTTCTTGCCAACTTTAAAAGAATGAGATCAAAATGAATACATGAGTTGTGTGTATATATATCAAATCATAATAAAACAATTATGAATGAAACTCAGCACAACTGATGGTAACAAAATAAAGTTGTGTATAATGTTTACGTACATCTTGATTTCTTTGGTTGTTGAATCTCTCGTTGGTCCTATTATGAATGTACTCGCAAACGTAGAATCCATATAAATCAGTCCCCTGTGGCTGTTTATGGCAAGTCTGTACAAGAATAGAATTCAATCAAATAATAATCAAATATGTTAATGGTGTGCGGACCTAGGTAGTACTACTTACGTCGTTCAAACGCCATGTCAGCTTCGGTTTACATTCACCAGGTTCTTCCTTGATGAACGTCTTCCAAACGCTGCCCGACAAAGAAAATGAACAAAGGAGTTATTAATTACTTGATATCAGGAAATGAACGAAAGAGCCGATAAGAATTGAAATTACTCTGTGAGTATATCAAAACAGGTCTTGAATTCTTTAGGATCTCTCCATAATGAGTCAAGGACTTCAACTTCTCCAGCGTGAATGTTAATGACGAGAAGAATAAAGTGGAACCTGCGCACGTTTATATACGCAGTCATGGATAACTCATCATTTAAAACTTAACATCTGGTGAGCAAAATAGAATGTGTACAAGACAGTAACACTCACTTGAAGTTGTAAGGAAAAAGTATTTTTTTTGTCACGTTGTCGCTTCAAAAACCTTAGCAAAATCTCCGGTGTGTCCTTGTTATAAAAGGGATTTTCTATGGAGACTTCATGAACTTTATCCGGGTCAATGAACCCAATGTCCGTGATTTCATCCCTTTTGCATTCGAGAATCTTCATTCTGCATAATATAGCGCACAAAAGATTATAGTGAGGATAATTACACACAATGAACGAGCTGAGTTAAAGACTTAAATTACAGAAATAAATCACTTACAGACAGTAGCAACTGATGATAGATTTGTCGAGGGCCCGGAGATTGTATAACTGAAAAAGTTCGGTAAACTCAACGGACACAGCGTATTCTTGGAAGTAGCGCTCTTCCTTAACTGTCACCATGATACTGATTGTCCCTTCCTTTGCGACTTTCTTGTACCAGTTATGCACCTGACACATTTTTGTTGTTAGGGACTTAACCCGTTGGAACAAATTTTCCCCGGCAACATATTAATATGCTAGCTCGCAGATGGGGTAATCAGTTGTCGAACCTATGTGTTGTTGAGAACCTTGAGCGGCCTTGTCGTCAAACACCTTGAGCGGGGGGGCCGATTGTGTGTCTTGTTCTCCGAGCGGGGGAACTTGTTTCCCTTTTTCGGCTCCTCCGACTTATTGCTATATGACTTGTTGATGGCCCTTGACGTAATTACCTGCGTCAAAAGAATATGGGTTAGGTTGAGACTCCAAGTGCAGAGTGTATTGTATAGGAAAGACGGTTTTCCCCACGAGGGGTGACTCGAGGGTTTAATATCGAACTCTCGGGGAATCAGTAGTGAAAGATTTATCTTCTTATCCTTCTCTTGAAAACCTACAAACAAAGTAAATTGTTTTGGCCCTCAACCTCACCAAGTGGTTGTCAAGCACAAGGTGTGAGAATGATATCAAGATAAAATGAATGCAAAACAGTAAATAAATATGCAATGATGATAAATAAATATGCAAGGATGGTGGAAACAATGATGGATGATATTTTTGGGTTTTGTATTATGAATGCAAGATATAAAAGTGTTTTTGTATTTTCGGATTTTTAAATGGCAGAAAATGTAAAATGGATAAAAGTTGTTGGAAAGGTGTTTCTTATGATTAAAAATGGACCGGGGTTCATGGTTTCACAAATGCACTCTCTCTTTAATAAAGTGGTAGACAATGGAACACTAGAATTGACATATGAGATTGCAACAAAAAGGTTTCATGACAAGTTACTAATTATATGGGCATCACGTCCTAACATAGAGATCTTTTGTTTATTAATCTCTCTTATACTCCACCAAGATGCGAACTAAATCATAACAGCTTAGTAATTAAGATAAATCAGAGCATAGCATTAAGTATCATGACATGAAGTTAAAATAAGAACATGCTAGATCTAGTCATGGAGTAGTGGCAATGGTCACACCCACATCTCCGGTAGCAAGGTATTTTTCTTTATCCCTAGTGAGGCAACAAAGTAAGGTAAAAACCCAAGTGGATCGCGGAACTTTCTCTCACGTTCACCGCACTAGCCACCCCCCCCCCCCCGTTACTCCAACTAATGCACACGTTCCCCCTCACACGCTCTCATACACATGCTTGATCAAAACAAGTACACAAGAACGGGGTACATAATATGAATCTACTTCCATAACTGAAACAAAACTATTGCAATCTCAAACATATATTAACTCATATAAAGATCCACCACAAAGGTATTACATAGATGACCGTAATCATGTTCGGCAGCTCATACGGTACTAATTAGTGAAGCTCAAGAGAGGAGAGATACATAAGTTACTTCCACAAACCCATAGTCCAGGGGTGGACTACTCCCTCTTCATCATGGAGATGGTGGAGAAGTCGTTGGAGAAGATGGAGACCACGCCGCCAGCGCCCCGCCGGAGTTTTCCCCCTTCAATCTGCAACTCCAGGTCTCTGTTTTGTGGTTTCTGTGTTTCTGCGGCGCTCCTTTCCGAAGGGCTTCGGTGACTATTTTTATAGTTGTTTTTAGGTCAAGACGGAGGCTCGGGAAAAAAGAACGACGGCAATGGAGCCTCGAGGGCCAAGTTGGTGGGTCCCACGCGGCCAGATTCCTTGGCCGCGTGGGCCACCCTCTTCTGGCCCTCGGGCCTCCGCTTGTTCGCTTCCTTCGCTCCCACGCTTTGTTCCTTCCAAAAACTGATGCTCGTAAATTTCCAGGTCATTTGGACGTCGTTTGGGTCCCTGAAACATCAAAATATAGAAAATAGGGTTTTCTGCCTGTGCAGGGTTAATTACAGAAAAATAGGGAAACAATGAAATATTCCCAAAATCAATATAAATCAATGATATACCCCTTATATGATGCAAATATGATTGAAATATAAGTAATATAATGCAAAGTTCATGTATGCATTTTACATGCATCACTTGTCAATAGAACGCTCATAGTCTGGTGGCGGCTTTGGTGGAGGGTTTTATATAGCATCAATGCAACGCACAACGACTTCTGGAGCTAGTTTCTGCCTTGGTGGCTCGGGCACTTTCGGTGCAAAATGGGCGACCACCTCGGCCCTCGAGATGGCGGCGATTTCCTCGTCAGTCCTTTCCCAAGGTAACTTCTCAAGAGGCGGCGGTGTTTTCTCCTTTCTAGGTTTCTTCCTAACCGGCGAACCGGTGTGGCGCTTCCTCGGGAGCCACTTAACGGGCACTTCCTCACGCGGCGGAGATCGAGATGGACTCGCGCTGGGGTCCCTCTCGGGTAGGGGTGGACTTTGCTGCTGAGGTGGACTGCTACAAGGAGGAGTCGGTGGCCTTGGTGATGCATGTAAAATGCATACATGAACTTTGCACTTTAATTGCTTATATTCCAATCATATTTGCATCATATAAGGGTTATATCAATGTTTTATCATGATTTTGGAAATATCTTAATGATTTCCTATTTTTATGGAATTAACCCTGCACAGGCAGAAAACCCTAGTTTTGTATTTTAATGTTTCAGGGACCCAAACGTCAACGAAATCACCTAGAAATTTACGGGCGTCAATATTTGGAAGGAAGAAGGACTACGGAAAAAGGAAGCGAGCAAACGGAGGCCCGAGGGCCAAACGAGCAGGGCCCACGCGGCCACATTACCAGACCGCGTGGGACCCACCTGTTCGGGCCTCGTGGCTCCGTTGCCTTCGATCTCTTCTCCACCGACATCGTCTTGACCTAAAAACGCCTAAAAAAAGGTCCCCGACGTTCTCTGGAAGGAGCGACGCACAAACACAGAAACACCGAAACGGAGATCAGGAGCTGCAGATTGGAGGGGGAAAACTCCGGCGGGGCGCTGCCGGCGTGGTCTCCATCGACTTCTCCACCGTCTCCATGATGAAGAGGGAGTAGTCCACCTCTGGACTATGGGTTTGTGGAAGTAACTTATGTATCTCTCCTCTCTTGAGCTTCACTAATTAGCACCGTATGAGCTGCTGAACATGATTACGGTCACCGTTGTAATACCTTTGTGGTGGATCTTTATGAGTTAATATATGTTTGAGATTGCAATGTTTGTTTCAGTTATGAGTATAGATGCATATTATGTACCCCGTTCTTGTCTACTTGTTTTGATCAAGCATGTTTATGAGAGCGTGTGTGGGGGAACGTGTGCATTAGTTGGAGTAACAGGGGGTGGCTAGTGCAGTGAACGTGAGAGAAAGTTCTGCGATCCACTTTGGTATCTTTACCTTACTTTGTTGCCTCACTAGCGATAAACTAAAATACCATGCTACCGGAGATGTGGGTGTGACCATTGCCACTACTCCATGACTAGATCTAGCATGTTCTTTTTTTCACTTCATGTCATGATACTTAATGCTATGCTCTGAGTTATCTTAATTACTAAGGTGTTATGATTTAGTTCGCATCTTGGTGGAGTATAAGAGAGGTTAATAACCAAAAGATCTCTATGTTAGGACGTGATGCCCATATATCTAAGTAACTTGTTATCAAACCCTGTGTTGCAATCTCATATGTTAACTTTGTGTGTTCCATTGTCTACCACTTTATAAAGAGAGAGTGCATTTGTGAAACCATGAACCCGAGTCCATTTTTAATTATAAGAAACACCTTTCCAACACCATATACCACTTTTCTATTTTCAGCCATCATTAAATCCGAAAATACAAAAATACTTTTCATCTTGCATACATCATTCAAAAACCCAAAAATATCATTTACCATTGCATCCACCATCATTGCATATTTATTTCTTGTTTGCATTGCATAACTATCCTGATATCATTCTTACACCTTGTGCTTGACAACCACAGGTGAGGTTGAGGACCAAAACATCTAACCTTGTTTTGTAGGTAACCAAAAGAAGGATAAGAAGATAAATCTACCACTTTAGATTCCCCGAGAGTTCGATATTAAACCCTCGAGTCACCCCTCGTGGGGAAAACTGTCTTCCACTTTACTATACACTCTGCACTTGGAGTCTCAACCTAAATCCCGTTTACTTGTGCAGGCATCAAGACTTGCTCTTCGGGATCATCACTTGGCAAGGGGCCTGGAAAGACGATGTATTTCTTGTTCCATAGGACGAAACCACGCTTGACATCTCCCAGTGTCTTCTCCTCGTCACCTCCAGGAATCTCCAGCTCCAGTGTTTCAAATCCCGGCACAATTTCATCCACCCCGACACGAGCATAGCCAACTAGAATGTCACCAAGATGGTAGCTTGCTCCAGGTTGATTTGGTAAAGCATAGCCGACCGCCACCTTCAAGGATATGTTCCTCATTGACATATGTAACTCACAATCTGTCTTCTCCGTGACATCATCCACGGGTAGCGAGCCGCCGCCGGTTCGAATGCAGGTCATTCTAGCTGCGTGGAACCCACGCTGCTTTTTTGCTGAGATGGGACGGCATCGGCTTGAGGATCTTCTAGCTGCAGCTGCTGAGATGTCCTTTGCTGACTAATTGAGTCTATTTGCTGCTGCTGCCGCTGCACCTGACGTTCCAATTCCGATAACCGGTCTAACTCCTTCTTCTTCTTCTTTCTCCCACGACTTCTATAACTGTCAGCGCACTCCGGAAACCCTTCCTTCAAAGTGACACCGCCTCCAAGGCCTCGTAATCGTCCAACGTGTTCAGAATTCCCCAGGGCGAGTGTCAGCTCGTTGTTCTCTCTCTCAGGATGGTACTCTCCCTTTCGAACTTTATCTATTGCGTCTACAAGCAGCGGAGTGATTGTTTCAATTTTTTCCTTCCATTTTCCCTGTGCAACAATCTGCCCTGTCTGTGGGTCCAACACTGCCCCATGCGCGAACAACCAGAACTTGGACCTCTCGAACCAGTCCACTATCTGTGGAATGATCCCTTTAGCAAGCAGTCATGCTTCAAAGGCTTCCCACTTAGGAATGGCAGTCTTGTAGCCACCTGTCCCCAACCTATAGTGATATTGCTTCTTCCCAGCATTTACCTTATTTATGGCCGATCGGGACACAGCGGTAGACGACTTCTTATACGCCACAAATGCGGGCCAGTATGTTTTATCTTCTCTAGTCTTCCAGCGAAATCTGGATCTTTATTTTTATATTTTTTTCATAATTTTTTCTTCCAACTCTAGAATTGTGTGGCCATCTTCTTAAGAGTCCAGTGCTTGACTTTCTCCTTCTTGCCTTTCGTGAGACTTTGTGGTAGGTTGAAGTGTGTCATGAGCGTCACCCAAAGCAAATCTTTTGTATGTTCGTGGACATAACTAGCTCCATCGTTGTCGTCCTTCGGCTTATGCCATTCTGCAATGGTGATCGGTAGCATGTCCCTAACAAGAACTCCAGCTTGATTTACAAATTTACGGCAGTTCTCTGCGGGTTCCAGCGGTTCGCCATTATCCTTAACTTTGTAGATGGGTAACCTTGGAGCCTCGCCCGACATCCTTTTCGTCGGGCCTTGAGGACCTTGCTTTTTAGCAGATTTGCTCGATGATCCGGAAGGCTAAAAGAAAAATGATTCGTTAATAAGTGCAATACAAATCAATTAATGCATCTAGTGATCAACACAGCCTTAATATATACACCTCGCCGGAGTTTGTTAAGGGCACTTCGTCGTCTCTTCTTTCATCAGACTCAAGTCCCTCACCGGAGTCGTTCAGAAATTGTGAGCTGAAATCATCCTCTTCTCCACCAGAATCTTCTCCACCGGCATCTGTTCCACGGGCACTCGCATATATAATTTGTTGCATTCGGTCTTCATTCTCGTCGTCTCTGAAGGGGGCGTCCATAACTCAATGTCCATGCAATCAATTATATAGCAAATTTAAAATTCATAGCATCAAGATTACATCACGAATAATATCACTAATACATCACGAATAATATCACTAATACATCTCCCATGCATGAACCTCTCAAACTAACTTCGACCGGGTCCTGAGCCGCGGGGTGTTGAGCCGCCGGCGCTGCGCATCCAAAGACAAGGAACCCTCACAGGGTCATAGCTCACGTGATAAGGAACCCTCTGAAAAAACGACCAACTATTGCTATACTGCCTATCCAACAAATACATGTAGCGACGGACGTGCTCGTCCTCCTCCCTGATACGGCGACGTACCACCTCCTCGGGGGCCGGCTCCCTTTGCACCGAGCGTGGCCCAAGCGACTGCCACCAAAGAAGATCCGGGTCGACGACGTCACCCGGATTCCTCACCAAGCTTCGCGTCCCGTAAGGTAGGACCTCCCAGTGCCATCCCGGCGGAGCCCAGTCCCGGACATCGCCCCTCTGGTCCAACAGGGACATCATCGCCGAGAACAATAAACTAAAAACACAATTTTTATAAGACGATCATTCCAAATTGACTTAGCATTGCCTAATACATTTTCCTAAAACATTTCTAACTATAATAGCATTTCCTAATACATTTCTAACAAGTACTAAATTTTCCAACATCTAATTTTTTTTACATCTAATTTGCTAACACTAACAAAAAAACTTTGCTAACACTAAACAAAAAAACTTTGCTAACACTAACAAAAATTGGCTAAATTACTTTTAACAATTTTTTCTAACAAATTTTGCTACTGTATATAATCCTACACAATTTTAAAATTTCTACACAATTTCCTACACTATTTTAAAATTTCCTACACAATTGCCTAAATAACAAAGTTCATACTCAATTAGAAACTAATAACCTAGCTAACACTAACAATTTAGCCAAATTAACTACAATGCAAAATAGTGTTGGCAAATTAACTAGTACTATATGCAATTAGATTAACAAAAAAAGAATGAAATTCTCACCTTGAGTATAGGCTGGCCAGAGCTCGGCGCGAACAGGGAGCTTGGCGCGCCGGATCGACGAGGTCGAGGTTGGTGCGCGCGCAGCGCCTCTGCTTGCGGATGAGGTAGGCGGGACGGCGCGCCGCGTCGGATTCTGGTGAGAGGGGAGGGCGGAGCCGCGCCGGGGAGAGGGGCCGCATGGGGCGCGACGGCGTGGGCAGGAGCCGCGCCTGGGAGAGAGGGCGCCGGAGCCGCGCCGGTGAGAGGGGGGCGCGACGGCGTGGGCAGGGGTACGGCCGCGTCGGATTCCGGCCGGCAGCCTGGCGGCGCGCGTCTCCTTCCTCTCCTTCTCGCGCGGCGTCGAATGGTAACTGCTGCATGTAAAATGCATACATGAACTTTGCACTTTATTTACTCATATTCCAATCATATTTGCATCATATAAGGGTTATATCAATGTTTTATCATGATTTTGGAAATATCTTAATGATTTCCTATTTTTATGGAATTAACCCTGCACAGGCAGAAAACCCTAGTTTTGTATTTTAATGTTTCAGGGACCCAAACGTCGTCCAAATCACCTGCAAATTTAGGGGCGTCATTTTTTGGAAGGAAGAAGACCTGTGGGCGAAGGAAGCAAGCAAACGGAGGCCTGAGGCCCAAAAGGGGGTGGCCCACGCGGCCACAGTACCTAGCCGCGTGGGGCCCACTCTTTTGGCCCTTGAGGCTCCGTTGCCGTTGATCTTTGCTCCACCGACTCCGTCTTGACGTAAAAACGCCTATAAAAAAGGTCCCCCGACGTTCTCTGGAAGGAGGCGGCGGAGAAACACAAAACCACGAAACAGGAGACAGAAGGCTGCCGCCGGAGAATCAGAGGGGGAAACACCGCCGGAATCGCCTCCGGAGGGCTCCACCCCCCTCCGGCGTGTTCATCATCAACGTCTTCATCGCCGTTGCTGCCTCCCATGACGAGGAGGGAGTAGTTCTTCATCGGGGCTGAGGGCTCTACCGGTAGCTATGTGGTTCATCTCTCTCTCCCATGATGTGATCTTTATGTGATCATGAGCTTTGTAATCTAATTGAATTCATGGATGTTTCTCCTTCATTGTTTGTGCTACTCAAGTGGTTTTATTAATGTAATTTCCGGAGTCACCTTTGTCCCATGGTGTGAAGTTGACAGTGTGCGCACCGTGTGTGACTCTTAGGCTAAAGGTTACAGAAATACTTACCATGAGTTATTCTTTGTGTTGGATGTCACTATAAAATTGTGGTGTTTGTTTAGTACTATTTTGGGGCACTCATAGTGACCTTGGGGTTCCCTAGATGTGGAAGACAGACTTTAAGGTGTGCTTTTGTAGCCCTACACGATGGTCTTGGTGTTCTATGATATTGTGGTGTTTGTTCACTCAGACTTTAAGGTGTGCTCTTGTAGCCCTACGCAGTAGATTGGTATTTCTATCCAACGGGAGAATAGTTCAGAGTAGCAAAGTGAAGAGGAAATATCTATGTATTCAATTGTTGGGAGTGTCCACTAGTGAAAGTATGATCCCTAGGCCTTATTTCCAAGCATCCTAGAAAACCTTTGTCTTGTCCTCTTGCATTGAAGAGGATTGGGACACTTCCACATTCTTGCCTTGTTACATCAAACTTCCATCCATTAAATCAACCACCTTGTTCCTTAAACTTGTTTAGTGCATAATCAACTAAAACTTGTGACACTTTAGTTGTAGGGAATAGATAACTTTTCCTTCTTGCTCCTGCGGATCGATACCTTACTTCCACATTGAGAGGTGCTACAGTGATCCCTTGCTCTTGGGGGTTATCAAGTACTTTTCTGGCGCCGTTGCCGGGGAGCGTAGCGCTTAAGTTTCTATTCTTGTGTGCACTAGACTAAGCTTGGGGAGGTTTCTTTATCTTGCAATCATCTAAGCTTGGGGAGGTTCTTTGACTTGTTTGATGATACTATGTCTCCTATTTATGATGATGAATATGATATTTTCAGTCCACCCACTATTGAGTATAAAGTTTATTGTGATTATGATATGCCTCCTATATATGATGATTACAATGATTATTATGAATGTTTTACTCCCACTATTCCTAATGAAACTGTTTATGCTTATGTGGAGAGTAATGATACTTTTATGCATATGGATCATGATAAGAATGTCATGTGATGGCTATATTGTGGTTTATCAATGATGCTACTGAAAGTTTTTATGAGAGAGGGAGACATGATTTCATATACCACAAAATATTAAGTCTCTCTCTTTTTGTTGAAAATTTTGAAGTTGCACTTGCTTTGCCTTCCTATGCTAGTCACTTTGTGCTTTATTGATTTATTTTCTTACAAGATCCCAATGCATAGGAAGTGGGTTAGACTTAAATGTGTTTGATATTTGCTTCTTGATGCTCTTTTATATTCAACTCTTATTCCTATGGGAGCATCATTAAAACTATCAAGCCTAGCTATATGGCTATAAAGAAAGCGCTTTGCGGGAGGCAACCCGGTTATTTTTGTGTGTGATTTTCTTTGTGTCCTCTTGCTGTAACAAGAGACTTTGTGTCTAGTTAGGTTCTGGAGTTTTCAATAAAGTGCCAAGTTTTACCCTTTTTGGTTTGAAAAAGTTGCTTATAGCGTTCGGAGATTTTATTCCTGCACAAGTCAGTGCACGGTATGATTTTTAATTCTTATTCTGTAACTCCGAATGAGCTCATATTTGAACTGTAGTTGCAACTTTTCATCCTCTGTATGCATGAATTTTTTCGGAATTTTTCGAGAAAGTTTGGTAGGGTAGAAAAATACGTTTTGCTGCTGCTGTTTTTCTGGACAGATTCTGTCCCATTTTGTTTGATGCATGCTTTGAGCTTTTAAGTTGAATCTTTTTGATCCAATTGAGTTTATGAGTAGGCATACAACATTATACACTTTCTGGACATGTCATATGAATTTTTGTTCAAGGATTATATGCAGCAAGAAACCTATTTGTTTATCACTATTAATGCACCCCACAGAAAAGAGATGGGAGAAACGGTGTTTTGAAGTTTTTTCACAGGGATTGGAGGAGATGCACCAAGAGCTATCCAAGGATGGTGAAGACCATAAGCTTGGGGATGTGAAGACAACCCCGCTGGACCTACACACTCTCGGTTTGCACACGTCCAACTTCTGTTTTTCGATCGAAACACTTTATCGCATAAACTTGGAGCGTCGTTTTTTGTTTTTGTTTGAGTCTTGAGAGACCACCACACTATCAATATATGAGAGAGCTACTGGAAATATGGGTTGAAATATGTTGGATGCTTTTATAAGATTGGGAAAAGGGATGTTTGACTTGATTTTTAATGATACATATAGTTGCATGATTCATGAGCTTGTTTATGAGTAATAGTTTGCAAATTCTTTTTGTAGAGCTATCACTTATTCATGTTTTGTGCTGATTGTTATTTACTTGGTTTAACATGGATTAGTTAGTTCTATGGACACTCATGCATGCATCTAGATGGTCAACTTTCTCCCTTTTGCTAGCCCAAAAACTCCAACAAGCAAAAACTTGTTTCCAACACCTTCAACCAAAGTTATTCCAGTGAGTCCACCATATCTACCTATTGGCTTTATGCTATTCCGAGTATGTTTAACATGTTGTTTGTGTTATCTTACCTCTGAATGAAAATGTTTATGTTATTGATTGCAATGGAAAAAATTGGTTATATAGCTCTCACGAACTTGATGCACAATGTTCTTTTATTTGCATAATAAAACTTGACCCATTGTGATTAAGATTATGATGTTTGTGGCTTGATGAATGTTTTGGGTTGGAGTTAGCCCATATGTGCTGTCACATGGCAAGCTTTCAACATGCTCTTCATTCATTTAGTTGATATCATGTACTTTTGTTATGGATGCTTATCATGTGAAATAAATGTGGAAATAAGAGTTTAAATGAGTTTGTATAAATGGTTAGAGAGACGCCTGGGCCGCTAATCTAAGCCATGCATCATTCATGGTGGAAATTTACTTACATACTATGGTGAACCTTCTGTGATACACCTTACAATAAAAAGCTATTCCAATGGTAAATAAAAAGGGTGTTGAGATTGTTCATTTTGTTTGTTTGTCTTGTCATTTTGATATGGGCAGTACCCCAGTTGACGCTCTTGATGACACTATTATTACTTACAATGATATTTAACTTGAACTTGCTTTGTTTCCCAAGTTGAGTAACACATGGTGTAAGTACTTGTATTCAAGGGGCATGAGACATTCAACCTTTACTTTGTCAAGCACACTACTCATATTTGCTTTCACTTAAACTTAATCATTCAAGATGCTATGATAGGGGCAATGAGAGCTTGACACCAATGAATACCATATTGCAATCATTAACTTAAGTAGAAGAGTTTGGAAGTTGGATGAAACTTATGCATGCTTTACCTCTACTCACATATACATCTTTCCAAAGTGTCCACCTTTATATTCAGATTTTCATCTACACTCTATGACCATGTAGGATGTTCTACTTATCATTATGCATACATGTGTCCATATTACTTGCTTCTATGTTACTTTGTGAACTATCAATGAACATCCTTGTCTTGAATACTTGATATCACTTCATAAACTATTTGCATATTGCTACTCCTTTGAAGAATGAATCATTTGACTATATGTAGCAATAGTAATCATCTTTGATATTCATTGTTAAGTATTAAATTGCAAAGTCCATGTTAGTTTTATCACCTTCATACTCGAGGACGAGCATGGATTAAGCTTGGGGATGTTGATGCATGTAAAATGCATACATGAACTTTGCACTTTATTTACTCATATTCCAATCATATTTGCATCATATAAGGGTTATATCAATGTTTTATCATGATTTTGGAAATATCTTAATGATTTCCTATTTTTATGGAATTAACCCTGCACAGGCAGAAAACCCTAGTTTTGTATTTTAATGTTTCAGGGACCCAAACGTCGTCCAAATCACCTGCAAATTTAGGGCGTCATTTTTTGGAAGGAAGAAGACCTGTGGGCGAAGGAAGCAAGCAAACGGAGGCCTGAGGCCAAAAGGGGGTGGCCCACGCGGCCACAGTACCTAGCCGCGTGGGGCCCACTCTTTTGGCCCTCGAGGCTCCGTTGCCGTTGATCTTTGCTCCACCGACTCCGTCTTGACCTAAAAACGCCTATAAAAAAGGTCCCCCGACGTTCTCTGGAAGGAGGCGGCGGAGAAACACAAAACCACGAAACAGGAGACAGAAGGCTGCCGCCGGAGAAGATCGGAGGGGGAAACACCGCCGAAATCGCCTCCGGAGGGCTCCACCCCCTCCGGCGTGTTCATCATCAACATCTTCATCGCCGTTGCTGCCTCCCATGACGAGGAGGGAGTAGTTCTTCATCGGGGCTGAGGGCTCTACCGGTAGCTATGTGGTTCATCTCTCTCTCCCATGATGTGATCTTTATGTGATCATGAGCTTTGTAATCTAATTGAATTCATGGATGTTTCTCCTTCATTGTTTGTGCTACTCAAGTGGTTTTATTAATGTAATTTCCGGAGTCACCTTTGTCCCATGGTGTGAAGTTGACAGTGTGCGCACCGTGTGTGACTCTTAGGCTAAAGGTTACAGAAATACTTACCATGAGTTATTCTTTGTGTTGGATGTCACTATAAAATTGTGGTGTTTGTTTAGTACTATTTTGGGGCACTCATAGTGACCTTGGGGTTCCCTAGATGTGGAGACAGACTTTAAGGTGTGCTTTTGTAGCCCTACACGATGGTCTTGGTGTTCTATGATATTGTGGTGTTTGTTCACTCAGACTTTAAGGTGTGCTCTTGTAGCCCTACGCAGTAGATTGGTATTTCTATCCAACGGGAGAATAGTTCAGAGTAGCAAAGTGAAGAGGAAATATCTATGTATTCAATTGTTGGGAGTGTCCACTAGTGAAAGTATGATCCCTAGGCCTTATTTCCAAGCATCCTAGAAAACCTTTGTCTTGTCCTCTTGCATTGAAGAGGATTGGGACACTTCCACATTCTTGCCTTGTTACATCAAACTTCCATCCATTAAATCAACCACCTTGTTCCTTAAACTTGTTTAGTGCATAATCAACTAAAACTTGTGACACTTTAGTTGTAGGGAATAGATAACTTTTCCTTCTTGCTCCTGCGGATCGATACCTTACTTCCACATTGAGAGGTGCTATAGTGATCCCTTGCTCTTGGGGGTTATCAAGTACTTTTCACATTCTTTTATTCTATTGATTTAATTCTCCAAATTTGACAAACTTTATATCAAACTTAAGCCCTGGAATGTAGAATCTTTTGGTACTGGTTATTTTCAAATTTGACTATGTTGAATATATTCAAATTTCAAATAAATGATTTGACTAAATTTGACATAGATTTAAATCCATATCATCAAAAAAATTAAACAAAATGCATGTTTGATTGTTTTTTATATAATTTGAATTTCTAAAAATGCCTTTAATATGAATTTAAAAAATTCTTTTAATAGAATTTAAATGCAAGTTTGAGTGTTTTCGAATTGTTTTTTTGCTCTAGTTTATTTTTCTTTTATACTTAATTTAATTGTTTCAATATTTATGAAAACCATATCTTTTTATAATTTGTTTGATATCTATTGATTTAATTGTCTAAAAATTTGTAATAATCATCTCTTTATTTTAAAAACATCCTTAACAACATCTCATACAGTTACATAAAAGGTTTAATACATTATTACACATCACGAACAGTTTTCATAACACAGTTACATTACTATGTAAATGAACTTGTTGGGTTGGAGGCCGTAGGATTAGGGGGAACGGCGGGCGGAGCCAGCCCCGTTCGCGGCCGCCTGGTTCTCGCGCGCACGTTTGCGACGGAGGGCACAAGCCATGGAGGATGAGTCTTTCAGCGCCCATGCCAGCTCGGAAGCCTCCTTCGCCTTGAGCTGGCAGGCAGTCCTGACTCGCTGGACACGGTCGTTGCGGACGTACTGGAAGGAGGCTTCCATGGCCTCCTCCATCTGCGCCCCACAGCCCTCTTCCCCGTCGTCGCTCCAGTCGAAGTCGTCGTCGTCCTCCTCCTGCTCGCCGGGAGGTGCGGCGACACATGGTGGAGATGCGTCCAAGTCGCCGTATGCGGCCGCGGATCCCCACGCCACACCTGCGGTGTACGCATCCTCGTCAGGGTCGGGGACGTCGGACCACGCGCGCTCGTACGCCCTGCGCACCGGATCCGGCACTGGAGTAGGAGGCCGGTAGCTGGGCATTCCTCTCCACGCCGGGCTCGTGGGCATACGGCGGGATTAGGGTTTACCCCATCGGCGACAATACATATAGACCTTCAGGGCAGCGCTGGGGGAGGACACGTGACCAGGGCGGCGCTGTGGGAGGACACGTGGCCAGGGCAGAGCTGGGGGAGGACACGTGACTGACATGAGCCGTGACCGCAAAGCCCGCCTTTTGTCCCGGTTGGTGTTACCAACCGGGACTAAAGAACCACACGGATCGTGTGTTTTTTCAAGCGCTTGTGAGCCGTTGGATCAGGGGTGTGTTTCTTTTGAGGGCTTGTGAGCTGTTGGATCAGCACTATCACGACCACTTCGTGAGCCACACGACCCTATATATAGCCCACCTCTCGGACATGTCGGCACTCAGTGTGTACAAATTGTAGTTCATTTGGTATACAGAGCATTCGGATTCCTTGCATACATTCGACGGTGCATTTGATATGTGGGCACTCACGAGCCACCGTCGGGCTATATGCAGGGGAAATCGTGTGTTTTGTTCTATCTACAAATCCTTCAGTTCATCGACCGAATACAAATCATTCGGATTCCCGGCATACATTCGACGTTGGAGTTTTTAGAACCAAAAATCAGAGTTTTCTTCTGAGTTTCAGAACACAGTTCAATAAACTTCATCTTCGTGTGTGTCCCTTTCTTCTGATTGCGCCGTAACCATGGACAATCTTCATCATTTAACACGATGCTTGGGTCAGTTTTCACTGTAAAGGGTGGAATTTCATGAAACTTATTGTAATCTTCTGACATGTCTGTCTTGTCCTCCACTCCCACGATGTTTCTTTTCCCTGAAAGAACTATGTTGCGCTTTGGCTCATCGTATGATGTATTCGCTTGCTTATCTTTTCTTTTTTTCGGTTTGGTAGACATGTCCTTCACATAGAAAACCTGAGCCACTTCACTGGCTAGGACGAATGGTTCGGTGTGGTACCCAAGATTCTTGAGATCCACTGTAGTCATTCCGTACTGCGGTCTACCTGTACCCCGCTTGTCAGGTTGAACCATTTGCACCAGAACAAAGGGACATTAAAAGAAGGTCCATAGTCAAGTTCCCATACCTGCTCTATGTAACCATAATATGTGTCCTTTTGCCCATTGTTGTTTGTTGCATCAAAGCGGACACCACTGTTTTGATTGGTGCTCTTTTTATCTTGGTCGGCCGTGTAAAATGTATTCTCATTTATCTCGTACCCTTGAAAAGTCAATATAGTCAAAGATTGTTGCTTGGCCAACAAGTATAGCTGTTCTCCAACAGTGGTGTCATTAATGAGACGTGTTTGCAACCAACCGCCGAAAGTCTTCACGTGTTCTCCATCAATCCAATCTTCAGGTTGCTCCGGGTATTTTGAGCGTAAAATATTCTTGTGTTCCACGATATACGGAGCCACCAAGCTGTAATTATGTAGAACTGTGTAGTGTGCTTGAGTGAAAGAATGCCCGTCCATACATATTGTTGCTTTCTTTCCTAGCGTGCCTTTTCCACGCAGTCTCCCCTCATGGCGCGATTGAGGAACACCGATCGGCTTAAGGTCAGGAATAAAGTCAACACAAAACTCAATGACCTCCTCTGTTCCATATCCCTTGGAGATGCTTCCTTCTGGCCTAGCACGGTTATGAACGTATTTCTTTAAGACTCCCATGAACCTCTCAAAGAGGAACATGTTGTGTAGAAATACAGGACCGAGAACGTAAATCTCTTCGACTAGGTGAACTATAAGGTGCGTCATAATATTGAAGAAGGATGGTGGGAACACCAACTCGAAGCTGACAAGACATTGGACCACATCCTTATGTAAACTTGGTAGAGTCTGGATTGATCACCTTCTGAGAAATTGCATTGAGGAATGCACATAGCTTCACAATGGGTACTCGAACATTTTCCGGCAGAAGCCCCCTCAATGCAACCGAAGTAATTGTGTCATAATCACGTGGCAGTCATGAGACTTTAGGTTTTGGAACTTTTTCTCTGTCATGTTTATTATTCCCTTTATATTCGACGAGAAGCCAGACGGGACCTTGATACTGCTCAGGACTTCAAAAAAGATCTCCTTCTCTTATTTGGTAAGAGCGTAGCTGGCAGGACCTTGATACTTCTCTGGATTCAGGTTGTCTCGTTCGTGCATACGTTGCTGGTCCTGCCGTGCATCCGGTGTATCTTTCGTCTTCCCATACACACCCAAGAAGTTTAGCAGGTTCACGCAAAGATTTTTCGTCACGTGCATCACGTCGATTGCAGAGTGAACCTCTAGGATTTTCCAATAGGGTAGCTCCCAAAATATAGATTTCTTCTTCCACATGGGTACGTGTCCGTCAGCGTCATTCGGAACAGATTGTCCGCCAAGACCCTTTCCAAAGATTACTTTTAAATCCTTGACCATATCATATATAACATCCCCAGTAGGGCGGGTAGGCTTCGTCCGTGATCTGCCTCACCTTTGAAATGCTTGCCTTTCTTTCTTACGAGATGATGTTTTGGAAGAAATCGACGATGCCCCGGGTGCACATTCTTGTTTGTCAAATATATACTTTCAGTCTCACCTAAACAGTGCGTGCATGCATTGTATCCCTTGTTTGACTGTCCTGAAATGTTACTAAGAGCAGGCCAATCATTGATGGTTACAAACAACAACGCTCGTAGGTCAAATTTCTTTTGTTCGTGCTCATCCCACACAGTACACCTTCTTCACGCCACAACTGTAAAAGTTCTTCAACCAATGGCCTCAGGTACACATCAATGTCGTTGCCGGGTTGCTTCGGGCCTTGGATGAGCACTGACATCATAATGAACTTCCGCTTCATGCACAACCAAGGAGGAAGGTTATAGATACATAGAGTCACAGGCCAGGTGCTATGACTGGAGCTCTGCTCCCCGAAAGGATTAAAGCCATCTGTACTTAGACCAAATCTTAAGTTCCTTGCGTCATCTGAAAATGTCGGGAACTCTCTGTCGATTTTTCTCCACTGCGACCCATCAGCGGGGTGTCTCAGCATCACGTCTTTCTTACGGTCTTCTTTGTGCCATCGCAACAACTTGGCATGCTCTTTGTTTTGGAACAAACGTTTCAACCGTGGTATTATAGGAGCATACCACATCACCTTGGCAGAAACCCTCTTCCTGGGGCACGGCTCGCCCTCAACATCACCAGGGTCATCTCGCCTGATCTTATACCGCAATGCACCGCATACCGGGCATGCATTCAAATTCTCGTACTCCTCGCCGCGGTAGAGGATGCAGTCATTGATGCATGCATGTATCTTCTGCACCTCTAATCCTAGAGGGCAGACAACCTTCTTTGCTTCGTACGTACTGGGGGCAATACGTTACCCTTGGAAGCATCTTCTTTAATATTTTCAGCAACTTTTCAAATCCCTTGTCAGATGTACCATTCTCTGCCTTCCATTGCAGCAATTCCAGTGTGGTACCTAGCTTTTTCTGGCCATCTTCGCAATTTGGGTACAATAATTTGTTGTGATCCTCTAACATTCTCTCCAACTTCAACCTCTCGTTTTCACTTTCGCAGTTTATCTTCACATCAAGAATGGCCCGACGAAGATCATCATCGGGCTCATCAACAATGGGCTCTTCTTCAGCTTCGTCTTCCCCCATTGTAGTACCACCGTGTTCAGTGAACATAGGATAGTTGTCATTATCCTCTTCTTCTTCATTGTCTTCCATTATAACCCCTCTTTCTCCGTGCTTGGTCCAACAATTATAGCCGAGCATGAAATCGGACTGCAACAGGTGGACGTGAAGGTTTTTGAGGTAGAGTAATCCATCGTATTCTTACAGGCACTACATGGACAACAAATAAAACCATTCGACCGCTTGTTTGCCTCAGCCACGTGGAGAAAATTATGCATGCCACTAATGAACTCGGAACTGTCGGTCACCGTACATCCATTGTCGGTTCATCTGCATTATATAAGTATATCAAAAACCATTACACTACATCATGAATAGATACGTGACCAAATTAATTAATACAAGTTCATCACATTAAAAGAAAAGTAGAGTAGTGACCAAATGTAATACATAGTTCTCATAAAACATACATTAATTGAAACTAACATACAACTATCTAAAGAATTTAAATCCAACAACAAATGCGATCAAAATCGACTAAGGTAATTATTGAACCAACAGCATAATGATACCAAGCCTCTTGATTAATGGCATATTTTCTAATCTTTTTAATCTTCAAGCGCATTGCATCCATCTTGATCTCGTGATCATCGACGACGTCGGCAAGCTTGAACTCCAATTTCATCTTCTCTTCTAAGCATTGGAGACGAAGATCTTCACTTCTTTTCAATTTTGCTTTCAAATCATTGTTTTCTTTTTCAAAAAACTCGACAATAGGGTCGGTTGGAATTTCCGGTTCAACTACCTCCTAGATAAAAATATATCTATGTCAAGTTGGTCGGCATAATTGTCATAAACACAAATGAAACAAATAGTTATAAAAGTATACCACATCCGAATCATAGACCGGACGAGGGCCGACAGGGACGGATATCAAAACCATGGCACTATACATATAAAAACAATCATACAAGTAAGAAAATTATACAAGTAATAACTATGCATCTAAATCATACAAGTAAGATTGTTTTAAATAAAAGATAAAAACAAGAGGCTCACCAAGGTGGTGCCGGTGACGGGACGGCGCAGGCGATCGATGGCGGTGAGGACGGGGACGGAACGGCACTAAAACCCACAAATCATAATTTAGTTTGAACTCAAATTGCATATAAAACAAATGAAATCCCCAACTTAGACATTTCATCAAACACCTAGCTAGCACTACAAAAATGAAATGAGCTAAACTAGCAATGAAATGAGCTAAATTAGCAACGCCGGAAGAAAGGATGATGTTGCTAACCCTTGGATAGATGGTTGCCGCCAATCTTGACAAATGATGGAGAAAAATAGGATGAAATTGAGCTCGGGAGAGTAAACCGAGGTGAAAAATGGAGATGTGTTCGAGCAGGGAAAATGGAGAGCTGTCTCGAGGTGGAAGATGATATAGGGGAACCCTTTAGTCCCGGTTCATATCACGAACCGGTATTAAAGATTAACCTTTAGTACCGGTTCGTGATACGAACCGGGACTAAAGGGTGCTCGCGCTGGCCCCACCTCTGCGGCTGCCTGCCGCAACCCTTTTGTCCCGGTTCGTATCACGAACCTATACGAACCGGGACTAAAGGTCCCCTACGAACCGGGACTAGTCCCGTGCGGCGTCCTAGCCGTTGGAACCGGTACTAATGCCCCCATTAGTACCGGTTCCAATTATGGCCGGGTCCAAAGCTCCAAACCGATGGCCTGTTTTCTAGTAGTGTACCTCTTCTTCATGGACACATCTAACTTCGCCGATAGGCAAAAGGAGTACATAAACCTTTGCCGTGATCAACTCTTGGCCCAAAAAAGAATGATGGGCATGGGAGGCATTGGTGCTACAATGGGAGGCATGGGAACAAGCATGGGAGGCATGGGAGCAATGGGCGGCATTGGAGGCATGAGTTTTGGGTCACTCATGGGAGGCATGAGAGCACCTACGGGAGGCATGGGTGGCATGAGTTTTGGGTAACTCATGGGTGGCATGGGAGCATATGGAGGCATGGGAGGCATTGGTGGCATGAGTTTTGGGTCACTCATGGGAGGCATGAGCGCACCTCCGGGTGGCATGGGAGCATATGGAGGCATGGGAGGGATGGGTGGCATGAGTGCACCTCCGGGTGGCATTGGAGCCATTTGAGCACCTACGGGTGGAGGCATGGCTTCTGTTGTGCCTCCCATGTCTTCTATGGATTGTTGCTTTGGAGATTCTACGGTTCGTGGCACTGGTGCAAACACCGTCTGAGTTTCCGATGAAGAGGAGGCGCATGATGATGAAGATGACGAGGAGGAAGAAGATGATGAGGAGGCATGAATGTTGATGTTTCATTTGTTTATGTGAACTTTATTTGTCATGAACTTGCTTGTGGTTTGGTGATTTCGAACTATGCCATGAATTTGAACTATGCTATGTTGCTCAAGTCATGATTTTGCATTTTTTGTGTGTTTGAGATCTTCATATTCGCGCGGGCTGCATTTTAGCGCGCATGTTGAAGCGCTACCAGCGGCGCGCTAAAATATAGCGTGGCTAGAATAGCTCCCCCCATTTCGGCGCTGGAGGTACCACGATATGAGGGATCTGTTAGAAGGCCAATTTTTCTGATTAGCTGCTGAATAATTCAGTTTAGCGATTCAAGCCTTGATTAGTAGCTAAATCTTGGAGCCAACATATGCGCTATTTGACTTCAACAATCACACCTGAATTTGGCAGAGGATGATTTTGGTATGAGGGATGGCAGAGGTGAGTGAGTGCTTTTGGTAGAGGCTGATTTTCGGCCATGCAAAACATAACCCATCGGCTATTTACAACTGCAGCCAACAAGAAAAAAGCACCAGCACTGTCAATGCTGTAACTCTACGTATCAAATCATTACAACGAGAAGATCCACAGAAACATCATTTGGGCCAGATGCCCATTTCGACCAGGTGAAAAATACTTCAGGATAAGAAGGGATGAATCATGTAAGACAGTTATAACACAGCTACCAGGCCAAACCAGATGGCAGTACAGACATTTCATCGTAAATGATCACACAAAGCTAAACTCACTGTTAACATCAAGTGAGTTGATTACAATGACAGGTACCACAGACGAACACACAAAGCAGATGACTGAGATGTATTCGATTTCAAACAAAACATTGGCACCTAACAGGAATGCAATATCAGCTAACGAGCTAAGAGGTCACTGGGAGATGGATAGTAGGAAGTGGCAGCATTTAGTCATGGTACCACAATAACTAAAACTATTAACAAAAATTTAGTATTGACCAACCAATGAAAAGGCTGACGATAGTATGATACTGCCCTCCATGTAGGAAAGTGCACAGTACATTTAACAAAAAAAAATAGAAGCATTGAAAATTCCCAATAGACAACGTAATTGCCTATATATAGATAGGATAAATTGGGATTCACAATGCCTATACAGACAGGTCAGGATGATTGGCGATGTGTTTGAATTAGAATTACCAAGCTTTCTAGACTAGTAACATGGATGAGTTAGATGGCATTTCAACCTCAAGCAACAAGCATTTTAAAGCATATAGAGGTGTACCAATCCCACCATGATCGCCAGAGCAAGATTCATTCTTTAATCGCTACCAGATCAAACATGAGACCAGCATCCTAAAAAAGAAAAAGGAAAGACAAGCAACATAATACATTCTTTCTAAAATCATTCTGAAGAAATTCAAACAAAACACTGACACATTACAGCAATGCAATATCAGCTAATGAGCTAAGAGGTCACTGGGAGATTGATAGTAGGAAGTGGCAGCTTATAGTTATTGTGCCACAATAACTAGTTCAAAGTTCAAACTATAACAAGAATTTAGTATTGACCAAACTATGAAAAGGCCGATGATAGTATGATGCTGCCCTCCATGTAGAAAAGCACACAATACATTTATCAAAAAAAAAATAACACCAAGCGTTGAAAATTCCCAACAGACAACGTGATTGCCTATATAGACAGGATCAATTGGGATTCACAATGCCTAAGGAAACAGGTCAGGATGATAGGCGATGTGTTTGAATTAGAATTACCAAGCTTTCTAGACTAGTAACATGGACGAGTCAGATGGCATGTTCAACCTCAAGAACAAGCAAGACAAGCAACATAATACATTCCTAAAATCCTTCTGAAGAAAAGGGGGAGGCAGATGAACTAATGAACAACACGAGACAAGCCCCACCTTAAACCTATGCAAAAGATTGTACTGATCAAATGGTCACACAATGCATAGAACCGTTCTCAGTTGAAATGGAGCATCATCTTAAATTTAGCAACTAACGATGAGCAGAAACTCAGATAGTCAGTCACTAGATACGTAGTACACAGATATATTAACGATCAATCCGACACAGCATTGAACAGGAGGAACGATTATCATTTCCAAGGTACAGAACTAAATCCACGCATATGATTGACTGATTGTACAGGTCAGCTTCTCATACAGTAACCTATTCCCAGTTGAACCATAGAACATGAAGAAAATGATCGTTTCAAAGATGGAAAAACTGATAATTAGAAGGAACACTATGATCACTATTATAAATTACACATAAACTGATATAACAAATAAAAATGCATGAAACTCGAAACATAGCATAATATTAGGTGACCAGACCATATCAAAATTCCTCAACATAAGTAACAAGTAAAAGACATATTCCAGCAACTACCCAATAGTCTTAAACATCTCACATCACATCCAAAACACAATGTCTTGACAAGGTCTGCAACTAAGGATAGATAGTCTAAAACTTCGGAGGTAAAGCAGAGAAAGACACCGAATCGATGACGATCCTGCAGTCCGATCAACGGTAGGACAAACTTCGGAGGTAAAGCAGAGAAAACCACCCCATGGATGAAGATCCTGCATTCCGATCAACGGTAAGACTTCTGGAACCTGGCGCGGGCACCGCGTCCACCGAACTTCTTGGGCTCGCAGCGACGGGGGTCGGCGACGAGGAGGGTGCGGTCGTAACGGGCGAAGATGTCCTTCACCTCCTTCTTTGCCGCCTCGTCGACGTACTTCTGGTAGTAGGCGACGAGGGCCTTCGCGACGGCCTGGCGGATGGCGTAGATCTGGGAGGTCTTACCGCCGCCGCGGACGCGGATCCTCATGTCGATGTCCTTGAAGCGGGAGCGGCCGGCGAGCATGATGGGCTCGAAGGCCTTGAGGCGGAGCATCTCCGGGCGGATGAGCTCGATGGGGGCGCCGTTCACCTTGATGAGCCCGCGCCCGGGCTTGGTGTACGCGACGGCCACCGCCGTCTTCTTGCGCCCGAAGCACTGGACCGTGCCCGGCGTCGGGCGGGTGAGAACAGCAGACATGGTTGCGGTGGTGCCTGCTGGGGAGCGCGGCGGCGGCGGCGGGAGCAGCGGCTTGAGCTTGGAGGTGAAGTGGCGGCGTAGGCAGGTGATCGCGAAGAGGGAGAGCTTTTATAGCTCGATGCGTTAGGGTTTATGCAGCTCAGGTCCAGGATGGGCTGCATGGGCCAAGCTTCGTAATCGAACCTACTTTATGCGCAGCTATTTAGGCCTTAGGAGGCCCATGAGTGATGGGCCGAAATTTTAATTATATAGCGCCGTGGTGGAAACTGGGAGAGGGGTAGGGTTTCGGCCCTCTAAACACTACTTGATCTTATCCGAGCGAGCTGCCCGGAGGCGCCGCGGCGGCCGGAATCGCCTCTCCCCAGCCGCGCCGCCACCGCCGCCCTCGAAAGAGGGTTCGCGGGAAGGTGGCGCCGTTTTGGGGATATAGAGGCGGCTCTGTCGTCCGCGACTGCCTCTGGCGGCGAGCAATGACGACTACCCGCGGTTAGGGCTGGAATTAAAACTCGAAACTTGCGAGTTAAACGAGTAGCTTGGAACTCGGCTCGACTCGACTCGAACTCGTCGCTAAACGAGCCGAGCCGAGTTTTCATTTTTTAGGGTAAACGAGTTCAAGTTAAACAAGCCGAGTTCCGAGCTACTCGTTTAGCTCGTTTAACTCGGTAAAAAAAGTATCGTTACCTATATTCTTGTCTTTGTGAACAATTTTACCTAAATATTATAGTTTAACAACTAGATATTACTTGATAGTGTTATATTGTCATTTATTATTTTGATAATTACATCATACATGTCCAAATAATTAGTAACAATTATATATAAGATATTATAATTCATGTTAACTGTTTTACCGAGCTAAACGAGTTAAACGAGCAAACTCGCGAGTTTACCGAGCCGAGCCGAGTTCTAATTCTGGACTCGTTTGTTAAACGAGTCGAGCCGAGCTAACTCGTCAGTTGACCGAGCTTCAACGAGTCGAGCCGAGCCGGCTCGGCTCGGCTTGAATTCCAGGCCTACCCGCGGTCGGAGCGCGCGCGATGATGGCCGCGCGGGTTCACCCAAACAATTCCCAAACCTTTGCAGTTTTTTCCGTCTTCGTTTATCATCTCGATTTGATTTCTTCTCTTCCATTGCATTTGTGCTCGTTTAGTTCTTGTAAGTCGTATCTGTTATGTTACAAATTGTTTTCGTGAGGAGTATTTTGTTCTAGACTTCTAACTTTCCTGTTGCTTTATGTCGCCCTACTCGTACTGGACTCTTACTCTGTTCATGTCAAATCCTCCTACCTTAGTGGTCATGACTGTTCCTTTGATCTAACTTTTATTATTATGAATTCCAAACTGTTGTGAGAGTAATTCTTATGATTTATGAACCTGATGCTGTTTACTCTGCAGCACATTCTTGACAAAAAATGCACCTTAGCGAAACCAAGCCTGCAGCCTCCTACATTCTTCCCTTGATTTGGTATCGAGTAATTTCAAAACATAGAAGTCAATTTCAATTCATTGTAGCGTATGTATGAACAGCTAGCTTGTGCTTTCCTTTGAGTAGATTTAAAAGAAGAATGAAGATGTTATTATGGTGATGCATGTTGATGTAGGAAGATCACTTATCACGACACTTGGTGACACACCTTGTTCGAACCAAGCATGGGTGCATTCTGTGATTGGTAGAGATTTCCTTAATTCAGTCTCGAGTAAATTCAAATCATAGGAAGTCCCTTTCAGTTCATTGTACTGTATGTTTGTATGAAATGCTAGCTTGTGCTTTTTTTTTAGTATATTACAAAGAAGGATGAAGATATTATTGTGGTGATACATGTCTACAGGAAGACCACTTGCCGCTTCAGCTGTCATGATGCAGGAAGATCAACATGTTCTTGTCATCATGGTTGAAGTTTGACTTGTATATGTGGTGTTTATGGATTTGTTATTGGTCTGAATTTACATGATGCATTAATCATGTTGATGTGTTGATTTCGTGATTGGTTGAAGGTTTGTATCTTTTGTTTTCCTAATGATTGCCCGTTGCCAACCGCAAAGTGCATACTAAGTGTATAGTAGGGGTATACTGATTGTAATGTAGTTGTTCATCAAAATGAAAAATTTGTATGTTTGTTAACTCTCCTTGGATTGTACAATTGATAGTGCAACATGTTAAAAAGTTTCTTGTTGATATCTCTTATTTCGCTGTTTCTATAAAAGCATGTAGTGGTGTTAGTGATTTCCTTGATCTCAGAGTCGAAGATGGTAATTACTCAATTGGACCATCAAACCAGCAGTTCTTCCTCTTAGACAATAGGGAAAAAGAGCATATCGAACAATTGAGATGATACCATAAACGGCAAAAGGACAAAAACAAGGGGAGTATATAAGACATACTACTATTTTACCAACAATATCATGGTGTAACTTCGTCATGTGAGGTTTTCTTACGGTTTTGTCCCCAAAATAATACTCACTCCGTTCCAAATTAAATGACTTCCATTTGTCCAAATATGGATGTATCATGTATAGATACAATTTAATTTGGAACGGAGGGAGCATAATGCTCCAGTCTATTGCCATAAGGAGCTCATCTGAGTAGATTGTAGACGAGCATATTTTGCACCTGACATTTCTTTCCAGGATGCTCTCCTTTTACTACACAAGCTAAATATATTCCTCTACGACAAGATGCTCCTTGTTCTTAATGATTTTCCAGGGTGTTCTTTTTTTGTCAGTCAAGCGAAGAATTTGTTCCGGTGATATGTATGCCCTCGTCCACTTGAGCTTGTTTGCCTCTATATTCCCCGGTGGCTGGGAGAGGATTAATTCCAAGAATTAAGAAGCTACCAGTTTTTATCTGTGCTGCAAACGTTTTCTAACTGGGTGTTCAAAGTGAAATGTCGGGCAAGGAACTCCACTAGATGTGTAAGCTGTGAAGCTGTTGCCTGACTACCTCCCATATCATATTTTATTACAGTTTTGCTTCTTCATATCCTGATTGTTTATGTATATCTCACTCTCTTACAGTTAAGAATGGGATTCTAATTGCTTTACATATATGTTTTGCATAGCTTCTTTCTTACATACGGTCAATAAAGGAATATTCATGCATCGATGTCTAACTTGGGTTTTTAAGGAACTCAAGTGCGCTTCCACATTAGTGATGCAATTGCAAAATGCATTCCTAGGGAGGACAATTTTGAACAAGATCCTTTGGATGAGTACTTCCGTACAGGTTCTCCACTCCAAGGTCCTCTACTCCAGGATCGTCCTCGACTCCAAGGTCTCTCACTGTTTCTTTTGTTTGAGTAAATGTCGTAAAAATTCCTTTCATATACAATCTACATATTCATCAATTATAGAGAACCATAGATTAACTAATTGTGTCATGAAACTGCAGGTTTTAAGACGAAATTCATAAAATTATACATTTATGGACTAACTGAACTGTATCAAAACCTACATGTCTGTGACACAGTCAAAAAACACAATATGGCATTACCAGCAAAATCACTTATGTGTACTTTTGTGGTATACCGATACCGAGTTAGTGGTAGTTTAGTATAGTTGATTTCTGAATCAGTAGTTGTGTCAAGTTGGTTTGAAATGCTACATAATTTAGTGACAGTTTGTGCACTGGGTTTGTAGCTTTGTAAAATCTGTACCCATTCTACTCCCTCTCAATTGGATGACATGTTGCAATTGCAACCACTTAACCTCCTAAAGAGTTAAGTAATGATACTGTGGAAACAGGTAATGACTAGTTGACTACACTCTCGAGGCTCTAAATCATTAAGTATTTTAAAACAGAAGCTTTCCAGTATTATGAACTGAGAATGGATGCACTGCTCGCGTGACTACTGCCTCTTTTATTTTTGGTTGACTGAAAAAGGAGAACTGACAATTGTATTTTGTTGATGTATGCTTCATTGCTTCTTATTTTTCTTCGTCCCTTCCTCCTTCATGTGCCTCTGTTGTTGCTGGTCTGGTGGCAATGGTGGTTGACGCAAGGCGGAGGGTTAGGGTTCGGAGATACACCCTTTCCTTGGTAGGGGACCAGCGACAAGGCGTTAATGGATATTTACCTAATGGTCCACAAAAGTTTGAATATTATAAGAACTGCTCAGTTGTTAAATTGACACTTCCAATCCCATCACCTATAGTGTGTACCCATCCGTCTTCGGATGAGTTGGCTTGAGGCAGCCGAGTCAATACTTGATCACCATCAAGATTAGCCGGATCGCTATCAGCTTGTGCTTCAACAAATTCCAATCGTCCTTTGAAGGCCGGTTGTGCTTCATAAAACACATCGCAGTCTTTGATATTCTGCTCGAACAAATTGGGCATTCGCTCTTCTATTGACGGTTCGACATGTTGATCTTTTATGATAATTGGATTAGCCGGCGATGCCCCGGTTATGTGATCCCCTATGCCCGGACTGATGGTACACTGCCCATTCCTTAGCCGATATTGAGATATCGGCTTTGGAATTATGAAACCGAGTGGTGCCAGCTTGACGTCATCCAACTCGGCTATGCATCGTCTTTTGCTTTCTTTTTCCGATTTTTCTGAATCGGCTATCTTGAAGGACTTTGAACCCGGCTTCGTGTTTCTGCAACCAAAATACCAAACTAGCTTCGTGTTTCTCTGACTTTGAAGCCGGAACAGCATCCTTGCGGCCATCTCTTTTCACTATGTATACTTGCTTCATCACCTCCTTCTTTCTCCACGAGCTCCTGACCGGCTCTTGATTAAGCCGGTCTTTGATATGTGGTTGCCGGGTTGATTCTCTTGGAGCTGCATAAACTTGGCGAAGTGATTTAGCATAGGACTGATGGTGTGTCCGCGAATCATACATGTCCCTTGAATGATATGAATAGAAACCGGTATGGGAAGGTATGGATGACTTCGGAATTGCAGCCCAAAAGAAGTTCGTGGAGTCGGCATGTTGGGCTTCTCCTTTTGCCAGTCCCGGTCTTCAGATTTACGCCCTGGGGGTGACTTCGATGCTTTTCCTTCAGCCGGCCGATAAACACTTTTTTGCTTCGCTCATCTTCTGATACTTCTCCAATAATTGAGCGAAGGTAACTTTAGATTTCCTCCTTCGGTGCTTATCGCTGCCTTTGTACTTTATATCTTTGCGGGCATCGGTCTTTGTATTTTCTTGTTGCCCCCCAGTGTTAGGCGTATTGTTTGTAGCTTTGATGGAATGTCCGTCCTTAGGAATTCTAGCTTGAATAATTTCTTTGCTTGACGAATCAATCCCATCACCTATAGTGTGTACCCGTCCGTCTTCGGATGAGCCGGCTTGAGGCAGCTGAGTCAATACTTGATCGCCATCAAGATTAGTCGGATGGCTATCAGCTTGTACTTCAACAAATTCCAATCGTCCTTTGAAGGCCGGTTGTGCTTCATAAAACACATCGCAGTCTTTGATATTCTGCTCGAACAAATTGGGCATTCGCTCTTCTATTGACGGTTCGACATGGTGATCTTTTATGACAATTGGATTAGCCGGCGATGCCCCGGCTATGTGATCCCCTATGCCCGGACTGATGGTACACTGCCCATCCCTTAGCCGATATTGAGATACCGGCTTTGGAATTATGAAACCGAGTGGTGCCAGCTTGACGTCATCCAACTCGGCTATGCATCGTCTTTTGCCTTCTTTTTCCGATTTTTCTGAATCGGCTATCTTGAAGGACTTTGAACCCGAATTCGTGTTTCTGTAACCAAAATAGCTACAGAATATATGTCTCATCTGAGACCAAATGTTAGCCAGGCATGAAACAAGCAAAGTTGCCCATATGAATATAAAGCTTAGCCGGCATGACGGGAATAACTTTGATTGCAATAAATTGTCACTTTCAGCCTCTACGAATGGTATGATATGTTGGCCAGCATAATTAGTGACAAGATTATTCCTAGCAAGCAAATTACGTATCTCGATTGGTCTTTTGAAGCTAACAAGAATTTCATTATTGGATGCATCAACATTATTATTTTGACCGAATCGAAAGGTAAGTAAATCGTTGGCTGGGCGTACCTCTTTGAAGACGTTGAGAGACTGTGATGCTGACACATCAGGAACAATATTGTTTTGCTCCGTTTCTGGATAACTCTTCAATGCCTCTTCCTCCTCTTCTGAATCCCGTGCAGCGTCACCCGGATGCTCTTCATCAACCGAACATTGTTCGGCTTCTTTCTCTGGTTATTGATGTTCACCATTAACCGAACTTTGTTTGGTCGTGTCTTCTTGTTCGTGATGCTCATCGTCTTTGGCACGGAATTCATCGGGTAGTACGCAAACTTTCTTATTAAAGACGTCGGTAGAGCATGATGGTTGCATGTCCTGAACAATATCTTGTTCAGCCTCTAGATGATTCTCCAACGCCTTGTCGTCTTCCTTTTCTGGATCTCGCGCCCCACTACTTTTATGTTCAATGTCAGCCGAACTTTGTTCGGCTATATTCTCTACTTGATGTTCATCAATTCCTTTGGCACGAAATTCATAGGGTAGCATATAAACTCCTTTACACCAAGAAAAATCAATCACGGCTGTTTTGCTAGCCATGCCATGCTCTTGATCATTGAAGCTTGCTTCTTTTGATTCAGTAGATTCGGCACAAGTACTATCTAATTCGGCTTCAACAACCGAAGTAACCATACTTTCCGAATCATTCATCTTTTCTCCATGGCTTTCATCAATTTGCAAAGCTTCTTCTTCTTGCTTTAGCACCGTTTCAGCTTGGTTATCGCGTGGAAGAGTGGACTTGATAAAGTCTTGAAGATCATTCTCAAATGCTTTTAAATCTTCTTCTGCCTGTTTTTTTTCCTCCATGCCTCCAATTCTTTTGTACGCTTCCTCCTGAGTTCATCATAAGCTTGTCGATACTCGGTCGGTAATTCTTCAAGAGTCGGCTTAGTGAATTCTTCGGTGCCATCCTCTGTAGGGCATGATTGCCCCCAGTACTTTTTGTTTCTTTTGGCGGTGCGTTGCCGAAACTTTGTGACTGTGAAGAATAAAAATTGATCTTGAATTGTTCACGCTCCTCTTCACGTTCCTTCTTATACGCCTCATAAGCTTGTATTGCAGCAGGATCATGTGAATTTCTTTCGTATTCCAGGTAAATGGCATTGGCCCTTTTGAAATATGCTATACGTTTTTCCTTCCAATCATCAAATTCATATGCGTCGGTAGAAGATGAAGGCACATGTGCTCCTGTTAAATTTTCACATGTTCGGTTGTGAACACTGTGAAGGTGCGAAGCCGAATTATGTGTCTCACTAGTTCCACATGAAGCTGAAATGTTAGTAACATAAGGTGCCGATTTAGTAATCATATAAGGCGTAATATATGTCGGTTGGGAGTAACCGGCCAAGTCGCTGGTACCAACATAGCCGATTCCCCCATCCATCGGCCTGTCTGGGACAACCCCGCATATTGCGAGTCAGAAGCGATGGATAAAACTGTGAGACATCCTCTTGCCCGTGAGCTGTCTCATATTGATCTGTCGAATAACCCACGTTACTCATCGGCCTAAGATATGGGGTAGCCGATGCATGAGAATTCGAATATATATGTTGCACGTTGCTAATATTATAAGGATTTGAAGCATAGAGATTATTTTGCATCGGCTTTTGCGCATAGCGTAAACTAGGGTTAGCCGATACAACATTCATATCAAAAGATTTAGTAACGTCAACATAAGAGTAATTTGCATCTACACAAGGAGATCGTGAATTCATGTTACCGATGTAGATTGCAGTTTCTTGATGCGCTCCTTGTAGCAAGAATGGGCTGGAAACCGTTCGCTTCGTCCCCAGCGGAGTCGCCAAAAAGTGTGTTGACACACGAACACGTCACGTGTACCCGCGGCGCCGAGGGAGATGCTCCGCAACTCACTCCGCGGGAGGCTCACCGGCAGCGCGATACGCAAGACAATCCGGCGGGCGCTTTTGTAGACCCGAAACCCCGCTCGCCCGGGAGAGACTCCGTCAGGGATCACGGCGACTATGGGTTGCCCTAGGTCGGCCTGACCGCCCCTAGAGCCTCGTGGATTCGCAGCCTCCAATCTTGAAGAACGACGAAGAACGAGAAGAAAGATACAAGGGGAGAGGGATAAAAAGTAGATGAACACGAAAAAGTAGTAGATGTGTTTGCTCGATTGCTGTTGGTTCAATCGGTCGTCACCCCTCATGTATATAAGAGGCGTCTGGACTTCCCATGCAAGGAAAGGGTTTGGATCCACGTCCAAAACCCTAATTTGGATCCAATTCGGATGTCTGACCTGAACTTTCCAAAACTGTTTGGTCTACACCTTGCAGGTTGTTTTTCAGGAAGTTGCCGACCTCGGATTAAAATCTCGTAGAAGACAAAGTTGTTCGTCTTGAAAAAACGAAGAATTTTCATTTCATGTGTGTTTTCATCCGAGTCCATCTTAAGGGTTTATTCTTGCTCGGGCGGAAAAAAGTATATCCCAAACGATCAGCCTCCTAGGGCACTTTTCCTTACGCATTCGGGCAGACATTGGCCGGTGTATGTCTGATTCAGTGCGTAACATACCGAGCGAACAGCCTCCTAGGCCAGTTTTCCTTAGGCACCCGACCATACATTGGCCGGTGTATGTCTGATTCAGTGCGTAATTCTAAGTTTTAACTGTATTTGGCTTTAAAAGTTGCATATGACCTCGGATTGAAATGATCCAAAAACCAAAATCGCTTGTCTCGACGAGGCGCATAACTTTTGTTCACATTATTTTTTCATTTGAGATCATCTTGGTGCATCTCTTTATAAGCCGAAATTGGTCGTCAACAATATCTTGGTAAACAAAGGTAGCAGAGTCCAGAAAACAGTTGGATCCCTGGCCGGTTCGGTCAGACGACGATGCGCTATGTCATTGCTCCTTCGGGAGTCGTTGTAGAGTTTCGATATCTGTTTCGTTGTTTTTCTTCTATCTTTAATCTGCTTTGTTAGATATCTCTCTCATCACATTGTATCGGTTTGTATGTGTGGGTTTATTTATAAAAGCGGGACGAAAACCTTGTTTCTAGAGGATCCTTGGCCTGAGTCGAGAAAACAGTGGCGTCGCTGGCATGTTCTCCGGCTTATGCACGGAGCCTGCCCCATATAAAACTGACGGAGACGTGCACGACGGCAGACCATCATCAACCGATCAATAGCAAACAACAGTTGACTAGTGAAATCAATCAGCAAGAGATGCTTCTCATCGAGTATCTCCTCCATCCTGACCATTCATATTGCTGCTTCTCCATCTTGGGCTAATTCTCTCTCTGAACCCACATACGAAAAGTTAGACCGTGTACTGATGGATACAGATTGGGAATCTAGATTCCCGTTGGTGTCGGTACGGGCTCTTAACGTATTGAGGGATTGTCGAATCATGCTCCCATTCTTTTGACCACGGGTATGCATAGACCACTTTGTAAACCATGTTTCAAGTTTGAACTTGGGTGGTTGCATCGTGAAGGGTTCAATGAGATGGTTAAAAGAATTTGGGAAAGACCAGTTGCTGGTGATACGCCGATCCAGAGGTGGAACAATAAGATTCGTGCTTTACGCACACAACTCGTTGGTTGGGCTCGTCATACTACTGGTTTGCTTAAACAAGAAAAACTACGACTATCCTCGATAATTGATGCTCTAGAGGCATTAGCAGAAGTTCGATTGTTATCCGCGCAAGAGATTGAGTTAAAGAGCCAATCGAATGCACAGAAAGCGAAACTACTGCGTGAGGAGGAGTTAAAATGGTATCAAAGATCTAAAGCCCAATTTATCCTAGAAGGGGATTCGAATACTCGCAATTTCCACAGTATTGCCAATGGCAGACACAGGAAAAAGCGTATTCATTCCCTAGTTCAGGAGGAGGGAACGATTGAGGGCCATGAACAACTCAAATCGTATATTACAAATTACTATAAAGGCCTGTTCGGAGCCCCAGAGGAAGGTAACTTCACACTAGATGAGTCTCGAACAGAGGATATACCCCAGGTTTCAGATGAGGAAAATAGTCTACTTACTAACCTCTACTCAGAGGATGAGGTGAGAAAAACGGTTTTCCAAATGAAACATAATAAAGCACCTGGACCCGATGGCTTCCCGGCTGAGTTCTACCAGAACTTTTGGGATGTCATCAAGTCTGATTTATTACAACTGTTTGCATGTCTTCATGATGGGCAACTAGAGTTGTTTTGTCTCAATTTTGGCGAGATAATTTTATTACCTAAGGTTAATGAGGCAGACAGGATTCAACAATACAGACCTATATGCCTCCTTAACGTTAGTTTTAAAATATTTACCAAAGTTGCTACGATTCGATTGAACAGTGTGGCAGATCATGTGGTTCGTCCGTCTCAGACAGCATTTATGCAAGGTCGTAACATCCTGGATGGGGTGGCGATCTTACATGAAACAATTCACGAACTACATACGAAAAAGCTGAATGGGGTAATTCTTAAAATTGATTTTGAGAAAGCCTATGATAAAGTCAATTGGTCTTTTCTTCAGCAGACCCTCAGAATGAAAAGTTTTTCTTCTGAGTGGAGAGCGTTAGTAGATAGCTTTGTTTCGGGAGAAAGTGTAGCCATCAAAGTCAATGATGATACTGGCAAATTCTTCCAAACGAAAAAAGGCCTTAGACAAGGTGATCCGCTATCGCCAATACTATTTAATATAGTGGCTGATATGTTGGCCATCTTGATCGAACGCGCAAAATCTGAGGGCCAAATTGAAGGAGTTATTCCACACCTAGTCGATGGTGGATTATCGATTCTTCAATATGCCGACGAAACAATTCTTTTTATGGAACATGACATCGAAAAAGCTCGTAACTTAAAGCTGATTTTGTCAGCATTCGAGCAACTTTCGGGTCTTAAGATTAATTTCCATAAAAGTGAATTGTTTGGCTTTGGTGAGGCTCAAGAAAACGCCGCCTTGTATGCTGAACTTTTCGGCAGTGAGCAAGGACAATTTCCTATCAACTATTTGGGTATTCCGATTCATTATCGGAGACTTACAAATGCTAAGCGGAAAAAGGTTGAGGAAAGACTTCAGATTCGACTAAATAGTTGGAAAGGCAAACTCCTATCGCTTGGTGGAAGATTGGTTCTCATAAATTCGGTACTAACAAACATGGTATTGTATATGATTTCATTCTTCCAACTACCTAAAGGGGTCTTAAAACGATTGGATTATTTCCGGTCTAGATTCTTTTGGCAAGGGGATTGTGACAAGAAAAAATATCGGCTGACTAAGTGGAGTGTGGTTTGCTGCCCTAAAGACCAAGGAGGGCTCGGAGTTCATGACCTTGAGGTCAAGAACAGAGCTTTGCTGGGTAAATGGCTCTTCAAGCTTCTTTCTGAAGATGGAGTTTGGCAAACCCTCCTTAGGAGAAAGTATGTGGGAAATCAAGCCGTATCTCAAGTTCTTTGGAAACCTGGTGATTCGCACTTCTGGGCAGGCCTTATGGCTACGAATAAATTATTTTTCCCACAAGGATCTTTCTCAATTAGGGATGGATCGGAAATTCGCTTTTGGGAGGATAAATGGCTAGGCCAATCCATTCTCAGAGAACAATATCCGGCTCTATATGCGATTGTCCGAAACAAGAGCGACACGATTGCTAAGGTGTTGGGTTCTTCCCCACCAAATGTTTCGTTCAGAAGAAATTTACTTGGTACAAGACAAGCATCTTGGAATGCTTTACTCATCCGATTGGATTCCATCCATCTGTCGGAAGGTCCAGATAAATTTCAATGGAATGTTACGAAGAATGGAAAATTCTCGGTTGATTCCATGTAAAGAGCATTAATCTTACCCGAAATACCAGTCGATATTAAGGACAATAACAAAATTTGGAAGATGAAGATCCCGCTAAAAACTAAGGTGTTTGCGTGGTATCTCTGTCGAGATGTAATTCTTACAAAAGATAACCTTGCCAAACGCAATTGGCATGGAAGTAAAAAGTGCGTCTTCTGTCAACACGACGAGACTATTACACACTTATTCTTTCAGTGCGAGTTCGCTAGGTCTATTTGGTCAGCCATCCAGATAGGTTCTACCTTACATCCCCCGAGTTCTGTTGCAAACATTTTTGGCAGCTGGTTAAACGGGGTTGATCTTAGGTTTAAACTATTCAGTAGGGTGGGAGCGATTGCCGTTATTTGGTCGCTGTGGCTATGTAGAAATGACAAGGTTTTTAACGATAAAAATGCTTCTTTTATGCAGGTTATATATCGGTGTACAGCAACGCTACGAGCATGGTCGGCCCTGCAGCGTGTGGAGCACCGAGACTTGTTTTTGGAGGTGGCGTTACGTTTGGAGGCAGCGGACAGAGAGTTATTCTCCCGACATAGATGGCAACATAGTCTCCGAATCGACCTGCCATCTACTTAGGCGGCTTTACAATTTCTCATCATGATATGTAATCCGCCTTGTCTTTATTTTCAGTATTGGGTACTCATGAACTTGTGGCTGTGTGCATCCTAGTTATGCAGAGGCCGGGTGTAATTCTTAAAACTCTTAAGTAATAAAATCACTTTATCTTAAAAAAATCATCTGCTACAGTTCGCATGATGAGGGAACAACGATGTCTCGGATTGGTTGATCCGTGTCTCGGCCGATTGGACGCGAACCAGAAACGATCCATCCATGTCCATCGGCGACGGCAATGGCAGACACCCCATTCTTCTCCGGTCGGTCACTCTCACCACCAACGCGGATCGATTTGACCCTGGAGAGATACCGTATCCGTATCAGGTTCTGAATTCCCGGGAAATGACGGCAGGGACAGGCGTTCGCTGTCTGTGGAGCATTCATTCAGATTCAGAGGAGCAACCGAAGTTGGAGGCCGAGCTGGAAAAGAGAGGCCGGCCTTCAATCGCACGCCACCCTTTCACGTGCCGATTCATTCGCAGCCGTCGCCAGCGAATCCGCAACCACTGCCTGCGTCTCGTCGATCCATTTCATAAAAGAACAAGCAGTGGTGGTGCATTGCATTGGATTGATAGGGGACCTCGACTCGACTCGAGTCACCTTCAGACGCATCTACTACATCTCTCTACTACTATGTGACTAATGTGAGAGAGGAAGATTAGTGCATTCGTGCCAGTCAGAAGAGGCTGAATTATTGTTATTCCTCCGAGTCTGACCGCATCTGGTCACTGACAGATGACTTTGGAAACAAACATTCTACTGACCAGAGATGCCACAGCTGATGAGCCTTGATTTAAGTGTGTCCCTATCTTGTTCCATGATGCATTGATGTGTGATTTCACATGTGGAGCCTGCCTAGAGTGACATTACATTATCCACCGGCTATTAGGTCAAACTGAGAGGCCCCCATTCGATTACTGAAGAATTCTTAGGCAATTGGCGAAACCCATTTAATCCTATCAGCTAGACCAACTTTACAGAGATTTGGTGATGGCTGACCGGGTGTGGGTAGCTACCTCGTGTGGTGCTACCCAACTACTAGTAATATCGAAATCCTCTTATCATTTCAGCTTAGCATGATTCTCAGGGAATCTAAATTAATTAGCATTTTGTCCAGGTTGACGTAGGTCCTTCAGGTATCAAGTGCTTATGGGTTGGTGCTGCACCTCACCTCTGGAGAGGATTAGTACTCTCTGGTACCCAACAAGTTCAGGTGTTATATCTCAAACCACCGGGATTATGGAACATGGACAATGACAATGGGAGAATAATTTAGGGCACAAAGCGTTGAATTCCACAAGTCTAAAGCAGTTAAGACTCTGTCCTATTTCTATCATAGGCCTTCTTTTACAGATGGAACAAAACGGTCGTTGTGCTAGTAATTGGTTCACAGTGCCATGATATCCAGGGAAAGAGCTAGCAGCTGATATTACTGCCTTCTGGTACCTTTTTCATTTTACCAGCTAGAATCCTACCAAACAGTCAAAAATATGAATCAACTATATTACAGGAAAAAATATAACTGGTGGATTTTTAGGCCAGAGATCGTCAAGTTTGGTTAAAATGGGACCAAGTTTACCTGCACCTGACAAAAATGTGACGACACTCGTGACGGTTATTGCTGCTAAAACATGTTCCTTTTCATATATAGAAATTTTTAAGCAAAGTAAGCACATGTGCCATTTTTGTCACTGCAGCACCGGTGACATGAATCTATTCGTGTTCCTGAGAGAGCAGGCATATATTATCCGATCACCGTCTCCACTAGAGAGGAAAGACAGGTTTGGCTGCTGAATGCGACATTTCTGCATCTCTGTCGCCATGGTTGGGGCTGCACTAGCTCCAGCCGTTTCTACTACCCATCCTTTTCTTTTCCCCTGAAGAGACTTCTCTCAACCTGACAAGAAGATATCATGGAGTATCATACCTTAACCAAGTATGGAAGATTCTCCCTAAAATGTGGCCCGAATCATGCTAAAATGTGGCAAGTAGTCCACATGTAATAGGTAGATTCTGCAGATGAAAAATGCATTCATATGAGCTACTGTTGCTCATAGAGCTAAAGATCATGACTTCTTTTGCAGATCATCATGACATTACTGATCATTGGTGCAATGAACTGTAGCACATTAGAGCAAATAGGCTGATAGATTTGGACAAGTAGCACATGAGCGATATAGTTCAATAGGTCGGAGAAGAACGGTGCCACAAGCAAGCAGAGAAAAAGAAAAGTAGAAGAGTCAGTTGGAGAGGAGTGCTTCTCAATCCTACCTTCTCCTCCTATGTGGATCCAACTCAGCCAATAGACTTCAGTTCCTTTGATGCATAACTTTCCTTCTTTTGCACTGTGCTTTTACACTAGTCACTGAATCTCTGAAATTTGACCAAGTTGGATGTGCCTTTTCATTCATTTTCCCTTTTCGTCAACACGTCCATTTCTGAAAATGAAAATCTGTCATGATGTTGTAGCAATTAGAAAAGAGTACGTCTCAGTCTAACTAAGATGGTTTTTGTCAGGTCAATTCAGATATAATCTTGCCCACTAATGGACCTACTCAAAATGCTTGTTAGTTGACCATGGTGGTCTTTAACAATAAGGCTAGTGCTTCCATAGGCCCCAAGCCTCACAATCACATAAACCTACCCATTCAGCTCGAGCCGAGACGACCTGGTGAGCCGCGTACCCGTTGATGCATGTAAAATGCATACATGAACTTTGCATTATTTTACTTATATTCCAATCATATTTGCATCATATAAGGGTTATATCAATGTTTTATAATGATTTTGGCAATACTTCATAGTTTTCCCATTTATTTGGAATTAACCCTGTTTTCCAGAAAACGTCTTTTTTAGTGTTTCAGACTTTCCGGGAGCTTCGGGACTCCAAAAAGGGCAAGGTCAGAGAGCACGCTTCAGAATTTTCGAGACGAACGCAATGGGCTCAAAATGAAGGCCAGAAGCCCAACCAGATGGAAATGAGAGGGCCCCACGCGGCCTAAAATCTTGGCCGCGTGGGCCTACCTATTTTGGGCCTCGGAGCTCTGCCGCCGTTGATCTTTTCTCCACCGACCTAGTCGTGACCTAAAAACGCCTATAAAATTGTCCCCCGACGTTCTCTGGAAGGAGGCGGCGGAGAAACACAGAACCACGAAACAGAGAGTCAGAAGGCTGCCGCCGGAGAAGATCGGAGGGGGGAAACGCCGCCGGAGTCACCTCCGGAGGGCTCCACCCCCCTCCGGCGTGTTCATCATCAACATCTACAGCAAGAACTTCTCCACCATCATCACCATGATGAAGGGGGAGTAGTCCACCCCCTGGACTAGGGTTTGTGGTGGTAACTTTTGTATCTCTCCTCTCTTTGAGCTTCACTAATTAGTACCGTATGAGCTGCTGAACATGATTACGGTCATCTATGTAATACCTTTGTGGTGAATATTGTGGTGTGAGATGATTTGTTATGCATTTACCGTTGTGTTGGAGCTTTTTGATTTTGTGAATATTGTTGAAGTATGATGTATGTGGGTACGGGATGGCCGATGTGACACGGCATAGGTATTGAGTGACACAGTACCGCCCAACATCCTTTATCTGGGGGTAAAAAGAAAGAGTATGATGTGGGAGTGAGAGAAACCACGCTAGCCTTACGAGGGTGACCTAGCAACACAAATGAGTACTTTTTAGGACATATAGCCGTTATAAAAGCTACCATTAAAACATGACAATTGTGTGTACTTTATCTATAACATGATAATCATAGTAGATGAGGAGAGAGGATTAAGTGAACCCATGAACCATGTCCATTGTTCCTATAAGAAACTCACACTTGAGCTTGTCCTCTTGCTGCATAGAGGATTGGGCTTTCTCTCTCTTTGAGAGCTTTTGCTTGCTACCATTTGTCTTGTCCTCTTGCATTGAAGAGGATTGGGACACTTTTACATTCTTACTTCCATCCATCAACCACCTTGTTCTCCAAACTTGTTTAGTGCATAATCAACTAAAACTTGTGACACTTTAGTTGTAGGGAATAGATAACTTTTCCTTCTTGCTCCTGCGGATCGATACCTTACTTCCACATTGAGAGGTGCTACAGTGATCCCTTGCTCTTGGGGGTTATCAAGTACTTTTCTGGCGCCGTTGCCGGGGAGCGTAGCGCTTAAGTTTCTATTCTTGTGTGCACTAGACTAAGCTTGGGGAGGTTTCTTTATCTTGCAATCATCTAAGCTTGGGGAGGTTCTTTGACTTGTTTGATGATACTATGTCTCCTATTTATGATGATGAATATGATATTTTCAGTCCACCCACTATTGAGTATAAAGTTTATTGTGATTATGATATGCCTCCTATATATGATGATTACAATGATTATTATGAATGTTTTACTCCCACTATTCCTAATGAAACTGTTTATGCTTATGTGGAGAGTAATGATACTTTTATGCATATGGATCATGATAAGAATGTTTCATGTGATAGCTATATTGTTGAGTTTATCAATGATGCTACTGAAAGTTTTTATGAGAGAGGGAGACATGATTTCATATATCTCAAAAATATTAAGTCTTCTCTCTTTTTGTTGAAAATTTTGAAGTTGCACTTGCTTTGCCTTCCTATGCTAGTCACTTTGTGCTTTATTGATTTATTTTCTTACAAGATCCCAATGCATAGGAAGTGGGTTAGACTTAAATGTGTTTGATATTTTTCTTGATGCTCTTTTTATTTCAATCTTATTCCTATGGAGCATCATTAAAACTATCAAGCCTAGCTATATGGCTATAAAGAAAGCGCTTTGCGGGAGGCAACCCGGTTATTTTTTGTGTGATTTTCTTTGTGTCCTCTTGCTGTACAAGAGACTTTGTTTATAGTTTAGGTTCTGGATTTTCAATAAAGTGCCAAGTTTTACCCTTTTTTTTGAAAAAGTTGCTTATAGCGTTCGGAGATTTTATTCCTGCACGAGTCAGTGCACGGTATGATTTTTAATTCTTATTCTGTAACTCCGAATGAGCTCATATTTGAACTGTAGTTGCAACTTTTCATCCTCTGTATGCATGAATTTTTTCGGAATTTTTCGAGAAAGTTTGGTAGGGTAGAAAAATACGTTTTGCTGCTGCTGTTTTTCTGGACAGATTCTGTCCCATTTTGTTTGATGCATGCTTTGAGCTTTTAAGTTGAATCTTTTTGATCCAATTGAGTTTATGAGTAGGCATACAACATTATACACTTTCTGGACATCTCATATGAATTTTTGTTCAAGGATTATATGCAGCAAGAACCTATTTGTTTATCACTATTAATGCACCCCACAGAAAAGAAATGGGAGAAACGGTGTTTTGAAGTTTTTTCACAGGGATTGGAGGAGATGCACCAAGAGCTATCCAAGGATGGTGAAGACCATAAGCTTGGGGATGTGAAGACAACCCCGCTGGACCTACACACTCTCGGTTTGCACACGTCCAACTTCTGTTTTTCGATCGAAACACTTTATCGCATAAACTTGGAGCGTCTTTTTTTGTTTTTGTTTGATTTTTGAGAGACCACCACACTATCATTTATATATGAGAGAGCTACTGGAAATATGGGTTGAAATATGTTGGATGCTTTTATAAGATTGGGAAAAGGGATGTTTGAGTTGATTTTTAATGATACATATAGTTGCATGATTCATGAGCTTGTTTATGAGTAATAGTTTGCAAATCTTTTTGAAGAGCTATCACTTATTCATGTTTTGGTGCTGATTGTTATTTTACTTGGTTTAACATGGATTAGTTAGTTCTATGGACACTCATGCATGCATCTAGATGGTCAACTTTCTCCCTTTTGCTAGCCCAAACATTCCAACAAGTCAAAACTTGTTTCCAACACCTTCAACCAAAGTTATTCCAGTGAGTCCACCATATCTACCTACTAGCTATATGCTATTCCGAGTATGTTCATCATGATATTTGTGTTATCTATACCTCTGAATGAAAATGATTATGTTATTGATTGCATGGGAAAAGTTGGTTATATAGCTCTCACGAACTTGATGCACATTTTACTATCATTGCAATAAATAAAACATGACCCATTGTGATTAAGATTATGATGCTAGTGGCTTGATAAATGTTCGAGGTTGGGAGTTAGCCCATATGTGCTGTCACATGCAAAGCTTTCAACATGCTCCTTCATCTCATTTAGTTGATATCATGTACTTTTGTTATGGATGCCTATCATGGTGAAATGAGTGGAAATGAAGTAGTTTAAATGAGTTTGTATAAATGGTTAGAGAGACGCCTGGGCCGCTAATCTAAGCCATGCATCATTCATGGTGGAAATTTACTTACATGCTATGGTGAACCTCTGTGATACACCTTATAAAAAGCTATTCCAATGGTAAATAAAAAGGGTGTTGAGATTGTTCATCTTGTTTGTTTGTCTTGTCATTTTGATATGGGCTTGTTCCATATCCTGGGACAAGAGGTACCCCAGTTGACGCTCTTGATGATACTATTATTACTTACAATGATATAAACTTGAACTTGCTTTGTTTCCTAAGTTGAGTAATCATGGTGTAGGTACTTGTATTCAAGGGGCATGAGACACCTAACCTTTACTTTGTCAAGCACACTACTCATATTTGCTCTCACATTAAACTATAATCATTCAAGATGCTATGATAGGGGAATGAGAGCTTGACACCAAGTATTACCACATTGCAATCATTAACTTAAGTAGAAGAGTTTGGAGGTTAGATGAAACTTATGCATGCTTTACCTCTACTCACTTATACATCTTTCCAAAGTGTCCACCTATCATATTCAGATTTTCATCATCACTCTATGACCAATGTAGGATGTCCATACTTATCATTATGCATACATGTGTCCATACTACTTCTATATGTTACACTTTGTGAACTATCATGAACATCCTTCATTGAATACTTGATATCACTTCATAAACTATTTGCATATTGCTACTCCTTTGAAGAATGAATCATTTGACTCTATGTAGCAATAGTAATCATCTTTGATATCCATTGTTAGTATTAAATTGCAAAGTCCATGTTAGTTTTATCACCTTCATACTCGAGGACGAGCATGGTTAAGCTTGGGGATGTTGATGCATGTAAAATGCATACATGAACTTTGCATTATTTTACTTATATTCCAATCATATTTGCATCATATAAGGGTTATATCAATGTTTTATAATGATTTTGGGAATACTTCATAGTTTTCCCATTTATTTGGAATTAACCCTGTTTTCCAGAAAACGTCTTTTTTAGTGTTTCAGACTTTCCGGGAGCTTCGGGACTCCAAAAAGGGCAAGGTCAAGAGCACGGTTCAGAATTTTCGAGACGAACGCAATGGGCTCAAAATGAAGGCCAGAAGCCCAACCAGCTGGAAATGAGAGGGCCCCACGCGGCCTAAAATCTTGGCCGCGTGGGCCTACCTATTTTGGGCCTCGGAGCTCCGCCGCCGTTGATCTTTTCTCCACCGACCTAGTCGTGACCTAAAAACGCCTATAAAAATTGTCCCCCGACGTTCTCTGGAAGGAGGCGGCGGAGAAACACAGAACCACGAAACAGAGAGTCAGAAGGCTGCCGCCGGAGAAGATCGGAGGGGGGAAACGCCGCCGGAATCACCTCCGGAGGGCTCCACCCCCCTCCGGCGTGTTCATCATCAACATCTACAGCAAGAACTTCTCCACCATCATCACCATGATGAAGGGGGAGTAGTCCACCCCCTGGACTAGGGTTTGTGGTGGTAACTTTTGTATCTCTCCTCTCTTTGAGCTTCACTAATTAGTACCGTATGAGCTGCTGAACATGATTACGGTCATCTATGTAATACCTTTGTGGTGAATATTGTGGTGTGAGATGATTTGTTATGCATTTACCGTTGTGTTGGAGCTTTTATGACTTGTCATGCTTTGATAGAATATTGTTCGTTAAGAAGTATGATGTATGTGGGTACGGGATGGCCGATGTGACACGGCATAGGTATTGAGTGACAGTACCGCCCAACATCCTTTATCTGGGGGTAAAAAGAAAGAGTATGATGTGGGGTGAGAGCAACCACGCTAGCCTTACGAGGGTGACCTAGCAACACAAATGAGTACTTCTTTCAACTATGTGTTTTAGGACATATAGCCGTTATAAAAGCTACCATTAAAACATGACAATTGTGTACTTTATCTATAACATGATAATCACAGTAGATGAGGGAGAGAGATTAAGTGAACCCATGAACCATGTCCATTGTTCCTATAAGAAACTCACACTTGAGCTTGTCCTCTTGCTGCATAGAGGATTGGGCTTTCTCTCTTTGAGAGCTTTTGCTTGCTACCATTTGTCTTGTCCTCTTGCATTGAAGAGATTGAGCCACTTTTACATTCTTGCTTGGTTACTTCCATCCATCAACCACCTTGTTCTCCAAACTTGTTTAGTGCATAATCAACTAAAACTTGTGACACTTTAGTTGTAGGGAATAGATAACTTTTCCTTCTTGCTCCTGCGGATCGATATCTTACTTCCACATTGAGAGGTGCTACGGTGATCCCTTGCTCTTGGGGGTAATCACCCGTTCAGCTCGAGCCGACATGACCTGGTGAGCTGCGAGCCAGCTCAACCAGCCCCCCAACCCGTGAAAAAAGGCAGAGTAAATATGCGGCCGCGGGGACTTGAACCTGCGTCTCCAAGGTACTGCGCATCGTTCTCAACCAATGTGCTAACATTGTTTCTGTAATGTATTACAAATCTTATTAATAATATTTCAATTATCTATGTGTTGGCTGAAAAAATCCAGTTTGTTGTCCCAATTTTTCACGTAACACTCAGCTTGCATTCACGTGATGATTTCTTGGATGAAGTCAACATTTTCTTTTTAATTCAAACAGTACTGTGTTGGTGAGGAGACCACGTTTGAGAGCTGGGCTGATGGAATATACATGTTGAATATGGCCGTACGGAAAACTACTCCTAAACTGATGGATAAATATTTTTGTTAGTTAAAAATCTAAGGAAAAAATATCTGTGTTTGGTTTGGGCATCAACCAACGAACAATGTCATATTTTGGTGTGCATGTCACGTAGACTAAGATATCTCCACAGTAGTAGTAAAATGTATTTTAAAATATTTGAAATGTCAAAAAATTGATCATGTAAATCTTGACATTGTATGTGCTCACAAAGTTGTTATACAAAATAATGAAATTTTGTGTGTTGTGTTTAAAAAGATAAAATTGATGCTAAAACATGCTTTTCACATGACATCTTTTTTGTTTTTTCTACAGAGACCACAAAAATTGTCGGATCTCCGCGAAACTTGGCGTGTGCATAAAGAATGTCGATGTACACTCCGAATGTTTGTTCGTAGATATTTTGAAATATTTTTTTTCCATATTGCGTTTTTATTTTTTTGTTGAATTGATCGAGACTCCTTTTCCGATCACGTGTGTAACACTCCAATCGGGTGTATTTCGTTTTGTGTTTTGACTTACAAGCACCAACCCTCACCACAAGTCGTATTATAGAGCAGAGATATTTAAATTAGCTACCTTACTAGGGAAAAGCAGGTACGACACTAGCTATACAAACAAGATTCCGTCGTTCTTTCACTCACTAATCATTGAAATTGAGCATCAAAGTTTTCAAAAATAATTGTAATAAATTAACAACATGAAATTAAAATATAGATGAACCCATTTTCGTGAAAAACTTGATAACTATAGCAAGTATTATTTTTTTGACCCGCTTGAAATGACCCATTATTATTTTCCTAGTATAGTATACCTAAATTAATCATCCTTGACAAGATGTTTTGTTTTGTTTTTTGACAAGTCCAACATATTATTTATTTTTATCAACAAATCTGCCGAAAAAAGGGCATTCTCGCCGTGTAGGGAAACTTGCGATTACTGAGGATCACATGCTTGTATGGCCTACCCTTACACAGTCAATAAGCAAAACCAATTGGTCTACCCATTTCGACGCCGGTCCAAGGGGTAGCCGACTTACAACAAGACAAATCATCAGGGTTCATCAAGAATCTATGATAGTGAAAAAAAATGATTATATCATAATATTCCTATGTTGGTGTGGAGTGAAGTTGAGGAGACAATATCCAACATCCAAAGTCACAAAATTACAATTTTGCCAATAATCCCAACATTTTTAAATGCAAATATTAAAAAAAATATGAAAACATTGCCAAAATGCAAAATAACATTGCATTCATGACTAATTTGGTCTAGCTAGACTCCGTTGGCACATGTGGACCCAAATTAAACACTCAGCTTATCTAGGGCTGGTGCATGTGGATCCATATGTCTATTAGGCCATATAGGTATGTATCTATCACCTTTGAGACATGTGGATCCACATGCAACACTTCTAGCCATTTTGACCTAGCAGATCGCATATGTCTAGTAGATCATATATGTGTATCTATATACCAACTTTGATACATGTGTACTCATATGCAAACCCCCTAGCCATGTTGACCTAGCACATTTGGGAGATTTGGACACACATCTAACACTCATAGCAATATAGATAACAATCTAGTTGTATATGTACCACCTTTGAAACATGTGGACCCACATGCAACACTCCTAACTATGTTGCATGTTGTGAGACCCACATGATAGTTCTAGGTCAAGCTGTAGGGTTGGTTCATGTGGGTCTAGATGTCTAGTAGGTCATATAGGTATGTATCTACCACCTTTGGTACATGTGGACCCATATGCAAAACCCCTAACCATCTTGACCCAACACGTACATCTGAGACATGTGGACCCACATATCTAGATATACAACTAGATTACTATGAGTGTTGCATGTGGGTCCATATGTCCCGATGCGTTAGGTCAAAATGGCTAAGGGTGTTGCATATGGGTCCCCATGTTCCAAATGTGCCTATATTACCTACTAGACATTTGGATGCACATACACCAGTCCTAGACAGGTTTGACATAGAACTATCATGGGCGTCCCACAATAGAAGTGTTGCTTGTGGATCTAGATGTCCCAAAGTGGTAGATATTTACGTAGATCACTATGAGTGTTGCATGTGGGTCCACATGTTTCAAAGGTGATAGATACATATCTATATGACCTACTAGACATCTGGATCCAAATGGAACCTTAAACTATAATTATCATGTGGGTCCCACAATATTTAACATAGATAAAGTGTTTCATGTGGGTCCACATGTCCCAAAGGTGGTAAATATACAGCTAGATGACTCTGAGTGTTCCATGTGGGTCCATATGTCCCATATGGTCAAGATGACTAGGGGTGTTGCACATAGGTGTACGTGACACAAAGGTAAACATACATATATGACCTATTAGACATGTGGACCCACATGCACCAGCCCTAAAAAGCTTGACGTAGAACTATCATGTGGGTCCCACAACATGCAAACAAAGAAAGGAGTGTTTCATGCGGGTCCACATGTCCGAGAGGTGCTAGATATACAACTAGATTACTATGAGTGTTGCATGTGGCTCCACATCCAAGGGTGCTAAGGGTAGACCAAACTAGCGTGATAGGAGTGTTTTGATGTGGGTCCACATGCCTAAAAGGTGATAAATGTATACCTAGATGGCTAGGAGTGTTGTGGTGGAACGACATATATCCAAAATATTGTAGGGGCAGACCTATCTCGTAAGGAGAGTTGCATGTGAGTCCACACATGTCCTGAAGGTGGTAAGGGTAGACGTGTGTGGGTCCACGTGTCCAAGGGGTGCTAACTGAAGACCAAGCGGGCATGATAGGAGTGTTTTCATGTCGGTCCACATGACCAAAAGGTGATAGATGTATACCTAGATCACTAGGAGCATTGCGGTGAGACGACATATATCCCAAAGGTTGTAGGGGCAGAACTATCTCGCAAGGAGAGTTGCATGTGTCTCCACACATGTCCCGAAGGTGGTAAGGGTATACCTAGCGGGTCGGATAGGAGTGTTGCATGTGGGTCCACATGTCCCAAAGATGGTAGGGATGGACATGTGTGGGTCCACATGTCCCAAGGGTGCTAAGGGTAGACCAACCTGACGTGATAGGAGTGTTTTCATGTGGATCCACATGCCCAAAAGGTGAGAGACGTATACCTAGATGGCAAGGAGTGTTGTGGTGGGACGACATATATCCCAAAGTTTGTTGGGGCAGACCTATATATCTCGTAAGGAGAGTTGCATGTGGGTCTACACATGTCCCGTAGGTGGTAAGGGTAGACCTAGCTGGTCAGATAGGAGTGTTGCATGTGGATCCACATGTCCCAAAGGTGACAGGCGTAGACGTGTGTTGGTCCACATGTCCCAAGGGTGCTAACGGTAGACCAAGTGGGGCTGATAGGACTGTTTTCATGTGGATCCACATGCCCAAAAGGTGATAGATGTATACCTAGATAGCTAGGAGTGTTGTAGTGGGACGACATATATCCCAAAGTTTGTAGTGCCAGACCTATCTTGCGAGGAGAGTTGCATGTGGGTCCACACATGTCCCGAATGTGGTAAGGGTAGACCTAGCAGGGATAGGAGTGTTGCATGTGGGTCCTCATGTCCTGAAGGTGGGTCCATATGTCCAAAGGGTGCTAAGGGTAGACCAAGCGGGCGTGGTAGGAGTGTTTTCAGGTGGGTCCACATACCCAAAAGGTGATATATGTATACCTAGATGGCTAGGAGTGTTGCGGTGGGATGACATATATCCCAAAGGTTGTATGGGCATGCCTATATACCTCGCAAGGAGAGTTGCATGTGGGTCCAGACATTTCCTAAAGGTGGTAAGGGTAGACCTAGGTCTGATAGGAGTGTTGCTTGTGGGTCCACATGTCTCAAAGGTGGTAGGGATTGATGTGTGTGGGTCCACATGTCCCAATGGTGCTAAGGGTAGACCAAGCTGGCGTGATAGGAGTGTTTTCATGTGGATCTACATGACCGAAAGGTGATAGATGTATACCTAGATAGTTAGGAGTGTTGCGGTGAGACGACATATATCTCAAAGGTTGTAGTGGCAGACCTATCTCGTAAGGAGAGTTGCATGTGGGTCCGCACATGTCCCGAAGGTGGTAAGGGTAGACTTAGCGGGTCACGTTGCATGTGGGTCCACATATCCCAAAGGTGATAGGGGTATATGTGTGTGGGTCCACATGTCCCAAGGGTGCTAATGGTAGACCAAGCGGGCGTGATAGGAGTGTTTTCATGTGGGTCCACGTACCCAAAAGGTGATAGATGTATACCTAGATGGTTAGGAGTGTTCCGGTGGGATGACATATATCCCAAAGGTTGTAGGGACAGATCTACATATCTCGTAAGGAGAGTTGCATGTGGGTCCACACATGTCACGAAGGTGGTAAGGTTAAACCTAGCGTGCCAGATAGGAGTGTTGCATGTGAGTCCACATGTCCCAAAGGTGGTAGGGGTAGACGTGTGTGGGTCCACATGTCCCAAGTGTGCTAAGGGTAGACCAAGCTGGCGTGATAAGAGTGTTTTCATGTGGGTCCACATGCACAAAAGGTGATAGATTTATACCTAGATGGCTAGGAGTGTTGTGGTAGGACGACATATAACCCAAAGGTTGTAGACCGGACCTATCTCACAAGAGAGTTGCATGTGGGTCTACACATGTCCCGAAGGTGGTAAGGGTAGACCTAGTGCGCCAGATAGGATATTTGAATGTGGGTTCACATATTCTAAAGGTGGTAGGGATAGACGTGTGTGGGTCCACATGTTCCAAAGGTGCTAAGGGTAGACCAATCTGACGTGATAGGGTGTTTTCATCTGGGTCCACATACCCAAAAGGTCATACAAGCACGTGAGTACCTAAAGTGGAGCCTCACTTCTGCTAGATTCGCTAAAATAATTTGTTATTTTTTCATAGATTCTTGACCTAAAATGCACTTTTTTGAAACATTTGTTGAGCATGTGGGTCCACATGTGTTAAACATGGTAGATATATAAATAGATGATCATCAGTGTTGCATGTGGGTCCATATGTCACAAATGTGCTAGGTTAATATGGATAGGGGGTTGCATGTAGTTTCACATGTACCAAAGATGGCAGATACGTACCTATAACAACTACTAGACATTTAGACCCACATGTACCAGGCTTAGACTACAAACCATGTAGACTTGTCACAAAATAAAAGTAGTTGTCAAGTATGCCTAATTTTGTCATAATATAGTAGAAAAATTTCGAGTAGGTTAAAAAATCACTTGATATAATTATCAAGGTTTTCATAAAAATGGGTTCATCTATATTTCAATTTCATGTTGGTATTTTTTTAAATTAGTTTTGAATAATCTGGTCCTAAATTTCAGAGTCAACAAAGGTTGAAATCTTTATCGCAGTCGCGTATCGTCCGTAGTTTGGTTCATCGGTTAAACCGCCGGTTCACTCTTTTTATTTGCCGGTTTTTAAAAAATAGAATAGTATAGAAATATTAATAGTCTATGAGGAAATTCAATCTATTTAATCCCTACGTGTATTAGTACGACATAAACCAATATCGCGCCAGCTGGTTAACCCAAACGCCCTGCCCTGCTCGCTGCTGGGAGGTCGCAAGTTCGAATCCTGCCCCTGTAATTTATTTTTCGTTTGCGTGAGGCATTTGTTAAAATGCTCGGCTTGGTGTGTTTATATAGGTTTTTATTCTACTCTAAACATAAAACGAGACATAGTTCATTGGTTATGCTCCATGTGTGTCTCCTGGGAGACCCAGGTTCGAATCCTGTCGGCCACGCATTTCTGTATTTTTTACCACAATTTGTTTCGACTAGATAATCTCTAAACTGTTAGGCTTGGCTCAAACCCGGCTCGGCTTAACACAACTCCAGCCTTCTAGGCTCGGCTCGAGCCGAACTAAGATTAAATCCTGGCCGTCCATGTGTTTCTGCTTATGATACCCCTTCGCCCTTGGGGCCTATGGTGAAAGGATAAGGATGTCGCCTAGAGGGGGGGGGGGTGAATAGGCGATTAAAACTTTTCCGGTTTAGGCTTGATAAATGCGGAATAAAACTATGTGTTTAAATTAACAAGCCAACAACCTAAATAAATTAGGCTCACCTATGTGCACCAACAACTTATGCTAAGCAAGACAAGCAACAAGGTGATAGCAATATAGAATACTTCAAGCACGAAGGCTATCACAATGTAAAGTGCATAAGTAAAAAGCTCGGGTATAGAAATAACCGAGGCACGCGGAGACGAGGATGTATTCCCGAGTTCCTCCTTTTTAGGGGAGTACGTCTCGTTGGAGAGGTGTGAACCAACACAATGGTTCAACAACCACAAAGGTTTCACCTTCTTCTCCGATGAACCGCACCACAAAGGTTTGGTTCACCTTCCACTATCGGAATCCTTCGAGGTGGAAATCCGGAGCCTTTCAACAACGATCCGGGGCACAACCCACAACGGGATTGGGGGCTCCCGAACAGCTACAAGTGACCACACAAGGGTCTCAACCATCACACGGGCGTCTAGGGTCCAAAGACCCAAGAGTAACAAGTTCACAAGCTTTCAACTTCCACGAATCCTCGTGGAGAGCACAAACCGATGCAACGAAGCAATGGCAAGAGCACAAGTGCTCAAATCCTTCACTCTCGAATCCCACCAAAAGCAACTAATGCTTATGGGGGGAGAAGAGAGGAAGAACAAAGAAGAACACAACAAATGGAACTTCAAGAACTAGATCGAAAGGGTTCCCCTCACTTAGAGGAGAGATGGATTGGTGGAAATATAGATCTAGATCTCCTCTCTCTTTTCCCTCAAAGATATGCAAGAATCATGGGAGGAATTGAGAGAGAGGCAAGCTTTGCAAGGTCAACAATGGTGGGGAAGAGAGAGAAAAACGTGTTGGGCAAAGCTGGCTGGCTGGAGGTAGGTGGAGGGGTATTTATACCCCTCCCAGAAAAAGAGCCGTTGCAGACAGGGGAGTCGGATATTCCGATACAAGTCAGAATCGGATAATCCGACTGAGTCGGATAATCCGGGTCGACTTGAATCGGATATTCCAAAAAACTTCAGTACGCAAACCCTGATAACTGGATATTCCAACACAGGTCAGAACCGGATAATCCGACACAGTCGGATAATCCGATACGACCTATATCGGATATTCCGCAAAACTTCAGTACGCCACAAAACTGGTTGCATAAAAGTCCTTAGCCGAAATCGAGCAAATCCTGAGAATTGGATAATCCGAATCAACCAGGAACGGATAATCCGATTCCCCTGCTTGAGCAAAACAGACAGAAACAGCAACACCTGAAGTGCAATAACTTTTGCAACGAAGCTCCAAACGAGATGAAACCAACGAGTTTGGAAAGGTAGCGACAAGTGCTTTCCTCGAGGAGATATCACACATGGGAGGTGTGGACCTTATCTCGAGGAGGACCGGTAATATTTCCAACACCGAGAACGCAACAAGTTTTCCATCCGGACTCCGTTTTCAATGATCTTGGGCTTGCTCCGAAGATAATCACAAGCACTACAAGATCATGCATATACACATCATAGTCCATCATGAGAGGAGGATAACACAAGAGGAGAGTTTGACCTCTCTACAAGAGACGAACCGGTAAAACCTCCAACATCAAAAACACCACAAGATATCCAAATGAAATCCGTTTTTGATGAACTAGAGCTTGGTATGGAGATGAACACAATCTCTAAATTCTCACATGGATAAAAGCCAAATAAGAACCAAGAAAATTGATATGCCAAATATGCAAAGGTTTGAGCTCTCCACAAAGATGCGATCAACTTACTCACTTCAGCGCCCCTCTTGATAGTACGCCGTCTATCCTATAACTCGGTCTCCAAACTAACAACATGAGACCGGTAAAATAGAAACCCTATCAAGATCATACCTTTGCCTTGCGCATTCCACTTGAGCTAGATGATGACGATCTTGACTCTCTCAAGTTGGAACACCTTTCTTGATTGTGCTTGCTAGCACATGCTTGATGAAGACTTCTCCAAATGCTCCCCCATACTCCATTATGGGAGAGCCTCGCTAAGCTCCGTCTTCATGTAACCACTTGCGCTTCATATTCTTCTCTTGATATAGATGATGGCTTGGAGATAAACATGAAGTTCACTCAATCTTCTTTTCCAAGCCATGCTTGCGATAAGTTCAACTCTTCACATGACCATTCTTCATATAAACCCTTGGATGGAACCTTGGTCATCATGTAATCTTCTAGAGTCCAACATATGAACTCCAATCTTTTCATATGGACAATATCTACAAGTATATCTCAATGCAACCATTAGTCCATAAGGATTGTCATTAATTACCAAAACCACGCATGGGGCAACACATGCCCTTTCATATGGAAGCACTGCTCTAACAATAATAGCATCAAACTGCCATTACTGTTACCTTTAGTAGCAATGGAAACAAGATTAGATATAGCTTTTTCATGTTCATATCTTTAGCACTAGCAATACAAAGGGAAATAAATAAACACAAGGCAGTTGCTACATGTCTCTTAAAGAAAAAAGCAGGATAAAATCGTGCACGCACTACTATTCCCAAGAACAGGAGGCTGCATTCACACACAGAAAAAAAAAGGAACATGGAGGTTGAGTGCGGCATTTTGGCTCCTGGGCTCCAGTGATTTTTTAGTTCTACATATATGTTATACATGTGCAATTTTTTCGTGGATACATATTTGTTCTGCATACCTGTAATTTTTGTAAGGATTAGACGTTTCTGTTCAGGTTGATTGTGCCCTGACGTGATTATCTTAGAGTTAGTTTAACCATATGATCTCATCAAAAGATGAGGGAACCATTGTGCTATAATAAAAACACGTAATAAATGTATACCATTCAGAATACCATCATGTGGAGAGAACGTTAGCTCCAAAAGTAACGAGGTGCTCATATGCATCTTCAAAAAAGAACACATACTTCCCTTGAAGCACATTGTTATTCTTACAACATTGCATAACTCCATTTGGTCTAATGCAACTACACGCAAAGTTAAGCCAATGACATGACACACATAGCTAGATACTAACATAAGACAATGTTCTTAAACAGAAAGCCACATACCAACATAGCCAGTTGGCTCCCCAACGTGGTTCGTATGACCATTGGTCATGTTTGTTTTTTGATGTGGCCTTTTCATATGATTTTTTTTTTGCAAATCGGTGACACCTAAAAAGGAGTAAAAACTAAATCTGTGCATGCACAGTTTTTTTTAGGGTGCATGCACTGTTTCAGTGTACTTCAACATTGTTATTTTTGGGGAAAGGGTTGTAATCATCCGGGGGATCGTTGCCTCTGCGTCCTCCGCCTCCATCACGTGACGCGTGGCTTCGGCCCACGGGCCCACACGAGCTCTTCCTCTCCTTATCCTTTCCCATCCGCTCTCGACCGCACAAAATTCCCCATCGTCTACCTCCGCTGCTGCCGTTCCTCCTCCAGCTCTCCTCCCATCGCCGGCCGCCGCCCGCCGCCGCCACTCCCCGACCTCCTGCGCTGGTGCCGCCCTCCACGACATCCCGCCCCGGCGCCGCCCCTCCACGACCTCCCACCCCGGCGCCGCTCCTTCCCGACCTCCACTACTTCCCTGCTCCAGCGCCGACCGCCGGAACCGGCGACTACCTTCCGTCCCTCCCGCCGCCGGCGTACACCCATGTGCTGCAGGCGACCACGGCGACGCACTTCGGGTTCCCGCTGGAGCCCACGGTGGGCGTCGTGACGGCACGCCTAGGCGGGGCCCCGGGGACCGAAGGGGGCGAAGGGTACCCGTTCCGGTGCTACCAAAGGTCCATGGCGACAGTGGTGGGTGTCGGCGCTGCCATGGGGGAGTGATGGTGCTACCGTTTGTTGGTCGCTGATGCTACGAGGTGCAGGCGACGGAGGTGCTACAAGGAGCAAGCGGCGGTGCTGTCGAAGGTGCTCGTATGTGTAGGGAGGCGGCGCTGCCGAAGGTGCTCGGTGGTGCTCCCATGGGAGGGTGGCGGTGCTACCGAGCGAGCACGGCGGTGCTCCCGTGGCAAGGCGCTGGTGCTTGCGGTCACAGTTGCAGGCAGTCGACATCGTCGATGTTGCTTCTACTACGATACTATAATATTAACATTTTTTTGCTGCAATAGTTTCGTGGTTTTGCTAAAATAGCACAATGTTTTTGCTACGAGGTTCTGTTCATGTCTGAATTTTTGCATGAATTTGCATTATAAAAAGAATTTTTTGCTACAATTTGTTCTGCTGTTTTGCATCATAAGTTTCATCGGAGAACTGATACGTCTCAAACGTATCTATAATTTTTGATGTTCCATGCTTGTTTTATACCAATTGCTACATGTTTTGCATCTACCTTATATCACTTTTATACATTTTTTGGGACTAACCTATTAACAAGATGCCGAAGTGCCAGTTCCTGTTTTCTGCTGTTTTTGTATTCCAGAAAAGCTAGTCTGGAAATATTCTCGGAATTGGACGAAACTACACGGGGGTGCCTATTTTCCCAGAACACGCCTGACGGAGCGAAGGAGCAGCAGAGGAGGGCTACCAGGAGGCCACACGCACCCAGGGCGCGGGCCACCCTTCTGCCGCGCCCTGGGGTGGTGTGGGCCCCTCGGGGGTCCGCAGCCGCCGCCCTTTCGCCTACTTATTCCCCCCGACGCGAAAACCCTAAGTACCTGAGCAAATATCCACGAAAAGATCCAGAGACGCCGCCGTCGTCAACCCTAGCTCGGGAGGGTTCATAACCTCTTCCCGGCACCCTGCCGCAGAGGGGAATCGTCACCGGAGGCTTCTACATCGCCATGCCTGCCTCCGGAGTGATGCGTGAGTAGTTCATCCTTGGACTACGGGTCCATAGCAGTAGCTAGATGGTTGTCTCTCCACTTTGTGCCATCATGTTTAGATCTTGTGAGCTGCCCTACATGATCAAGATCATATTATTGTAATGCTACATGTTGTGTTTGTTGGGATCCGATGAATATTGAATATTATGTCAAGTTGATTATCAATCTATCTTATATGTTATTTAAGATCTTGCATGCTTTCCGTTACTCGTAGATGCTTTGGCCAAGTAGATGCTTGTAACTCCAAGAGAGAGTATTTATGCTAGATAGTGGGTTCATGTCTCCGTTTAACCTGGGACAGTGACAGAAAGTTCTAAGGTTGTGGATGTGCTGTTGCCACTAGGGATAACCTAACGATGCTATGTCCACGGGCATATGTGTTTGTTTACATTACGCACTTTACTTAATGCAATTATCCGTTGCTTGCAACTTAATACCAACGGGGGACTCGGATGACAACCCGGCGGTGGATTATTAGTCATAGATGATGTTGGATAACGGTCTATGTATTATGTCATAATGCCCAATTAAATATCATAGTAGTCAACATGTCATGTATATGCATTGTCATGCGCTCACTATTCGTCAATTGCCCAGCTGTAATTTGTTCACCCAACATGTTAGTTATCTTTTATGGAGAGACTCCACTAGTGAACTGTGGACCCCGGTCCATTCTTTTACACTGATTAAACAACCACAAACTGCAAACTGTTCCTTTTTCATTCTCTGCAATTTAATACTCATTTTCCACACCATATGTTTAATCCTTTGTTTTCAGCAAGCCAGTGAGATTGACAACCTCACTGTTTCGTTGGGGCAAAGTAGTTTGATTGTGTTGTGTGCAGATTCCACGTCAACAGTCCAGACTCCCTGCGACAGCTATTTTTCTGGCGCCGTTGACAACCTTCTGAAGAGTTGCTGCTCCTACTGGTTCGATAACCTTGGTTTCTTTCTGAGGGAAAACTTGCTGCTGACTACATCATACCTTCCTCTTGGGGTCTCCCAACGAACGTGTGTTTCACGTCATCAAGCTATTTTTCTGGCGCCGTTGCCGGGGAGTAGAAGTTCTTCAGGAAGTTCTCTGTCTCCCGTCAACAGCTCTATTTTTCTGGCGCCGCTGCCGGGGAGACAGCAGTCTTCTGCAAAGGGAGTTTCACGCTTCCAATCTCTTTACTTTGTTTTTGTCTTGCTTAGTTTATTTCATTTTATTTTGTTTGCTTTCAATTATCAAAAACACAAAATAATTAGTTTCCTGCATTTAGTTTATTTTGGTTTGTTATTATGTCTAGTTGTTTATTTGCTATCAATGGCTTATCTCTATGAAACTAGATCTTGTTGGCAAGGTGGGTCCACGGAAGATGAACGAAGATATTATAGGAATTACCGCTTGTCTCAAAAAGGGATGTACTTATGGAAATTGCTAAATCAACTAGAGGAATATGCTAGAAATTTATGCTATATATTTGGCAAATCTTTTTGCTTTAATGAATCTGATTGTCATAGGAAGTCTAAACACTTTCCTTTCCAATGTGCTTGTAATGAAAATGTAACCTTAGCTTCTTATGTTAAAGGGTACTATAATGCTTATGAGGTAGAAAGGATGGAAGAATTTATTGTCTTTAAGGGTGCACTTGAAATTAGTTCTTATCTTGAGCATAAAATTGATGCCCCTTATAAATCTGAAAGTCTTGCTATACTTAAATATTGTTTTGATAACTATAAGGATGAAAATTCTTATATTACTGAACATGTCAAGAGAATTTTTCCTCATAAAGAAGAGACTAATGCCTTGCAGGAAAATGTGGAAGAAGAAATTGCTGAAGCTGAAAGCTCATTTGATGAAAAAGAGGAAGAGAGTGGTGAACAAAAGGAGGATCTACCTTCTAATGATAGTAACTCTTTAACTCTTACATTATATGATTACCCTCCATGCCTACCTAAGGAGGAAGAATGCTATATTGTTGAATGTCATGATTCTATTGAAATATCTCTTTTTGATAAATTTGAAGTAACATGCTCCTTGACTCAAGTAAAAGAGGAAATTGCAGAAAGTAAAAATGTGCTCCCTAATGTTATATATGATAATGCTCTTGATGATGGTCCTATATTGCATAATGATATTTATTATACTACTATTGTCAAAAGTGGGTTTAATAACCCCACTGTTTTTTAGCTTAATAAAAATTATATGTTTGTAAATCATGAAAAGCATGCTTTATGTGATAGTTATATTGTTGAGTTTGTTCATGATGCTACTGAAAGTTATTATGAGAGAGGAAAATATGGTTGTAAAAGTTTTCAGGTTACTAAAACACCTCTCTTTATGTTGAAAGTTTTGAAGCTATATTTGTTTCATCTTTCTATGCTAGTTGCTTTATGCTTCAATAATTTATTTTGTTACAAGATTCCTTTGCATAGGAAGTGGGTTAGACTTAAATATGTTTGATGTTTGCCTCTTGATGCTCTCTTTTGTCTTTCAACTCTCATCTTTATGTGAGCATCATAAAAATCACTATGCCTAGCTAAAAGGCATTAAAGAAAGCGCTTTTGGGAGGCAACCCATTATCTTTTATTTTCAGTATTAGTCAAGGAGTTTGTTTACTTCTGTAGCAACTTCTTTGTATCTTTATTTTCTCGCATTGTTGTGCCAAGAGTAGCCTCTAATGATAAGATGATGCTTAATTTTGATTGCTGCGCAGAAACAGATTTTTGCTGTTCACTGTACGAAATTCCTAAAATCACCAGATTGTTAATTAAATCTGAAATTTTTTGTGTGTAATCTTTATGAATGTCTAAAACTTTCATTAGTTCAGAGTTTCTCGATCTGAGCGTCGTAAGTGCCTCGAAAAAATTCGTCTTTGCGGACTGGACCCTAGCATTTCTTGATTGGGAGAGAGACACGCTGATGTCTACGCACGCTTCTATTCTTGTAGACAGTGTTGGGCCTCCAAGTGCAGAGGTTTGTAGAACAGCAGCAAGTTTCCCTTAAGTGAATCACCCAAGGTTTATCGAACTCAGTGAGGTAGAGGTCAAAGATATCCCTCTCAAGCAACCCTGCAATTAAGATACAAGAAGTCTCTTGTGTCCCCAACACACCCAATACACTTGTCAGGTGTATAGGTGCACTAGTTCGGCGAAGAGATAGTGAAATACAAGTAATATGGATGATTATAAGTGGTAATTGCAATCTGAAATAAAAATGGCAGCAAGCAAACATGTAGCAGAACTGGTTGTAAACGGTGTTTCAATGCTTAGAAATAAGGCCTAGGGATCATACTTTCACTAGTGGACACTCTCAACAATAATAATATAATTGAATACATAGATATTTCCTCTTCACTATGCTACTCTGAGTTATTCTCTCGTTGGATAACGAACACCAATCCACCGCGTAGGGCTATAACAGCACCTTAAAGTCGCATTCCCATGTCTAGTTAACCCCACACTGTCAACTTGAGCGCCCTAGAAGGTACTAGACAAACACCGCAATTTCATAGAGACATCCAACGCAAATAATAACTCATGATAAGTATTCCTGTTATCTTTAGCCTAAGAGCCACACACGGAGCGCACACTGTCAACTTCGCACCGTGGGACAAAGGTGACTCCGGAGATTACATTAATAAAACCACTTGAGTAGCATATAAGATAATGAAGAGTACATCTATGGATTCAACTAGATTACAAATCTCATGATCACATAAAGATCACACCATGTGAGAGAGAGATAAACCACATAGCTACCGGTAGATCCCTCAGCCCCGAGGGAGAACTACTCCCTCCTCATCATGGGAGGCAGCAACGGCGATGATGGAGGCGGTGGCGTCGATGGAGATAGCTCCGGGGGCAATTCCCCGTCCCGGCAAGGTGCCGGAACAGGACCTTCTGTCCCTCGAAACGGAGTTTCATGGCGGCGGAACACGGAGATGTATTCGGAAGTTTCGTCAATTGTTTTAGGGTTTACTCCGCGGGGGCTATTTATGGTCCAAAGGGCAGCATCACAAGGTTCCCGAGGCCACCACACGTGGCCTCGGCGCGGCCAGAATTAAATCTGGGCCAGCCGACTTGTCGGGCATGCACAGGCCGCATACGAACTCGGATGGAGATGAACCTTTTGTATAGAACGTGCGGCGGAAAATTCCGAACAACTTTCGCGACTAGACTTTCTCCATTTGACGTTGTATTCAGGCCCCAACGTGATGATCTTTGAAAATAGTTGTCAGACAGATTTCTGGAAAGTCCCAATTTGACTCCAACAAGGTTTCCTTTGCCCAATTTTGATAATTTCTACACATCAAAGTGTAAAACAAGAACATTGTGCACTTTGGCAACTATTAGTAGGTTAGTCCAATAAATATCATAATATGATATAAAGTGCGTATAAAACATGTGACAATTGATATAAAACATGCATGGAACATCAAAAATTATAGATACGTTTGAGACGTATCAGCATCCCCAAGCTTAGTTCCTACTCGTCCTCGAGTAGGTAAACGATAAAACAATAATTTTTGAAGTGACATGCTACCAACATAATCTTGATCTAATAATGATGTAATGGCAAGTGAGCTGAGATCAAATCATTCAAAACAAATGTCTATAATTGATATTAAATAAGAGATAATAAAGCAAGATAGTTAAACAAGCTAAAAGTTTTCATGAATGACGGCCTTTAAGACATGAAACCGTACAAGGTTCATTATAGATGTGTTAAGTATCCAGTGTAGGAGTTCTATCCTTCAATTCCAAGCATCAAGCAATTTTTCATAGCATAGAGAACGGATCCAGTCAAGTAAAAGTAAACATGAACGTCATGAATCCACTGTTTCGAGGTCTACTCAACCGGTGAGCGTAAGCATTTAGTATTGGCACCAGGATGTTATGGCAAAGAGAACGTTAATGGGGGTTTGGAAGGCCAATGGAAGAAAGTCTCACAAAGCTATAGGTGATCATTAGACAAGAGGAAGTCTTATAATCGAAGCTATGCAAGGAGTAGTGATTGCCATGCAACGGATGCACATAGAGCTATATGTGTATGAAATCTCTCCAATGGAACGAGTGAGAGTGCATCCAACTCGGTTGCTCACGAAGACCTAGAGCACTTTTGAGGAAGCTCATCATTGGAATATACAACCAAAGTTCTATAATGTAATATTCCCCACATAGTTATACTAGTAAAGCATGAAAACTCTCTCAAATGGAGCATAGGTGCTAAACATGAGCACAAATGATGACTATGAATACTGCAAGTGCTAAACATGAGCACAACTTTGATAAAGGATAGTAGTGTTGCCCCCCTTTTCTTTATTCTTTTTTTCTTTTTTTTCTTTTTTTTTCTTTTTTTTTCTTTTTCTGTTTCACTTTTCGATGGCCTCCATGGCTATTTTCAAGAAGGGGCAAACACTCTAATATGATTACAAACTTTTTGGTACAAATAACTCATAATGAACAAAACATGATGTATAAAACTGTATGCCTCTGCCAGTGTAGCAGGATGTGCAATGATCTAGCGTAACATGGGTAAACCACACATCAGCTGTATAGAATCATGCAAAGCAATATATAAATGATAAATGACAACAAGTCATGTAATGTAAAATGGAAGTTGCATGGCAATATATCTCGGAACAGCTATTCTTCACTTATATTTGTTCAGCTTTTAGCTCTTGTTTTCATGTATCTCTTGTCAGAGCTATTAGCTTTCTTTTGTAGAAAATACTCTCTTGCTTCACTTATATTTGTTTGGAGAGTTGATGAAATAAATTGATTGGTGTTTGGTTGGTTCAGAAAATGTTGCATGTGGTAATTGGTATAAGGAAAAACTTGCTTAATCTTGTAGATCACTAAAATGGATAACTTGATGCTTGTCAATTGTTTTGAGTTAACATGTGGATCATGATTAAATTGTGCATCATATGAGTTAAGCCTATTAGTGAAGAACTACCGTAAAGCTTGTTGAAAATTTGGTTTGCATCGGTGGTATCTCTAAGGTCTAGATATTTTCTAATAACAGGGTTTGGTTAACAAGGAAGACGGTATGAAGTCTTATAACGTTTGCAATATGTTTGTCATATAAAACTTGGTGTACGGGTTGATATTCTTGTTTGCTTACATAACCTTGCTAGCCTAAACTCGTACTGAGAGGGAATGCTTCTCGTGCATCCAAATCCTTGAGCCAAAATCCATGCCATTTGTGTCCACCATAACTACCTATATGTGGTATTTCCTTGGCCCTCCAAGTAAATTTTTCATGTGCTACCTTTAAATTATTCAAAATGTTATTATTCCCTTTTTGTGTCAATGTTTACTAGCTCATGAGGAATTAGTGTGGTTATTCTTTATTCTATTTGTCGAGTGGACTTTTACACCTGGACTAGTGGCATATACATCCGCTTATCCAATAACTTGCAAAAAGAGCTGACAACGGGGTGCCCAGTCCCAATTAATTACAACTTTAACCAATTAATTCTCTTCACACTTTTGCCCTGATTCATCAGTAAGCAATGACAAACAGTGAAATACCTGAATGTGTGTAAACCAAAGAGAAAGAGGGATGATCCGCCTTGCTGGTAGAAATAACGTCCTTCACGGGAGCCGCTCTTAAAAGTCCGTTCGACAGGTAGAATACTTGTAACACCCCAAAATTTGGGACCTAATTTTAGCGGTGTTTTCTGACACCTGAAAAACTTTTTCTATCGTATCTCAAAATTTCTTTTGTTCTCGTTGGTGATAGATGATGCTCGGAAGTTTTCTTCTCTCAAATAATTCCAGAGAATCCCTGGTAATTCCTTTGCCACTCCGGAAAAACCCCTGTTAAGGTTTTGCCCTAAAGACCAAATGTTGGGATCTTTAAATCCTAATATTCCATCTACCGTTTGAACCATCTTTTCCGAGCTTGGGAGATACCACAAAGTATTCAGAGATCGTCTCATCCACTTATTAATCTCCCGAGACAAAATTGTTGCATAAATCTCTATGCAATATTTCCAAAATCCCCGGATAAATATTTCATGCATGTGTTGATTAGGGAATTGTTTTTCCCAACTTTTCTTCTCCGTCACTCCAGGAGATGACCATCATGCCATTGCCTACACCCACAAAACATGGCATGATCATTTGAGCCAATTATTTGCCACACCCATTTTATTCCAAATGGCCATGAGATATTTCCCATGCATGGCCACACCTTTCTTGGTGAACCAAGCACGCGAATTAAACAAATGGGTAATACCCAACCAGCCACACTCCACCACATTCTTTTACCAAAAGAAACACCTCCACCAAAATTGTTGTATGTCATAATGGCATGATATCAATTTTGCACCCACATTTTCGGAGCCATGCAATCATCTCCTGGTGTGAGATATTTTTGGCTTGAGCAATGTTAACCCCAACCAACTCCCCTGGCCACTCATTTGGGTACTAGATGATTTGCATGCCCCTAAAACACCATGCTCAAAACCCTATTAAAACACGATCATCTCCACATACCACTTTTGGTATTTTTTCAAAAACCTACCTCGGTTGCACCATTTGACCCCAAATGGCAGGAAGCATCCCCAGCACCCAAACCTAGCCAGCGGAATTTTTCTGGAATTTATTGAGTTCGAAAAGTTCTTGTGGGCATTTCATCGAACACCTTCTCGACATATTTCAAAATAACTGAAACTTGCTTCGTTAAGCATGCTTAGGAGCTTGGTCGGTGCCTAACCCAGCTTCAGCGTGTTGCACGTGCTGCACTGCACGGCCAGCTCACCGTCCTCATCCTCTCCTCCTCTGTAGCCGGAGAACACGTCCCCAAAACGCCATCAATGGCCGAGCTCGGGTGCACCTACCTTTCCCTCTCCCCCGGCTATAAGAAGCTCCCTCCAGCCCCCCCCCAGAGCACTCACAGCCCTCACTTGCCCCCCCCTGTCCTCCCTGTCTCGAGTGGCTCGAAGAAACGAGCTCACCGGAGCTCTGAAAAGCCTCCTTGGCCGAAACCCTAAAACTCCATCCCGAGCAAACCACGCCTCCTCCACCGTCAAGGGAGGCACCTGCGAGCGCGGTGCAGCCCAGAGAACCCAACCCCACCGTAGGAGAGACCCCTAGCCCACCCCAGCGCTGCCTCCATCCGCCACCCGAAGCTCCGCCATGGCCGACGTGGCCGTGCAGGCCAAACTCGTGGGAGGCCGCACCCGTGGCTCCCCCTCTCCAGCTGAGGCTGTCCCTGGGCGCGGTGGGCCACGGCGTGCCCACCCCCGCCGCCGGCCAGCCTCCCGGCGTCCTCTCCGGCCATCCCGGCGAGCTCCTGCTGCTTCCAGTACGTGTACGCGGAGGAAGAAGAAGACCGATCGATCCCATGTTTTCTTTTCTTTTTTCAGTCGCACGAACCGTTTTTTCGACCCAGACCAGCATGCACAGCAGCGCAGCGGCCTGCTCACGGCCCAGCCGGGCGCAGCGCACGCGCAGCGCGCAGTCACGGCCCATTTTCGGCCCGATCTGTTTTTTTTCGCGGAACTTTTTCCTTTTTCCCTGCTGGACAATTTTTAAACGTCCACAACTTCCAAACCGTAGCTCCGTTTTCGGCGATTCAAATTCCTAAATTCTTGTCTCGACACAACCTTTCCAGTGGTATGGATTCCACCTTGTTCCAAGATAGTTCCTGAGGTGCCCCTTTTGTGGGTGCATTCTGGAGTTCCCGGAGAGCGGCTTTCGAACCCCGACGCCGCGAAACCACCCCGACCCTTCCAAGTCAAATGGATCCCCACCTTCAGGCAAGCTAACCCCTTGCTATAAACCATCCAGCAATGTTTGTTTGTTTGCTTAATATCATGCCGGTGTTTATGTCTGCTTATTGTTTTATTGGTTGTGCCTGTCTACTGTTATTATTACATGTCTGTTTGTTGTCCGTACTCCTACTTGAGCATTGTATTGCTGCATATGTCATGTTGCACTTTAAATTATTGCACTACTTTATATGCGTATCTGTGCAACACTCCCATTTCCGGGGCAATGGCCGGGTCTCCCGCCTCAGCCGAGGAAGTGGGGGAATTATTACAACTGTGCGTCTCGCTTTGCGGGGCTTTGTTTGGTTTTTCAACTTCTTCAATGCCGAGGTGAGGTGCGGACGAATGTCGGCTTATGATCCTCGGGGTTGGGGGCATTCGTGTTAGTTGCCTTTGTCCCACCGTCAAATATGGTTGGCATATGCCATCCGGACTGCGATGCTGGGAGCTGACTTTTCCGCGGTTTTATTTGCCGAGATTGCTGACACCACGTCGGGGTAAATCTCGAGTGGAATGGATGCTCTCTCATTCTTATGAGTGCTTTTCGGTTTATTTTGGAGACTATATGCCCAAATCCCCACTTCCTGGTCAACGGTCGGTCGGTATCGCCGCCAAAGACTTGCGCGTGGAGGAACGGATGCGTAACAGACTCCGCAAACTATTGCTTGAAATATTATTATTATTGTTCTATCACTAACCCCCGAGTGACACCGGCCGGGTCTCCCGCCACAGTCACCCGGGTATTATTGTTGTTATTGTTATGTTGTTGTTTATTCATGCAAGTTTTATGTGGTTATTGTTATGTGCTATGCTTGTGTTGCTTGTCGTTTGTGGATGCTGATACATGCAGGTTGTTATGTTTGTTTACTGTGGTTATTGTCGTGTTGGACTAACCCCTGTTGTTTGGACTTGTTGTGTTGAAACTTGAATAATTCGAAACAACCCTCCAAGCTTCGATAGGGTCAGTCCATAGTGCCACTTATCTGAACATTGAACGCACTGCCACCGTCGCTCACATGGGCGGGCCTTGACCTACGTAATCCTATCGAGCCTCCTTTGATGCCACCCTTTTGGCAAGTCTAGTCGGTTACCATAGTTGGTCGGGGCTAGTCTTGCGAAGGTTCCGGAGCTAGGCGTCGCTCATGGGTTGGGGACGTGCCGGATTCACTTCTGCATAAGGCATAGAGTTATGTCGGTGGCTATACAGGGAGTGTCTTGGTAGCGTGAACGGTCAGGTGAGTGTATCTTGCTGAGTTCGCCTTAGGGATGAAATCCTAAAGTACCGGCTTAGTGTGGTGCACTTAGGTGGGTGGTATTTGCAACCTCTCGAGAGTGTCTAATCTGGATGTCCAGCCTTGTTCCAAGGATATGGAACAACAGTTCAGTATCGGTCACACTGTGTGTCCTCGTCGAGTCCGGAGGATTAAACATAAGTATTGTTTGAAGGAAAGATGAACAACCTGATTCACTAAATGAACAATAAGTTGATGCAGGGAATGTTACTTGAGACGTGATTGTGAACCAAGTTTAGGGATGGCGGTGTGATGCGTTGGGGAGCCTATAGTTAGGCCAGAGCCCACATCAACCGAGCATGCCCAGAGTGGAAAGATGAGGCCAGTGGCCTAGCAGTAATCACAGGTGATGTTGTGTATTATTTGGTACCCACTGGGTACACCCGTCTTCTCGTCACAGGTAAGCTCGTTGTATGATTGCCGGTGCACGATCCAACCCCACCTGGCTTGGACTCTGCACTGGTGATACCCCATTGTTTGCTTATGACATGTTTGGTTGTCAATGCCATGCTACTTTTATGCCATGTATCTAGAGTACATTTGCCATGTTGTAGGATTTTATTTACAGTGTATGTCTTGTTGCATGACTGTTGGATTGTTTGTAGTGAGGGGCAATACTTGCTGAGTGCATATTTAATGTACTCACGGGCCTCGTGTTTTGGCCAGATTTTGGCGAGGATTCATCTTCTACCTTAGCAAGGAGATGGAGCAAGAACGTGCTAGGATCAGTAGCCCAGCCAGATGCCTGTGGAGTGGAGCCGCTCCAAGCCGCTGCCTTAGTCGTTTTCCGCTGCCAGTTAAACCCTGTCCTGAGCCATGCTTGGCATGATTTTCTGTAATGCCTTGATGGCCTTGTAAACCATCTGTAGCACTTCTTGTGCCTGATTGTGCAATGATTTCCATTATGTTGCACTGTCGTGACGTGCGGCCAGATATCCTGGGCTGGCGCACGGGACGACCGCCTCTCTGGTGATTTGTTCCAGGGAGGGGTGTCACAATACTGTTCTCACCCGCTACCATTCGTTGACAATTAACAAACACCTCTCAAAAATAGATACTCCTCCATGGTATGTGATTGATGGAAGGCACCCGAGGATTCGGTTAGCCATGGCTTGTGTTAGCAAGGTTGGGAGGAGTATCAAATATTTTATGCAATCTCGATATGCTTTCAAAAACTTAAAAGCTCTAGCACATGATTTAATCACTGCTTCCCTCTGCGAATGGCCTTTCTTTTACTTTTATGTTGAGTCAGTTTTCCTATTTTTTTTGTCTTCCACAAGCAAACACTAGTGTCAACTTTGTTACAACATGCGTTATATGCAATGTATTGGACTTGTTATACTACTTTGTGTTGACAATATCCATGAGATAAATATGTTGAAAGTTGAAGCAAATGTTGAAACTAAATTCTTCCTTTGTGTTGATTAAATACCTTTTGTTAGAAACTATTGCTTTATGAGTTAATACTTATACAAAACTGTTTGATGCTTGTCTCGAAAGTACTATTCATGAAAACGTTTAGCTTGTGTGATTCATTGTTTACTCATTATCTATTTGGTAGCAAATTATAGACCATTGACTTGGATCACTTCATTCATTTACATGTGCCTTGCAATATTATATGATCAAGATTATGATAGTAGCATGTCACCTAAAAAATTATCTTGTTTTTATCGTTTACCTACTCGAGGACGAGTAGGAACTAAGCTTGGGGATGCTGATACGTCTCAAACGTATCTATAATTTTTGATGTTCCATGCTTGTTTTATACCAATTGCTACATGTTTTGCATCTACCTTATATCACTTTTATACATTTTTTGGGACTAACCTATTAACAAGATGCCGAAGTGCCAGTTCCTGTTTTCTGCTGTTTTTGTATTCCAGAAAAGCTAGTCTGGAAATATTCTCGGAATTGGACGAAACTACACGGGGGTGCCTATTTTCCCAGAACACGCCTGACGGAGCGAAGGAGCAGCAGAGGAGGGCCACCAGGAGGCCACACGCACCCAGGGCGCGGGCCCCCCTTCTGCCGCGCCCTGGGGTGGTGTGGGCCCCTCGGGGGTCCGCAGCCGCCGCCCTTTCGCCTACTTATTCCCCCCGACGCGAAAACCCTAAGTACCTGAGCAAATATCCACGAAAAGATCCAGAGACGCCGCCGTCGTCAACCCTAGCTCGGGAGGGTTCAGAGCCTCTTCCCGGCACCCTGCCGCAGAGGGGAATCGTCACCGGAGGCTTCTACATCGCCATGCCTGCCTCCGGAGTGATGCGTGAGTAGTTCATCCTTAGACTACGGGTCCATAGCAGTAGCTAGATGGTTGTCTCTCCACTTTGTGCCATCATGTTTAGATCTTGTGAGCTGCCCTACATGATCAAGATCATATTATTGTAATGCTACATGTTGTGTTTGCTGGGATCCGATGAATATTGAATATTATGTCAAGTTGATTATCAATCTATCTTATATGTTATTTAAGATCTTGCATGCTTTCCGTTACTCGTAGATGCTTTGGCCAAGTAGATGCTTGTAACTCCAAGAGAGAGTATTTATGCTAGATAGTGGGTTCATGTCTCCGTTTAACCTGGGACAGTGACAGAAAGTTCTAAGGTTGTGGATGTGCTGTTGCCACTAGGGATAACCTAACGATGCTATGTCCACAGGCATATGTGTTTGTTTACATTACGCACTTTACTTAATGCAATTATCCGTTGCTTGCAACTTAATACCAACGGGGGACTCAGATGACAACCCGGCGGTGGATTATTAGTCATAGATGTTGTTGGATAACGGTCTATGTATTATGTCGTAATGCCCAATTAAATATCATAGTAGTCAACATGTCATGTATATGCATTGTCATGCGCTCACTATTCGTCAATTGCCCAGCTGTAATTTGTTCACCCAACATGTTAGTTATCTTTTATGGAGAAACACCACTAGTGAACTGTGGACCCCGGTCCATTCTTTTACACTGATTAAATAACCACAAACTGCAAACTGTTCCTTTTTCATTCTCTGTAATTTAATACTCATTTTCCACACCATACGTTTAATGCTTTGTATTCAGCAAGCCAGTGAGATTGACAACCTCACTGTTTCGTTGGGGCAAACTAGTTTGATTGTGTTGTGTGCAGATTCCACGTCAACAGTCCAGACTCCCTGCGACAGCTATTTTTCTGGCGTCGTTGACAACCTTCTGAAGAGTTGCTGCTCCTACTGGTTCGATAACCTTGGTTTCTTTCTGAGGGAAAACTTGCTGCTGACTACATCATACATTCCTCTTGGGGTCTCCCAACGAACGTGTGTTTCACCTCATCAAGAACCTCGCCGGAAGAATTTTTGCTACGAATGTTGCAATATAACAATTTTTCCTATTATTGTTATGTGATTTTGCTACAATAGAATAAAATTTTTGCTACGATGCGACCTCCGGCGAGGTCTTCATGGATGTCTCCGGCGATGTTTCCAGCGAATTCGATTTTGCTACAGTAGCATATTTTGTTGCTACGAAATCTCCGACGAGGTCTCCGGCGAAGTCAGTCTTTTCTTTTTTCTATTTTCTGTGCGAACCGTTTTTTGCTACATAGGTAGCAAAAGCGGGCGATTATTTGCTACACGGTAGCAAAAGCGGGGTTGGTGAGGGTGGCGCGGAATCTGACGGCACCTGTCGATCCGATCGGACGGCTGGCGACCCGGGAGATCGGACGGAAAGATCCCCGGAGGACGCCTAGTCCTGTCCTTATTTTTGTAACCTTGTGGAAATCAATTAATCAAACACGCTTAACACAACTACACGCAAAGTTAAACCCACATGGTGTGGCACAACCACATCCAACACAAGCCAATGTTCTCGAACAGAATGCCACGTGCAAACATAACCAGTTGGTACATGAAGGTGGTTCGTAGCACCATTTGCCGTGTTAGTACCCCGTCCATTGAATTTATCGATGACACTAAATAATCAAATCTTCCCTCAAAAAATTGAAACAAAATCTAGATCACACACGATACTACGACGGTTCGCTCCAAATCAACCGGGTGCTCAGACGGCATGATCACAAGATAGATACGAGTACATGCAAGTGTCTCCAAGGTTATTTTTGTAACCATGCAAAACACCTTTTCTTCTAATGCAATTACACGCAAAGCTTCCAGTTTGGGTTGCTACGTTGTGCCTGCCGCACATGTTGATCGGGTGTGCTCTACTTTTAGTAAATCATCTATTATATAATTAAAACACAAGACATTCAATGGCTCAGATTAGACAAGAAATAAGGAACGGTTAAGATTGATAGTATGTGGAACGCTAAACAAGACGTATACAAGTTGGAGTCCAGGAAACGAATCGTTTTTTTTTTTTGCACTTGAAACGAATCTATTTGCATGATGGATTTCCCTGACACACGGAGAAGCATCCATAGCACGCACGTCTACACGTTTTAGACCATAAAACTCCACGATCGCAGCCACAGTCCGATCATAGATTGTGAGCTTCAACCAATGCGACGACACCATGACCACGATCCCATCAAGCAGCCCGGCGGCCGGCCGGCGGCGGATCGACGGCACGGCAGCGATGCATGCAGCAGGGCGGCGGATCGACGGCGCGTACGGCAGCGATGCATGCAGCAAAAACTACAGCTTCCACCTAGCAGACTTCTCATCGGCGAGCCGCCGCATCACGCACGAAGCAGCAAACTACATCGCCGCAAGAAGCATGCGTTGGTGGAAACTGCAACTCGGTGCCTACCACGCATGTATCCTGGGATTTCTTGATATCACTCTATCGCCCACCCAGATCGGTTTCCGATTTGATGTCTAGGCACCATTACGTGCTGATGATTTTTTTTTTTTGACAAGATTACGTGCTGATGATTCGGTTTTGCTTTTTTTTTTCCAGCGAGCGCAGAAACTTCCACCATCGGGGATGCCTGACTGCATATGGTGCTGGCGTTTAGATTGATTCTCTAGCATGCACGTATCTAGGTATCCTCGCCCCCTAGCAATTTTTTTTTCTCACTGGTGACTATTTTAGAAGGACAGATCCAATAATTGTTCTTATAAATTAATTTGATTTCTGTTTGCATTGATTATTTTGAATTAATCAGTTTATCGATAAGCAGTGTCAGCAGCAATTTGAAGCGGAGATATGGGCCAGCAACGTTGGCACGTCCAGCGGATCAACAGAAGATAACAACAACGCCGTCAACTACAGGTAACATCCAGTCCATCACCAACTCCATGTGTGTTTTCGATGTAGAGATACAGATACACTTTTTTTACTTCTTAGGAACAACCTACAAAGAACTACATCATATTTGTTAAAAATTATCGATTTCCTTACGCCGTCAATTACAGGTAACATCCAGTCCATCACCAACTCCATCTGTGTTTACTTCTTAGGAACAACCTACAAAGAACTACTTCGTATTTGTTAAAAAAATATCGATTTCCCTGGGCATAAATTTGCTCTACTGCGTCCGCTTAATTTCTGCAGCCGCCGGCCGTTGATTTCAACGAATGATCAGTTACCGATATTATTCTCACATTGATTTGTCCGTTGTAATCCATATGCATGGAGTCAGCACGCATCATCAAGCATGCTGTCCGTCCTGGAGCTGATCCAACGATAGAAAGGTATGATCCCATCTACTAGCATGTCCAGATTTACTGATCAGTCTAGCATGTATATTCTGACACATATTTTATCTCAGGATTGTTGATTTAGAAGAGGAGGACGTGTGCAGCCAATCTTTGAGAAGATTTGACGCCATATGTGAGGCTGCCGCGAGATAGACATTGGCGGACTGGTGATGCAGCTGGTCATTTCGTCGACACATTAGAAACTCTCTACGCCCAATCATCACGTATGTACCCTCAAGTTCTTTGCTCTAGATATAAGTTTATCTGCACTCGGTGCATCCTCAAGCTATACTGGTGCTGGATTGGTGTTATGCGTTCCACTTCCTAATTAAGATGAGCATGGATGTCATCAACATATTAATCACGTTTTCACTCTCCCGTTAAGTCTACATCGAGGTTTTGTTCTGATTGCTTCAGTGTTTCTTTTGGTCGCTGTATTAGGACCAACTATCTAACACAACGAGGTAATATTTGGTTATGCCTTGCTTATTGCTAGCTTTCTATGTTAGCCTTAATGGCTTTATTTAAATTTCTCAATGCCATGCATCTAAAAAAGGCTCAAAATAGTACTGAATTATTTCACTATGCTTTTTGTTTGCATCTAGAGTTTACTTGGGATTTGTTTAGTTGTGACTTCTCGGTCCGGAATGCAGATTTCTGCATGCGGGTTAAAGAAACGGATGAATATATTTGTAGTCTCAAGCATGAATAAAATATGGTATGTGTCTTATTTTTTTGTTATATATAGTACATATATATCCTCTCTTCTTTCCGCATCGATATGTCTTATTTTTGGATTGTACACGCATCGTATGCACAGTCGGCGACGTGATCGCTGCTATGTTAACTATATGCATGTTGTCGCCGGCCGACCCGGCGGTGCAATCGGTGGCATAGATGCAAGGCTTCACGAATCAAGGTATCAATATTGGATTACTCAACCGGCTGATTCATGCATGTAACAACCTTCATCTGTAGTTGCATGTTCGGTTAAGATTTGTACGATAGTGCCATGGTCGCCGGATCGACGCCGCGACAGCTCTCATGGCCAGTGTGTCGGCAGGTGGTGTTGGTGCTCCTAATGAATGAGGAAAACCATTATCGTCGAGCGAGCGGACCACCGTCCCCGAAGAACTCCAGCAGCATGTCCTAGCAAAGAAAACGAGCTTCATGCCGTTCTGGCCGAGGTCGATGGAGTACACGCCTTGCGAGCATGGAGCTCCCGACCAGATGATGGAAGACATCAGTACTATACCAGATGATCCAGTTATAGGAGCACCCGAGAGGATTCCGTCGGCCTGGCGTACTGGACAAGACGATCAAAGGAATCAGAGAATAGCGCTCCATGCGTGGGCAGGGACTCACGTCACAATGGCATGCATGGTGGTGAACGGAAACAGGTTTGGATTCGTTTTATGCTGATCTGTGGAAACTATACATATTTTTCTTACACGTTCTTGGTTCAATTGCTAAATATGTTTTCTCTATTTGCATCGTATGACATGAATTTGAGAAATATACACAGATATATTCGTTACGTGTGCAGTCTGTGATTGATATTGAGGGTTAGTTTACGGTCTAGATCATTATTGCCGGAATTTGTGGAGTTGTCACGAGCGATTTGGACATTGAAGAAAAGGATAGCATCATGCCTCTTTTTTTAATCTACGTCTATTCCTTTGAATTGTAAAAGCATTAAATTTTTGTTCCAAGTATATATCAGTTTAAGTTTTCGGTAGCATGAGTTTACCAAGTACTTTTACTCACCGCAGTAATATCTTTTTCCGTATCAGTGATGCTAATGACAAACACTAACTGATTTTTTCTTTCTAGGATGTGTTTACACAAACTGATACATCAATGGTTGATTTCAGTAATTAAATAGAATTTTCATGAACTGGACGAGTCATTCAAAGTGGAGGATGCCCCGGTTCCATATTGGAGTCAAGGCCAATTGTAGACATTTCGTTACAAGAAACATATCCACAGACTTTGACTCTTTGGACAGGACAGTCGAAGATCTGATAAATAATCGAAAGCTTCTTTTCAGTAACGTTTGGAGAGGTTGATCAATTGCTCCAAAGAATTCGTCAATATCACAATTGCTACAAAAATCTCTGTACGTATCAAAAGTTTGATTTTCCTCACATCATAACTTTTGTGGAAGCCAACCTTTTGTAGTTTATGTTCCATGTGCAGCTAATATAGTCTCTCCTCCAATTAGATGTGAAAGACTGAATTTAAATGAAAGACTTCAGATTTTGTTGGCCATGTTGCATCAGCAAATATGTTTAGCAGATATATTTATAATAATAAAGGTAACGTTTCCAGCTTGAGAACTAAGTTCCTTTTTCAGTTTTTAAATTGTGGCATAACAATAGTAGTAATGAAAGGAATTAACCAAGGAAAATATATGTAATTTAAACCTCAAAAAATGTAAATGACAACAGAAATTACAATACCGAGCTGATGATATCGCGACCGACTAGGACACCGTGAGATGAACGTGATAGGATGTTTTTTTCAGAATGTGGAGCTGTTAAGAGTGAAAAAACATATCCGTGTCTATAGTACAAGATACATGAAAAAATTACTTTACCAGCAAAAGACACAATTGATTGCTGGAATTTTAAACAATAAAAAATAATGGTACGTCCAACTTATGCATAAGAAAATTCGGAAGCCTAAACAATGAAGGTTTTCAGGTTTTGCATTTTAACATGTACATATGTTATATCCGGAACGTGGAAGCAATTTGGCAGCTCAATAAACCGATTATCCTAAATTATTCTTATACTTTTCACCGATTTTAAGTTTTTATATTAAAGTATCTAAAAAAAATTTATACATAAGATAAGAATATTTAAGTTATATTTCAACGCTAGCCGCGCAGTTGCGCGGGCCACCCAGCTAGTTGCACATTACACGCAAAGCTTTTGCGTGTTCCTGAAAAAGAAAAGGAAAAAAAAAACATCGCCTATCTCGTGCTCCTGCCCATATAAGTCCAGCATCGAAGGGCGCGATAGCAAAAGCCTTCACATTCCCTTCCCTTCCCTCCCTTCCCTTCCATCTTAGTCGACCGCCGCCGGCCGGCAAGAAGGCGTCCGCACCATCACCCATGGGCCCCCAGCAGGACAGGTCGGCGCCCAAGATATACGCCAACGGCACGGCGGCGGCGCCCGAGAGGAAGGACGGCAAGGTGGTGCACTACAAGGAGTGCCAGCGCAACCACGCTGCCGGCATCGGCGGATACGCTGTCGACGGCTGCCGCGAGTTCATGGCGTCGGCCCCCGAGGGCACCCCCGCGGCGCTCCTCTGCGCCGCCTGCGGCTGCCACCGCAGCTTCCACAAGCGCGAGGTCGAGACCGTCGACTGCGACTGCGAGTCCGACACCTCCGGCCGGTGATCGCCGCCGAAGTCCTTCCACTTTCTTGCCTGCTTTGTCTCCGTAGATGATCAGCATCGGCAGGTAAGGTGTGGACATTGAGGTTGTTATCAATCGATCAATCAAATATATATGGAGAGGTTAATTATCTTCTTCTTCCTCCTCCTCCTCTTGGTATTGGGATTAATTTGGTGATCAGTGGGTGATGATGTAATTAACATATGATATGTGTGTGTTCTTGAGTCCAAACTGGTGTGTGTAGATCGATCGGTGAGATGAACATCTCGTATTCTGTACAGATTTGTGCTTCTTGTTTGGAATATTAATAATATTTCTCCGAATTATGTATAGATCGATTTTCTTTGCCTAGTCTTTGTCACTGAAGAGTTTGTATTGTTGTTTTCTGCTTTTGAGTAAGAAAACTGCAGGCCGGATTGAACATTATGATTAGCCACTACTGCTAGTGTACTAAAGCCTTTTCTTTTACCGATTACACTTCTTTACTTCAGAGTGAATCACTGAGTGCGGTTATAAAATTATGTTATCTTGTCACTAGCATTGGCTTGGTGATTTAGGTATTGTTTTCAATTAGCAAGTAGTAGTATAGTAACCTTCATTCGAGTCGAAGGGAACCCGGAGATCGAGGACGACACCCCTCGCCAACTGAAACTAGGCTTGGCTCCTATCCTTTGGGTCTGCGCCAGAAAAGTTTGCGAGCTATGTACACTATTAATCTCTGGTCAACTATTAGCCGTTTAATCGATGCAATACCGTTGCTTCTGTTGCTATGGAAAGCTATGCACGTTGTGGTTTAAAAAACCTCTCAAGCCGAGGTTCAGGTCAGTGATCGTGTTAGGGACTGTAACTAGTACTAGTAGTTAAGTTGGGCACCAAAGTCAAAGATTTCTTTATGCTTTCAAGAATTTTAAAAGGCACTGAACTTTGTTTATCAGCACCAACCAAAGAGTAACTTAGTTATCAGAACCACATCACTGTGCAATTAAACTGTACGGTCACTATACCAATGCACCTGTTCTTGTCAAGTGTCGAACTGGCTATCACTCTCACACAGCGCCATATATACTGCTGCCTCCAACTGTCAGTGCCGTAGCCACCACGCTTGTTGTTCCGATATTCCTGAAGCTAGCTAGCTACTTCTCCAACGACTTTCAGGTCGGGTTAAAGGGGCTAACTGATCGATCACAGCCACGAGAAAAATAGGTAGCGCACACGTGATCTCTCAACCAACGCCGATGAAAAACGTGACACGGTAACACAGAATCTAAAAGGCAGCAGGTCATCGATTACCAGGAACTAGTGATTTGTGTTGACCTCTGTCGGCTGGCCGGTCCCGATGGTGCGCAGCGTAGTTGAAGGAGGCGAAGTCGTGAACAATACACACATATAGCAAGGAAAAGACACACGGTGTATGCAAGGATCTCTTTATTTCTCTGTTTCTGTAACTAGTACGTACAATGATTGTCTTGCTTATATAAGGGGGAAATGATAGAAGGATAAGAACCCACTTAACATAAACGTAGAGGGATAGACTTAGCCCATGGGTTTAGGAGGCCACCGAAGTGGGCTCCTGCACACGCACGTGAGGCCCAAGTTTCCCAACAATTTGGAGCGAAGCCGCATCCTCCAAATTTGTGTCCGGCACCCCCAATTGAGACCCAATTGGGGCCGGACATGTGTCCGACACATTGGGGTGCTACCCATAGCGACGCACTCCAAACCAACACCCAACATTTTTTGATCATTTTATGAATAACTTGTAAACTTCATTGCAAAGTTCAATAAGAATCCAAATATAAAAAATATATAAATTATTACAACAATTAAAATTCAAATTATTCAAGATTTCAAAAAGGACACAATGAAATCTCAAACCGGCACCAGCTGAGGTACGTTGTTTGCTTCGATCGCCCACAAGTGCGCCACGAGCTCATCGTGCAGCCGCGTGTGCCTTGTTCCATCACGAATTTGTCGATGGGTGGCAAGAAATTCTGAAAGCTACGAAGACACGCCCGGCTGTGGCTGGGCCATAGGCCCCTGTAAATCAAACAACTCGTTGACCAATTGTCTCCTCGTATCTCGCTCACTCTCGACGATCATGTTGTGCATGATAACGCAGACATTCATGATCTCACACATTTGATCTAGTGACCAAGAAAGACAAGGGTACCGGACGACCGCAAACCTTTCCTGGAGCAACCAAATGCCCGCTCCACATTTTTGCGCACAGCCTCTTGCCTCTTTGCAAAATGGCAATTTGCCTCGACGACAGGGTTACAGATAGTCTTCACAAATGTTGACCAATTAGGATAGATGTCGTCGGCAAGGTAGTATCCCTTGTCGTACTCATGGACATTGATCACATAGTTACACTGCGGAGTTAGGCCTTGACAATGTTTGAGAAACACCGGGGAGCGTTGGAGCACATTGATGTCATTGTGAGCACCGGCCGTGCCCAAAAATGCATGCCAACTCCAAAGATCATAATCTGCCACGGCATCAAGTATGACACTGTATTTTCCATGATGTCCCTAATTATACATCCTCTGCCAAGCGAATGGGTGGTTCTTCCAATTCCAATGCATGCAATCGATACTTCCAAGCATTTCCGGAAATCCTCTTTCTTCTCCTTGTGCCAAGAGACAAGTTGTGTCTGCCGCATTTGGTGATCTCAAATATTTCTCTCCAAACACTTTCACCACTGCCCTATAAAACCGGTAGGTAGCTTCGACGGCGATGGACTCAGACATATGGAGATAGTCATACAATGAATCTGCGGGAACTCCATATGCAAGACACCGTATGGCAACCGTGTATTTCTGAAGGGATGAAAATACAAATAGACCGGTGCAATCTCTCTTCAGTTCGAAGTAGTCATCATATTACCGAACGCCATGCACAATTCTCCTGAACATTTCTGTGTCCATCCTGAAGCGTCGGCGAAATTCATGAGGGAAGTTCGCCGGGTTCGGGGCAAAGTAGTCGCTGAACAAGAGCATGTGCCCAGTTGCTCTATAACGATTCTTGTTGGTCATCCGCCCTTTCGTTGGTCCTCCACGCTTCGGCACGGCCTCTGCCTCGCTTGCGCATCTAGAAGAGCGACCATGACCATCTCATTTTCGTCGTCGTCGCCCGCAAGGTGGCAGCCTCTCCCATCATTTGGAAAAAAAGGAGCTCGTCGTTGCTATCCATAATCTATTGGACAAAATGAAAACAATGAAACTAGGCAACAAATCAACAATCAATCAAATGAGCCTATTGACGAATGGTTGAACACCTTGTGTGCGGGGCGGCATCGAGGAAGAGACGTACTCGGCTGAATTAGTTGCGCCGGTGCAAAACGAGGTCGGAGACCGCGGGGAGCATGCATTCGTGGTCGTTGCGGCTTGACCCCCGCGGTGTGAATCAAGTGAGCGACAACAAGGGTGGCGGCGATGGTGCGATTCGCCGGCGAGAGGAAACAGAAGGACGTGGGGACAAATGAATTAGGCGCGACCATATGTGTATGACGGGCGGGCCACCCCTGTCGGAGGGCGTGTCTCGCCAGTGTCCGGCACCCCCGAGAGGGCCTCCAAACTTGGGGGCCCTTTCGGGGGTAAATTGGCTCGGGCCGGACACATGTGGTGGCGCTGTGGGCGATTTTCGTCAGGACCCCATTGGTCCTTTGGGTGGTCATTTGGAGGGCGTCGCTAGGATGCTCTAAGTGACGCAGATTTGATTTTTTTTTGGCACAAGCAGTTTTGAATTAACTTCAGTATAAAACAAACTGTGACACTTATTTTCGATCGAAGAGAGTAAGATGATTGCTTGCATGCTCGAGATAAACCTGGTGTGTGTGTTCGCACGTGCACTGGGCGGCCGACCGTGGCAATAAACAAGGTGCGGCGTGGTGGAGCACGTAGGAAAAGCATAGGCGCACGATGACAAGAGGCCAGCCTCATCGATGGGGATATTATGTATCTCGATCTGTACGTGCGTGCACTATAGTGGCCAGCTCGATCCATCGCAGCAGCAGCTTTCATTGCTGCAAGTGTATATTCGCTAGCTGGGAGCCTGGGACCCCTGTAGAGTGCCGGCCGTGGATGCTTGCCAGGGCCATGCTTCCAGATCCAACGGATGGAGATTTCATTTAATTTCATCCTATGGCCGTAGCATATGATCGATCATGGAATGGACCTAACTTGAGGCCACCACCCCCATGTGGACTTTGGGCCTGGAGGAAGTAGTTTTTTTTTTTCGTACGAAGCAAAACAGGAATGTTGTGTTGCGCTTATTTTTATAACTAGCTGCCCAGATGGAGAAAATTAGTTACAAATGGATGTAAAACTGGTTTAAAACGTTAAAATAGGCGAGGACCCGGTTGGATAAACGACATTACCATTATTATCCAACACAACGCCAACCAAAATCCTCGCTATCCGAAGATAAGGGCAACTCCAAGGACGAATGTTCGTTTCAGTCAGCTCAGATCGAGGGCAAGGCCCAACGCAGGTGCGCATTTGGGATATTGTCCCCTTTCGTGTCCTCGAGGACCCATTTCTAGCCCAAATTCGGTTCGGGTTTGTGTTCCCGTGGACAGAAGGCGGACAGTTTGCACGTCCGGCCCACGTCCACCCTGGTCCGACATGTCATCTGCCCACGCACCGGTCATTTCTAATACCACGCAGGATCCGTCTCTATCCGCTCTCCACTTAAAAAACATAAACTTTAACTTTTTAATGTATTTTGGTGGCCCTGTGTATGACTATGTTAAATCGGGTTTTTTTAATGAGCCACGCCCGTTGGGTGCACCGGCGGACATGGGGCGGACATGGGATATCTGCTAGCCACCAACAGATCAAAACGGGCATCATTACCCTCACCAACAATCACTAAGTCCCCTCCATCGCCGTGGGATCAAACAGGTGGGGGAGGCAAGATATTGTTTCTTGTCATGGCAGTACCTACAACCACCACCACACATGCTTTGTTTGGTGGCGGTGTTACTTGTTGATGGTTTTTCTTTCCTTATAAATCTAAATGTTGAAAAATCTGATATGAGAGTGCTATATCCAATTATCCTATTAAGGGTTAGTGTTTGATGGTCTGGATCTACTGTTCTTATATAATGCGGATCTTAATCTTTATTATTTTTCTCCCACGTCTTACATTTTTTTGTATGTGATGTTGGGCAAGCTCTAGGTTTTGGGGCCCTTATATAACAATGGTTGTCGCGACGCCTTGATTTTTGGGCGTAATCATCGCGTTCGTTCTATTTTCTCCGTCGAGTTCAAACTGTGGTGGGCCCCGGAGAAGGAGTACACACAATCTCTACGCTGACGACGGTCAGATGACAAGACTAAAAGATTTTTTTGACAAGAAATGATGTGGGCTCATGCCGACTTATGTTATGTCTGCCTTATTCTAAAGACGGACAAGATGTGAGTTCTTTGGGAATGCTCCAACCTCTTTAGCCGCCTAAACAGGATAAGGCAGCTCTGCATCGACTTCATCGACAAGATGGCGGCTGGGGAACTTAAAGCCTTCCGGGGCTACTGTCGGGATATACCAAATGGCCAAATGGTATCCCCATGGAACGGTCTTAAGCCGGCCTGCTAGGGTGGCCCACGAGTGGCAAAGCTGCAGGCTTTGCCGGGCGGTCCAGTAGGCCGAAGCGTATGCTGGAAGAAGATACGGTTTAGGGATGTCAAGACAGAGGCATGCATCTAGAGGACTTGGAGTTCAAGGTGGTGTTGGAGGCCCTCACCGGAATCCTCCTGCTTTAAGCCCATGTTCTCTCCGTGTGCTATGGCACCCTACTTCCTACCTACGGTAACAATACCACGACAATCGAGTCGTCTTGTAGAAGCTCCCGGCCATGTCTAATTGGATAACCGGTGATGCCATTGAGAAGCACCCCCGAGGACGACGAGGAGAGAATTGCCGCAATGCAATCCATAAACTTGGAAGGGAAACCCAAGTGTTGGAGCAAGTCCAAAAGATAATCTTACCGCACCAAGTCAAATGCTTTCTTGATGTCAAGCTTGAAAAGAAGAGCGGAATTTTTTTTGTCTTGTGAAAGCGCCTTGCCAAATTCCTAACATATAGAAAGTTATCATGTATGCTTCATGTCTTGATGAAGGCACTTTGTGCGTTGGAAACAAGCTTGTTCATGTCAGGAGCGAGACAAGTAGCAATCATCTTGGAGATAAGCTTGGCGATCGCGTGAATGAGACTAATGGGGCTAAAGTTGGTGACTTCCTCGGCACCCTCCTTCTTCAGAATGAGTGCGATATTCACGATGTTTAGCCAATGGATGTTACCGGTATGTATGGCAGAGAATTGGTTGATGACGGCCATGATATCCTCCATCAAGCCTTAAAGAGGGCACCCGTGAAGCTAGCCACCCGGATCCGGGGCCTTATCACTACCATCAAAAGATTGTTGTATACGTATTTAGTTCATGCATATCGTTTATGACTTTTGGACATGTAAAAATTTACCTCTAGAAAAGATGTTCTATTATGCAATGTACCCATTTCTAGTTTGAATTTGTTAGGCATGCTAATGTGCAATTTTAGGTGGCAAGATAAAATGAACGTGACAGTCGACAATTAGTAAAAGCGTTTTGTTCTCGGTATTGCGTGGGATTCTAAGAGTTTTATAAACAAAATTGATGAAACAAATTCTTCAATTATAGTCAGTGGAATTTAGGGAGTATGATTCTAACAATTATCGTCTTGACTAAACCTTACTCGCTGCCACAAACATGTCCCTATCACGAGCTACCATACTCAAAGGCAATGCACGCATGCAGGTTGAGTATTTTCTCACCTACTATGATTGACCCCATGCATACATAAGCACACACACGTCGCCGAAAGGTCGGGTCCATTTCTAGGTGCATCAACCGAGCACGGGTCAAGTAGTCCATGTGCCTTGCTCTCCATGATCAAACCTTTCAATTTATGCCAGGCGTGTTTCATCCATCAGCAACTCCGTTTGGTGGTGTCCTTTCGCCTTCAGTCATGAGAACATGCACGAACAACCACATGATCGACCGGTTTCATGCACGCATGCATGGATGCCGATTGATCTACCCTTCGTTATGAGTTGTTTTAACTTTTTTGTCGAAAATACATGTATGTAAACACTTTTTAGTGTATATTTTCTCTCATTTCAGTCCGTATCTAATCTAGTGGTGAAGCCACACACAAGCTGTGTACTCACTTGACTACACAGTTTTGTGCTTATACAAGCAGAGATCATGAAAAAAAAAATCTTATAGACACATCGATTTGACTACACATGATCAAATTGACTGCACAAACATTGAACTCATGGCACCGCCATTGATCTAATCCATATAAAATATCTAAAAATCTTACTCCCTCCGATCCATATTAATGGTCTCAACATTGTCTAGATACGGATGCATCTAGTCTAAACACTTAACTAGATACATCAGTATCTAGATAAAGTTGAGGCCATTAATATGGATCGGAGGTTGTAGTATAATAGTGATTGGATAGCAACGTATGGTTGAGTGCGGTGACATAGCGCCCGAGCGACAGGACCCTCACTGTCCGGGCCATGCATGTCGCTCTTGGAATTGCCAAAATTCATTTTGAAGGCAATACACAAATCGATACGAGCAATACAAAAGTGTATCCATACGTGTTTGGCCCATGATTTTTTGAATTGGCCTTTTGTTGTAGAAATCAAATATTTTCATTAAATTTAGATTGCATTGTTCCTCGGCCGTCACTCCCTAGAGGGAGTAAAAGCGATCTAGCGCCGCAACCAGCCTCCGTGACTCTCTCAAACCCTCCCACCCTCCCGTAACCCTCTCACATATTCATCCCCATTTTTCTCTCTTTACGATAAACTTGGCGTGTATGCAAACACTTTACAAACTCTTTGCCGAAAGACAAACTGCGACTTGACGAGACGACAACGCGTGGGACTGACTTTCAAAAATATCGGCCTTTTTCTAGTTGTCTATGAGGAAATGGCCAATTCCACCCTTATATGGGGCATGTCTGCGTAGTGCTTGAAGCCTTGATGGTTCGTGCATGGCAAAATTAGGTGCATCGAGAGAAACCAAACACTCCCAAATTGACTGGCCGAGGAAAGCTGTTGATGCTGGGGTTGTCCTCCGGGAGAAGCGTTGACTTGAGTGGCGAATGGCGAAATGCCGATCCCCTTCCTTTCCCTGATCCGATCTCCTTCCGTTTTCTTCCCTGATCGATCCCCTCTCTACTTCTTCTCCAATCCTACCTCTCTGGCCTCTGATCCGGTCCTCCTCTTCGGTTAATTTCCAGGTTCCTCTAGTCTCCTCCGCCACTCCAAAAATCCCCAAATAAGTGGAAAACTCTGTTACGCAGGCTTGGTGCTCCGCCGGCTTTCTGGTCGCCGGTGACTCGGCCGTCCTCACCGGTTTTCTGCTCTCGCAATCACTCAGCGAACTCCCTGCCTCCACTCCACCCCCTTCACCAGCGGGCCGAAAGCTTCTGTAGTCGGTATGGCGGATCCTCGCCTCGGGATATTCTATCCTCCTTCGATAACTAAGGATTTCTACATGGCTGGGGATGCTTCTGCTGCTGCTCAGGCGCCGGCCTCAAGGGCGCCAGGGGAGCAATGAGGACGCTAGGATGGAATTGCCAGGGCGTGGGCAAGGGCCTCGGCAATCCTAAAATATGTCACCTTGCCAACATGATCGTCTCCACTAAAGCCTAGGTAATTTTTGTCTCTGAGATCAAAACCTCTAGATTTAACGCTGATGCCATATCTTCCCGTTTTAACATGGCTGATAGTATAGTTGTGCCTTCTCGTAAGCGTTCAGGAGGGCTTTGGCTGCTGTGGTCTGATGACATTGACATCGTTGTACATACAGCCTCTTTCCATGTGATCTTAGCTCTAGCTACTGATAGGACTAAGAACCAGAAGTTTGGCCTCATCTGTATTTATGGTGACCCCTACCATCGCCAAAGTGCTTCCATCTGGGGGCAAGTTGCCAATTTTGTGTATGATAACTGCAACTTGCCCATGCTTTGCATTGGCGACATGAATGACCTCCTGTATGACTCTGATAAGAGCACCTCTAATATTAATCGTACTCGTATGTATGCTTTCCGCTCTTTTGTAAAAAGTTGTGGCTTGTTTGACCTGGGGTTTAGTGGTCCTGCTTACACTTGGACAAATCGTCGTTTTTCCTCTAAGCCCCTTTTCCAAAGGCTAGACAGATAAATGGTTAATCATGATTGGTGTGCTGTTTATCCGGTCACTAATGTTTACAATATGCCTCTGTTACATTGTTTTAGTGACCATGCTCCGATTTTGTGTTCCACCGATGGGAAAGCGCGCAAAATGAAAAACTCTTTTAAATTTGAGAATTGGTGGCTAAAAGAACAAGACTTTCAGGACCATGCAAAAAATTGCTGGATTCAATTGGCAAATAAACCTTTCAGTCAGTGAACTAATCATCTCTCCAGAAACCTTAAAGTTTGGTGCAGGAAGAAAAAGCCTTTGCAGGATGAGATTCAGGAGTTGGAAGGCAAAATTCAAGCAATTCAATGTCAGCCACTGAATGTTCAAGATCATGCCTTGGAGGAAGCCCTTGTATCCAGGTATGAACAAAATATTACCAAGCTCAATGATTTCTATGTTCAGCGTGCTAAGAAAAATTGGATCAAGGATGGAGACAGAAACACTTCCTACTTTCATAGAGTGGTGGCCAAAATAAGAAGGAGAAACACTATTTTTTCTATTGCAGATGAAAATAATCTCATTCACTTTATGCCAGATCGTATTGCTGCTACTTTTGTTTCCTATTTCAGATCTATTTTCACTTCTACTGCACCTGTTCCGGTTAGCTCGTTTTCCGCAGAGGTACCAAATGGTTCGGAGGATCCCACCTATTCCATCCCTGATAAGCACGAGCTTTGGTTTACGCTTGCGGACATGAAGAAAAATGCCTCCCCGGGACCTGATGGGTTTAATGTTGAGTTCTATATGGCAGCTTGGGAATGGATTGGAGATGACGTTCTTCAGCTTGTTCGAAACTTCTTTCTCACAGGTGTTCTTCCCTCCCAAATCAATGACACTCACATTGCTCTCATCCCCAAAAAGCTTGTCCCTTTAGTTCCGGCAGACTATCGACCCATCAGCCTTTGCAATGTTATCTACAAATTAATTGCTAAATGTCTTGCAAACAGACTAAAACCCCATCTCCCGGATTACATACACCATTCTTAGCAAGCTTTTATTGAGGGTCGTAGAATTAGTAATAACATTATCATAGCTCAAGAAATCACGCATACTTTTGAGCTCTCTTGTTGGAAAGGGAAAGCCTTCATGCTCAAAATTGACCTCCTTTATCCTGGCGGCCCTTGCTCGTAAAGGGCTGCATGGTCATTTCATTAATTTGATCCACGCTTGTATCTCCTTGCCAACTTTTTCGATAATAATTAATGGCCAACCTTTTGCGAGATTTGGTAGCGACAGAGGAATTCGGCAAGGTTGCCCTTTATCTCCGTATCTTTTTGTCCTTGCCATCAACGAACTATCGCTTGCGCTGCAGGATGCTTTAGCCCGAGCTGCTCTAACAGGAATCTCTTTGGGACCTGGTTGTCCTCCTATCCACTCTTTGCTTTTTACAGATGATCTCCTTATTTGTGGAACAGCGTCAGTCATGGAGACTCAAACAATTAAGCATCTGCTCCAATCTTTCTGTCAAGCCTCAGGTCAGCTCCCCAACTGGTCCAAATCTGGTATTATTTTCAGCAATTTGTCTCTCAAGCTGAAAGACGAGACATCAATGATATTTTCCCTGTTCCTATTATTGATGCCTCTTTCTCACATTTGGGCCACCCGCTCATCCTTCCTGCGAAAAATAGGTCGGAGGCTTATAACTTCATTTTGGACAAGTTTAAAGCTAAGCTCAATACCTACAAAGCTAATTCTCTATCTCACGCTGCTAGAATTGAGCTCATTAATTCAGTTTTTGCCTCCATCCCTGTGTACTACATGTCAAACATCATTTTCTCTAAAAAGTTCATTGCAAAAATCAATGCTATTATTAGGAACTTTTGGTGGACTGGCATTTCCTCTGAGCCATCTTCTAGATCTTTGTGTCTCAGAGCGTGGAAAGACATCTGTGCTCCTAAAAAGGAAGGTGGGCTGGGTATTCGTAATCTGCTGGCAGTCAACCATGGACTGATTTTATCAGCGGCCTGGAGAATAGCAGATCAACCCAATAGCCACCTTTACATGGTTCTTCGATGCAAGTATTTTTACGACTCGTCTATCTGGAGGCCGAAGCCCAACATCCCAAAATCTGCTTTCTGGACCTCTGTTCTAAAAGTGATCCCGTTGCTCCAGCAGAATTCTTTTTACCAGCTCACAACTGGAAATATCTCGATCTGGAACATGCCCTGGTGTCCAGCTTGGACTCGTGTTTACGACGACTGATACGTCCATTTTGCATCACTATTTATATCATAATTTACTGCTATTCATCGATATATTTCATATTTAGAAGTGTTACTTATGTTATTTTACCTATTTTGCATGTTTGATGAATAATGGAGAATTGGACACCGGAGTCAGGATTCTGCTGGAAAAAGCACCGTCGAGATGCACTATTTCTGAAGATCAATAAATCGAAGGAGACATATGGAAGTTCCTATTTTACCAGAAGATGGAGGAGGCCAAAAGGGGGAGCTGAGATGGGCCATGGTGGGCCCTCCTCACCCCTTGGCGCGGTGGGACCCCCTGCCGCGCCGACAGGTGGTTTGGGGGCCCTGGCCCACCTCAGCCGTCCCCCCTTCGCGTACTTGACCCCCTCGAAACCCTAACACACGGAGGAGGGCCATCGAAATATTCCGCCGCCTCCACGAGGCGGAAAACACCAGAGAGCGAAAAGCTCCCCTGCAGGAAGAAATCTGCCGGGGGAAATTCCCTCCCGGAGGGGGAAATCGTCGCCATCATCACCGTCATCGAGCTGGACTTCATCGGGATCATCATCATCATCATCTCCACCGCCAACACCATCATCACCGCTGCTGCACTCCGTCTCCGTTATAACATCTAGGGCTGAATCTTGTCTATTTCATAGGGGAAACTCTCCCGGTGTTGATTACTCTTGTTATTGATGCTATTGGGTGAAACCATTGGACTAAGGTTTATGTTCAGATTGTTATTCATCATCATATCACCTCTGATCATGTTCCGTACGATGTCTTGTGAGTAGTTCGTTTAGTTCTTGAGGACATGGGAGAAGTCTTGATGTTAGTAGTGAACTATGTTGAGTAATATTTAATGGTTTGATGCTTAAGTTGTGGTGTTATTCTTCTAGTGGTGTCATGTGAACGTCGACTACATGATACTTCACCTTTATGGGCCTAGGGGAATGCATTGTGTATTCGTTTGCCAATTGTGGGGTTGCCGGAGTGACAGAAACCTGAACACCCGTTGGTATATCGATGCATGAGGGATAGCAGGATCTCAAAGTTTAAGGCTGTGGTTAGTTTAACTTAATTACTTTCTTGTATTTGCGGATGCTTGCAAGGGGTATAATCACAAGTATGTATTAGTCCTAGTAAGGGCGGTGCATTAGCATAGGTTCACCCACACAACACTTATCAAAACAATGAAGATTAATCAACTATATGAAGCGAAAGCACTTGACAATACTCCGTGTGTCCTCAAGAACGTTTGGTCATTATAAGTACAACAACCGGCTTGTCCTTTGCTGTAGAAAGGATTGGGCCACTCGCTGCAACTATTACTACTGCATTTTATTTACTTGTACTCTATTTATCTGTCATATCAAAAACTCCTAAAAACTTGTCTGAGAGCATTTGCAGTGAATCCTTCATCAAAACCGCTTGTCAACACCTTCTGCTCCTCGTTGGGTTCGACACTCTTATTTATCGAAAGTACTACGATACACCCCCTATACTTGTGGGTTATCAACGACCTAATTATTCAGCCGGGGCCCTTCTCCTATCCGGCAAAAATCAACCAGCTTTGGCTCCCTGGCCGGAAAGAATGGAATCATGCTCTCATTGACAATCTTTTCGCCCAGCCTACTGCTGATATCATTAAGCGCACGCCTATTATCCGTTCAGAGGAGGATGATATTCTTTGTTGGAAGCCTACTCCCAATGGTAAATGCAACTCCAAATCAACATATCGTGTTTGTTTAATGAGTTTGCAGGCTGCAGGTCTCCCGGCGCCAAGACATGTGGATCAGATCACTATTCAGATTCTCAATCAGGTTTGGAAGTGCAAGGACATGATACCTAGAGTGAAAACTTTTGCTTGGAGGCTTCTTCGAAGGGCAATTCCTTCTGGTAGTAGGCTGTCCAGGTTATCAACTCGTATTGATGGTTTATGTGCTAGATGTGGGCTGTTGGAAGATGACTTGCATCTGTTCTTCACGTGCCCATTTGCTCGAGCTGCATGGTTTCATTCTCCCTGGTATATTCGCTCTGACATTTTCACCCAAAATAGCACTTCTTTTCTCAGATTATAAAGAACTTCATGTCTTTGGATCATCCTTTCGTTACTATTAATCATCTGTTCACGTTCCTGTGGTGCCTTTGGAAATCTAGAAACGATCATCGTTTTTGCAGGAAAGAAAGCCAGCCCTACCAGGTTGCTCTGGTAACCAAAGCTTTGTTGCAGGACTTGGAGATGGATAAGCCGGGTCGGCAGGGATCGGTCTCAGCTCATGTTACTGCACGGTCATCAACGCAAGCCTCTCCTCCGCCCATCTCCTTGATGCCAGCTCCAGGAACCACCATCAAATCTGATCTTTTGGTTGCAGGTCCAAAAGTCTACACTGACGCGGCTTGGAAAATTAGGAGATCGAATCCCTCGCCTCCTGCAGGTTTCGGTGTCTATCTGCATTGGCAGGAGCAGGGTCGGACCACGGATGTGTTTCTTTAGGCGATTGCTGCTGATGTCCCCTCGCCACTTCATGCTGAAGCTTGTGCTCTGCTGCTGGCGGGAGCGGTTGTGTCCAAATTGCAGCTTCAAGAGCCTGTATTCTTCTCTGACAACCTAAATCTTGCACGCTCTGCGGCTGCTCCGTCTGCCTCTCATCCCTCTGTGCTTTGGAAATTCGCAATCTTGTTTTGAAGTTTCAGGAACTTGCCCGCCCTTTGAACGCCAAGGTCTACCACGTTGGAAGAGGAATCAATGGGGTGGCTCACAACTGTGCTCATCAGGCAAAACGATCCATGCGATCTGCGTCCACTTGTTCATGTAGGAACTCAGCTCATAGCGCTGCTGCTTGCCCTGTGCTACATGTGGTTTCGACCCTTCATCTCGAGGGTGTTGTAATCCTGTCTGTACTGTGCTTTTGAGCTGGATTGAAATCTTGGGCACTCTGTGCCCTCAACTGTTCAAAAAACAAATTGACTAGCCCGCATGGATGTTACTGGAGCAACCAAACACGCTCATGGTTTGTAACCGTGTAGCGCATGTACAGTTTTTCGTTTTTCTTTTTGAAGAAGCATGTACAGTTGCTAGTAATATTTCTTAGTATTTGTTTTTCATCTTTTGTGTAATCTGGCAAAAGAAATGTCATTTCTGGGCCGTAGAAACCCCGATGTTTTTTGTATAGACCTTAGCCCATGAGGTCTCACAATCAGACGCTGGACCCTGAGCCCATGCCGTCTCACAATTAGGTCAAAACCTAGCTGTCCCCCACAGCCCAGTTATCTAATAAACCTTCCCCCTCTCTTTCCCAATCCAACGGCAACGAGGCAACGACTGCGCACCAACGAAGCAACCCGTGGCACTTTCGCCTCCCCCAATGACAAGCCGGTCCCACTACAACGGGGTCCCACATGTCATGAAACAAATGGCCAGACGGAAGGGGATCGATCCCAAAACCAAAATTTCGAGTTCGAAAATCGGCCGACCCGTTCCCTCCGAAAGCCAAAATTCCGAAATCCTCCCGCGCTCGCCGCTCCCACAAAGCACCCAAATCCAAACTCCATCCTCAGATCTCGACCATTCCATCCCCAATTCCCTTCCCCGAAAATTCCCCGGCCCCGATCTCCGTCGTTGATGCGCCAATGGTGCGGGAGCTCCGCGCCGACACCTTCTACGCGCGCCTCCGCGCCGCCGCGCTCGCGGCCGCGTCCGCCGCCTCCTCCCCGCTCCTGATCCTCCCCTCCGCCGCCGACGCCGACTCCCTCTGCGCGCTCAAGGTGCTCGCCACCGTCCTCTCCGCCGACTCCATCCGCTTCTCCATCTACCCCGTCGCCTCCGCCGCCGCCGCCACGCTCCTCGCCTCCTTCTCCGCCTCCCAGCCGCTCTGCCTCCTACTCATCAACTGGGGCGCGCACCGCGACCTCCGCAGCATCCTGCCCGCCGCCTCCACCGCCTTTGTGGTCGATTCCCACCGCCCCGTCCACCTCCACAACCTCGCCGCGGCCAACGACCGCGTCGTCGTGCTCTTCTCCACCGACGACGAGCACACCGCCGATCTCTCCTACGACTTCGACGTATCCTCCCTCGCCGACGCCTCCGACCTCACCGCCGACGGGGACGCCGACGAGCACCTCCGCGTCCCGCCGGAGGACGACGACTCGGACTCCGATTCCGATGCCGAGGAGGGCGGGAGGAGAAAGAGGCGCCGCCTCTCTGATGACGAGGAGGCGGCCGGCGACCCCGAGAGGCTCTTCGGCAAGCTGCGGAGGGAGTATTACCGCCTCGGCACCTTCCACGGGAAGCCGTCGGGGTGCCTCATGTACGAGCTCGCCCACGCGCTCCGCAGGAACACCAACGACCTCCTCTGGCTCGCCTGCGTCTCCCTCACCGACCAGTTCGTCCACGAGCGCATCACCAACGAGCGCTACCAGGCTGCCGTCATGGAGCTCGAGCAGCACATCAACGGATCCGGCAACCTCGACCCCTCCGGCCTCGGCTCGGTCGTCACGCTCAAGGATGGGACCAAGATCCGGGCGCCCGAGACCTCCCGCATCGCCTATGAGGACGAGCCCAGGCTGATGCTGCTGCGGGAGTGGAGCCTCTTCGACTCCATGCTCTGCTCCTCCTATGTTGCCACCAAGCTCAAGACCTGGAGCGACAACGGCCTCAAGAAGCTCAAGCTGCTCCTGGCCAGGATGGGCTTCCCGCTCGCCGACTGCCAGAAGAGGTTCCAGTACATGAGCATGGAGGTCAAACGCAAGATGCGTGATGAGTTCGATCGCTTCCTGCCCGAGTATGGCCTCACCGAGTTCTACTACCGGAGCTTCTTGAGGGTGCACGGCTACAGGTCCAAGGTCTCTGCTGCAGATGTAGTCTATGGTGTCACAGCTCTGCTTGAATCCCTGGATGCCGACTCCAAGGACTCAAAGGACTGTTGTGCCGCTGAGCAATTTTGGGTCGCATACTCTGCGCTGTCGCTCAGCAATGTGGATCAGCTGCGAAAAGGAATGCAATCTGCGATTGAGATACAGAGGGCAATACTGAGGCAGGGAAGCTCAGCCATCACCAAGTCTGGATTCATAAGGAGTGCAAAGAAGTTCCGGTGGGTGAAGCTTGATGACCCAGTGGACACTGCTAAGCTGTGTCACCCTCAGGCGCTTACAAAGTTCTGCTTCTTCCTCATGGATGCACTCAAGGAGAGGGGTGCAAGGATGAAGCCACTAATATGTGCTTGCTTAGCAAGGGAGCCTGAGAAGGTGCTGGTCATAGGTGTATGTGGGAAGCCAAGACTTGGGGCAGTTCAGGGGAACGCGTTCGGTAATGCATTCAGGTCAGCGGCAGAGGAGATCGGCGCTGATTATTCCCATGACATGTTTGAGTCATCATGGATTGTTATTGATGTTGTTGCTGTCAGTTCTTTCATGGTTCGATTGACAGAGAAGCTTTAGTGTCATGTGCTTGCCCGATGCTAATGATTCTTTCATTCCCAAGATGGGAAACCTGAGGCTTCATCCTCTCTAAATAAAGGAGGTTGACTGGTTGAGGATGGTGGTGCCTGATGTTGTCCACCTGATATTTTCACCAAATTACAGATAGCAGCCTGACAAATCTTGTGATTTGCAACTTTTGAGTTGCTCGCATGATCATATTTTTTAGTGATAGAGGAGAGGCTGTTCCACTCTCCAACTGCCCCATTAGGATAGTCCACCAGATTCAGATATACAAGGGGCAAGGTACACTTGGTTACTGGTTTTCTCTACCTGATAGAATGGATGTTTGTATCTGTATTTGCATAAGCATGCAGCTTTTATTGTAGGATAATGTTGTATTCATTCCTGTATCAATAAAGTTAATTCAAGTTTTAAGAGTGCAAACAAATATGCTGTTCTCTACTATATGCTGCCATTCTTTACCTGATAGAACTGATGTTTGTAAACTAATTTTAAGTTTAGCTACTTGAGATCCTTCTTAATTTTTTTTATTTCCTCAACTCGTTCCCTTCAGTGTCCCGTACCATTCTTATCATGAGAACATGCAATTTTGAAACACATGACTTTGTTACAGAAGCAGTTAATCATGTTGTTCACAAGGCTATGCACAAACCATCATTTTTCCGCCCAAATGTTCTTACCATGTATTTAGTCTTAACTCTGAAAGAACAAGTGTCTTAGGATGGTCTAGACTCTGCTGGTTGATATTCGATATGGTTAGTATAATTTATTTGAACTCCTTAGCGTGTTATCACGAAATCACAGTTCTATCTTGAACAGACAAACTCATAATTATGTCTTGAACATACAAACTCATAGTTCTGTCTTGAACAGACAAACTCATAGTTCTCAAATGAGTGCTGAAAACTGAAAATACATGCAGCAGAGTGCAGAGCAGGTGTTTGTCGGTGATCTATCATCTGTGTGGACCAAGTCAATTTAATCTGTACCTGGACAATTTCCTTATAACTTGATAAAGAACCAGCTGATACTATCTACGAACATTCTGTAGCGTTCCATGCTTGACATTTGTTTGTTGGCAGTTCATCAGGATTTGCGGATGCTATTCCTCTGTTCCTTTCTTCTCCCACTTTCTTTTTTTGTCCACATCATAGTGCTCAGGGACACTGGACACCTCCCTACTGAAACGGACTGCTGGCGACTGGAATCTCTTATTGCAGGTAGGATTCACTACTCTCCGTCGGAAAAGGATGTCTTGGATTTGTCTAGATTCGGATGTATGTAGACATGTTTTAGTGTACACATACATCCGAATTTGGATATATGGAAGACATCATTTTCTAAACGGAGGAGTACTTTAATCTTTCAGTTTTATGTACAGCTCCCGCCATGTTTTATTTGAGGATACAGTTCCTGTCTTGTACAACTCTGATTCAGGCCGTAGAACTCAATCATGGTGGGCTGCGAGATATTGGATCTTTCGTGGGCCAAGTCAGTTAGCGGGATTGCAGACCCGATAAGCAGGCCCACGTTTCTATTTTCCCCACATAATCAATCCTCTCCATAACTCCCACAAGTTGAAGACCCGAGGCCCTACCGCCGATCTCCAGCCATGCGCGGAACTCCAGGCGCGTTCAACTCCACAACAGTCGATTGTAAGTTCTGTCTTCCCATCCAGATCATCACTGCATGATTCTTCCCCAAATCATCAGTACACATCAGTAGTATAAATTTTACAGAGCAGTATATTGATAGGTGAGTTATAGACCTGTATTTACAGCTTTTGCTTGGCATAAAAATGCCCCCTTCAAGAAATTTCTCGTGTTTTTCTGTTTTTAGGTCTGTCCAGGATGTGAAACCGAGTCTTGACAAAGGTTGGCCGATGTTGCCAACTGTTTAGTTAAGTTTGATAAGTACATATGCTGCATATGGAGAATCGAAGTTTTGAGTGACAAAGACATCCAACGATGTACTGTTCACTGTTACCCTGGGTTGCTATCAGACTATCAGTCAATTAGATAGTGTCCATCTGATTGGAAACGCTGAACAGTATTAGACCATATTCTGAATAGAACCTTGTACTGTCACTGTTTACTTATTTTGCATCAAGCAGAAAGGCCTCTTTAGACAAAGTCTGTCCACATGTTGCATGTTGCCTACGGTTGTTTGTGTTGTTTGACATGCTCGTCTTGTTCAGGTTAAGCTGGTCGTTCTCAATCACTGAACCGCGCAATTGAATGTGCAATTTGGTACTTTCCTGGAAAGGCAATCAACAGGTGGACCCGTGCCAATTCCTTACAACTGAAATAGTTATTAGCGTGATGCAGCCTTTTAAATTTTTATTGACGGATAACATAATGCTGCAAAAATAGTCACGATAACTCAGGCATCACAATGCCCATACTGCAACCGTACCTCACTTTTGTTTTGTAGGGCAATGTACCTCGTCAAGTGCTTACCTTGCTTTCTACATGGATATCAGTACAAACAGATGTACAATTTTCAAGAGCAACTAGCCTCAGCATAAAACAACTTCCTCTTGGCTTTCAGAGTGCAACAGACGTAAACTTAAAATCAGGGGCGGATCCAGAAAAAATTATAGTGGGTGCAAATCAAGTGACTGGGGCATTCCTTGTATAAATTTGCAAAATCTGAAGAAATTTCTTTCAAATATGAACAAGTACTATAGGAATTCAAATTTTTTAGTGGGGACCCAGGCCCCCACTCAGCTACACTTGGTCCGCCCCTGCTTAAAATCATACAAAAGTCTTCATGGAATTCTCCATTGGCTGGTAGTCTACAACAGAGGTCAACCCTCTTTCTTGATAAACGAATCTATCAATAATCAAACCGTTCAGTTAGGAAATTTATGACACTAATTTTTCTTCTATTTGTTTAAAAAAAATACTCCCTCGGATCCCAATTAAGTGTCACTACCTGTGCTAATAAATTGTACATGTTTAGTTATTTTGCCACGACACTTATAATGGACTGGAGGGAGTAGTTGTTTTGAGTTGCTAACTTTCCATCTTTTTGCTGATGCTTCAGTTGATTTTCATTTTTTTTCTAAACATGGCTGGAGCTTCACCTTTGATTTCCATTTCCCCCCTTTTCATTGTGAGATGCAAACATGATGTTATCTTCTGTTCAATACCTTTGACGTTTTCTGACCTTGTTCAGTTTTTCAAAGGTTAATGTGCTGAAGATTTCCCGACAAGCAAGGGCGTGTCTTCTTGAGAGAATGACGTGACAAACTATCAGTTTGCGCTGACCTCAGTTCATTGTAAATTGAAGGAATGTTGGTCTTATTATCCTTGACCTCTTAGAGCAGTCTACGAAGCGGGGGCTGATGTTACTACCGCTTCGTGACAGCTGTTGAGACTGTCATCATAACTGGCAGATGAAAGCCACACATCCTAGACTTCTCATTTCTCAAAATGTACAATCAACTGTTGGACCTGCAATGATGAACTCACATCAATGTTTCCAACAAGCAGATAGTGCTACCTTTCTTAGTCTGAATATGCACCATAAGGTGTGGCAAGTGGATCAATATCTTAGTTTAGTTTGCTATGATATAGGACCTTGACATGTTAGCTGGAACAGATGCACGAAGTGTGGCATGTGTCATAGCCTCTTAAACACCATATCACCTCTATCGATGGCGTTCTGATAGGGAAAATCTGCATTGAGTAGTTGGTTACAAAATTGTCTCCAATGGATGTAGATGTGTCTACGGCGTGACAATTTTTTTTTACGAGGATGGTTTTTTTTCTTTCATTTGTTGTTTAAATCATTCGTTGCTTAGTTACCAATGAAATTTCTCAAACAGAAGCAGCATCCTGTATTAGGCATGCCATGCAGGTGATTTTTTTTACAATGAACATGCAACGCATGTCAAGCAAATGTGTTACTTGTATCAGAAAGCTCTTTTTTTGCTGCAAATTATATTGCCTTTTTGTGCTAAATGCTAGTCCTAACTCCTAAAAAGCAAGTGTGCCTCTGCATATTTATTAGTTTGGTTAGTAGTCTAGTAATACTGACATGTCTATCATAGTGGTTGCAAATTCCATTTGTATCTATCCACTTTTTAAAGGAACATCATGCTTATCTTCAACTTGCATATCTTTTCACTTTTGTCCACCAAGACTGTTACTGACATAATAGTTGCAGTGTTGCACCCTGTAGTTTTGCAGATTTACAAGGTCTGTTGGCAGGTGAATTTATCTACATGCACTGGTATGTACAGCCCTATGCTCTTCATGGATGCATAGTGAGCTTAATTACATCTGTTGAAAGGAATATCATTTATAAAGCTCTCATAACAGTAAGGTGGTAGTAGGATGATTATCAGAATTAACTGGAGATAGTAGCTGTGATGCTCTTGCCCAAAAGCAGAAGAATTGGCTAGCTGAGGTGGTCCTTTCAGCACTACTTTGGTTAGTAGTTGGGAGGTAAGGTACTAACTCTCTGTGATGATTATGTCGTACAAGGGTACTTTCATCTGAAGTAAGAATATGAACAATCTAAATCACTGTCCAAGGATGTCCCTTGAGACAACCTTTTGAACTAAAACAGTGCATGCTGTTCGCTTGTCATGCATATATCCCACGGCCCATGCTCTCTACATTTGTAGCAGCAACTGTATCCGTATTGTGAACAATCATTTTTAATCATAAATTTTTGAGTAACTAGATGTTTTCCAGTTCTCTAAATTATTTCTCGTTTAACCACAACTAATTAGGTTGGGAAGTGTTTTAAGCATTTAACTGGTGATGCCCACTAGTTCTCACTAATCTGGTCGTGCAGAATGAACGACCTGTAGCTGTTATTCTATAATTTTCTTTTGTACAGGTATTAGTCTAATTAAGTCATCAAGTGTCAGGTGTATGTGCAATGTTTCCTCCGTATAGATTGCCCTCAAATTGAGGCAACATCAGGCCCACCTTGTACCAACTACACTAATTGGTGACAATTACACGGACCGAGATATTTTGATCTCACCTCGTAGCATTCTACATGGAAATAGTATTTTTTTAGTATTTTCTTGAATAACTATTAAGGTATAGTTGATTCCAGTATTGATATACACTATGTAAAGAAATATAACTTGTTCTTCATACCTAAACGAGAACTTGAAGCAAAATGTGTCTACAGGTCACCTTATGTCCGCTGTCACCGAGCACAGCGTAAATTCACACCTCAGACCTTTTTACGCTGAACATAGGTTTACGGAACTGGACTGGAAAGTTCTATTGTGTTGCCTGCAGCTCTTTCTCAAGTCAAAGGTCCATGTGCAACAATGTTTGGGTCTTTCTTGTTATACACCTATCTCTTAAAGAAGAAATTAAATACGTGATGGTGACATTATCCTTCACAATTGCACGAATCACTTTCAAGGTCTTGTGTCCTTCCTCCTGAGGCTATCTGTTAGGGTCCACTTGGTGATAAACAGGGTTCAACTCCTGCTCTGGGCCTTTATGCTTATAGAATAAAGATGGAGACTTATGTCTGTCAGTTGACGGTGTAGGTGCAGACTACAGAGTGTGAGTTCACCCATACAACCAATGCAGGTTGGTGCCGACTAACCACTTAAGCTATAGCTCTGAAAAAGACTTAAGTTTTATTTGAAATGGCAGAATAAAAATGCTATGAGTGGTCAGTCACTGGTCAGAGTGATCTGGACGTCAGCAAATTCTTCAGAAATCATCCGTTCCCCTTCTTGGAATTTGTTTTGGCTAGTTTTTACTTCCAGTTGAAGAACTGAACACCATTTTCACTAGTGCTCCTAGGTATACGTGCGGGAAAAAGATGGTGACATAGAGGGAGTCGTTTGTTGGCAACATTGTCGTGGTTACTGTGTTGCTGCAAAGAGTTCCCGCTAATGGTCAATGACTCGACGGAGGAGGTCTTCCATGTACTACACCGAGGTAACACAAATAGATCTTCCTAATTAATTGCCACCTGCTGGTTGGTTGCCCTGGCACACTCCATTGGCCACTGGCACGCTTGAGGTACACGTGCGACATATGGTCTGGGCCACCTCTCCTGTAATGCGATGGCTACGTCGAGATTGAGATGCATACCTCGAGCCGGTTGTGTCTTATCATGTCCTGAAAATCACCGCAGAGTATGCTCTTCTAAATTGACATGGCTGATGATGACGATGATGATGCTTTTTTTCTTGGCAAAACTGGAGATGAACTCTCCTACCATTGGCTGAGCTCTAAAAAACTCCATGATAGGTGCTGTGCCTCTCAGGGAGTTTGCTGGGACCTGCCATTTCCCTTCTGTGGCAACTGTTGACAGAAAAAGGGAAAACTTGATTGTTTCTTTCCGTGATTAAACAGTACGAGCACTGCTTTTCAATTAGAAGAAGAGGTATTGTACAAATATTTTACATTTTTTTTTGGCAATGAGGTGCCCAAAAACCCCTGAAGCTACATGGCGACTATATATTGTCCCAGTTTGGTATTTTCTCATAATTCTGTTTTCAATTATGTAACATTTATTTTGATCGCAAACAACGGAGAGCGGACAGCCCACCTGAACTTGTATTGAATTTTGTAACTTTTCTTAATTTCGAAAAAAAAAAGTAAACAATGCCTCAAAAGTGAAAATAACCATATGTCAATAGGATACAGTTCATATGTTGGTTGTTGGGAGAGGGACATATAGATGCACTAGCACCCTATGCCATTAAAAACATGTATAAAAGTCTTGAAAAATTCTGAAGTTAATTTATACTCCCTCCGTTTTTTAATATAAGATGTTATAGCTTTTGTCCACATGCACATGCACACAAATGTATGTAGACACATTTTTGTGTGCATGTTCACTCATTTTAGTGTGCATATAGACAACATGTGTACTACCTAAAACATCTTATATTAAAAAACGGAGGGAGTAGCAGCGATAATACATATCTAACATGTCACAAAAGTTCAGATCTAAATTTGATTCACACTTCGTAAACAAGAAAGACAAATCAGACTGAATAGTGCACCCAAATCCAATATACCCCATCGGTAACCTGATGGTCTCCGCCGGATTTTGCAAGCCCTAGCTTATTGATGGTTGGGCCAGGAAAAGTCTTGCATGGTCCTGTTGATCGATAGCCTGAGTTGATCTGATGGATACCAGAGTTATTGACTAGTTGAGTCAGGCGAGGGCGCTCTAGCTTATTGACTAGTTGAGAATTGAGATACCTAGCTAGGCTTTGCACAACCAGAGTTAATTACTTAGCAATGCCAGTTTACTCTCCTGTAACTGAACTATTGCTCTTTCTCTCTCTGAAGCTTAATATAATGACTCGCAGAACTCATGCGATGTTCTCGAAAAAAAGTTTACTCTCTTGATCTAGACTGCATTTAAGTACATCGGATTGTACTCTCTGAGTTTCCTGTAAGTTGTTCTTTTAGCCATATAAGTCAAACTTTGAAACTTTTACCGTATCTTCAAGAAAATTTGGATTAAATGCTTAAAATTTACATATGTGAATTTATCTCGGAAAGTCCTTTCATAAAATGTAATTTTACTGGATTTCATTAATACGAGTATGTCACAGTAGAACCATAGTGAGTAGCTCCTGTAGAGGCTTCTGAGCATGACACACAAGGGACACATAACAGAGATCAAGGGACACGCCACAGACCATGTCTTAATCATGCAATTTATCATTTTTTCCTGGATATTAATGGCTACTCTTTGCCGTACTGCCTGTTGCTTAACCTGATGTGCTACACGCCAACAATGCATTTCCAGGGATGATGATTCATGACTAGCCAGGCACAATCATTGTATATTCTTCTGCAGAATCCGCGCAATAATATTGCGTATCTTTCGTTGGAAAATACATGCTCAGTTAGTTAATAGCTCTAGAATTCGTACAATTTTCCTTTGGAACAGATAGTTAAGTAATTAACCATCTATATGTAGAAAAATATAGTCATCTTTGCTTCAAATAAGCCGGGGAAAAATATACAAGTTGGGAGTTGGTTTTCCTTTTGCATAAATGTGATCAGGGAAAGGGACCATCTGCCGTTGCCGACAGGGGCATAGGTTCTTCCCTCTCTCGCTCTAGCTTTTTCTCTACTAATAACAAGTTCTGGGTAGCATTCATATGTCACAGTGTACATAAGCAGGAAAAGTACAAGAGGTCGTTGCAGAATCCATTACAATCAAGACAAAACAAGAAGATTTCACTCACTTATATTCAGACTCCGTACAATTCAACACCTAAGCTGAAACACTTCAGCTATTATAAGCCAAAACGAAAATGAAACTTTGCCACAAAAAAGAAAAGGAACTGACATGAGAACACTTCGTTACATCATGTTTACAGAAGATATACTATACTCACCTGTTAATTTATTCCTGTTACTCTCTCGGTTCTTTCTGCCAATCTGTCCCCTTTCTGATGTTCCCAGTGTAATATGCAGGATTAGTAAACGTCTCTGGAATTAACCTTTTCTCTCCCACTCCAGGAGTAGTCTCTCTACTAGTCTAATTTGATGGTGCATCAAGCATGCATGCATAGCTATCTTCTACTAGAATCTAGCTGGAACAAGTAGTAAACAATTAACCTAGCTAGCTATTATAATTGGATGTTTGTGTATGCATGTATATATAATTGACAATGTATTTTGACAGTGACATTGTTTGTTGGTCTGTTTGTTCCAGCTAGTACAACATTGGCAAGGAGGAATCGGAGAGGTCCATCAAGTCGGCGACCTGCTCCGCCGCCTCGTCGAGCAGCCACTTCTCGATCGAACACAGTGGTGCCTGATGCTGCAGCAGCTGCTGTCCGGCTGTCTCGTCGTGATAGCTGACGCCGCCTCCCATTAACGCCGGCTGAGGCTGCTGCTGCTGCTGAATGCCGGAGAAGAAGGACATGTCGGCGCCGGTGCCATACATGCTGTCGAAGGACATGAAAGGGTCGCTGATGACCACGGCGATGTTCGGTTTGACGTCGGCGGCCGTGGGCGGAGAGCTCTTCATGAAGCCGCCGAGGAGCTTGGATATGTTGTCCATGCTGGAGGCGTAGGAGGAGGAGGAGCAGTCGGTTGCAACGTCAGCGAAGGGCGAGCGACGCATGGTGATCGTCGTCTGGGTGACCTCCGGATTACTCCACGCCGATCGGGCGCCGCCGTTGTAGCGGTCATTGGAGCTGAAAGCGGCCATCGCGTCGTGGTGGTGGTATAGTTGGTTTTGGTCGAGGTGTCCGGAGGTGGCGAGGTTGGCGGCAGGCTCGGCAGAGCTGGAGGATGGTGGCGGCGGCGCGAAGATGGCGCCCATGGCCTCCTGCTTCTTGAGCTTCTTCTTGAGGTGCGTGTTCCAGTAGTTCTTGATGTCGTTGTCCGTCCTCTGCGGCAGGTAAGACGCGATCGCCGCCCATCTACATTGATTCACACAGTTCGCACGACCCAAATGTGATCGAGATTGATACTGATAAACCATATGCATGGATCGCCTTGGACGGTGGAGCCATAGTCGATCGAGCTCGACCAAGGTATCAAGCTTACCTGTTACCGAGCAGAGACTGGAGGTGGACGATGATGCCTTCCTCGTGCGTGGTGAAGTTGCCGCGGCGGATGCCGGGGCGGAGGTAGTTGGTCCAGCGGAGGCGGCAGCTCTTGCTGCAGCGCATGAGGCCGGTGTTGATGGGCACCGACCTCCAGTTCCCGGGGCCGTGCTCCTGGATGTAGGACACCAGGATGACGTCCTCCTCCGGCGTCCACGGCCCCTTCTTCACGCCCACCTTGTCGCAGCACGGTGGCCTCCCCATGATCGATCCGTCGACCACCTTCCTTCTTCCTCCTCTTGATCTCGATCAGCTGTCTCTTGATCTTCTGGCAGCCTTGTCTGCCTCTCCCTCTAGCTTATGCCTGCTGGCTTCTGGCAGTACACTGTCTGACGAGCTCTCACTCTCTCTCCGTATATATAGGAGAGAGGTGAAGGGGAGTGAGCTCCTTTTCACTTGCTATCTATCGTCTACCTCGGTAGCTCTCTGATGCTACTGCCAGCTGATGATTTACTTTCACTTTCTATAGCTCCAGTCGATCTACATGCTTTCTCTTTCTGTCAACGACATCACATGAATCATAGAAACCGACGCGGCCCACCCGCGCCTTAATGGAAGGACGAGCTAGAGGTGTACGTACTGCTGTATCCTAGCGCTACTGTGTGGAATTTAAAGGCTCCTTGGCTAGACTTCTGCATGCAAGCCACCACAATGACTTGTCAAGCCACCACAATAACCTGTCAAGGCATTTTATTCCGTAGTTTATGTAGCATATGTTTGGTACGTTAGCAAACCACGTCCTAAGTTCACCACATGTACAAATTATTTCTCATGGATAACAACCAGGCTACAGAGAATGTTAGGGTCTCCCATGTACGTTGCCTTTTTTTTAAAGTGTACTATATATATTAAAAGAAAAGAAATGCCAGAAGGCAGTTACAACGCCAAGATGGCCAGGTTTGCTTTCAACAAGGGTGACAACTCCCTTCTCTACCTTGTCTTTAATCTCCTTCGAGCAACCACATATGTGTCGGTGCCGGAATGCCGAACACCTCACCCTTGAAGATCCCGTGCTCTGCCACATCTCGAAATCGACCTTGGTCTTTGCCTTGACCACTTGGACGGAGGGTCTCTCACCATTGAAGATGATGTCATTGCGGTGGCGCCATAGACACCCGAAAACCAATGTTATGGCCGTCCACAGACCCCAATGATGTCTTTTTTTAACGTCGACATGGAGGTTCACTAATAAACAAGCCATCGGGCTGGGGCTTTGCTCCCATTTCGGAAAAATAAATAAACAAGCCATTAGCCATTGGCAGCCAATCCGGCTTTGGATCGAAATCCGATCATCTCGTCCGGTGAATGGGAAGTCTTGGTTGATATCTTCATTCGTGTTGGATTCTTCTATACGAAATTCGTTTGAGTTTGGACATAGCCTTGTGCTGCAACTCGAAATGCTAGTGAATTAGAACTCACGTACCAGCCCAAGAGATTTCTCCTCTTATCGGTTATGGTGCATTGACCTAAAAAGACCCCTCACGGGCACTCCAAAGAGGAACGAGAGAAGATAAAGGATACTTAGGTGGCAATGGGTCTTTATTAAACATGATCTGGTCGGGAAGTAAACTACAGCCAATAAGTAGACAATTTTCTCAGGATCTTGATCGCAAAACAAACATGTCGTAGGATGAGGGAGGCAACAATTTGCTAGGCGATCTTCCGTCCAACATTTGTTCTACATGGCCAACCATCCAAAGAAACGAAAATTATACGGCGCGCGGGAGCGCCAGATCTACGCTACCCCATCCACAAAGGTAGTTTCGGCAAAGAAGGCATTGTAGGATGATCTGGCAGAGTAAGCAATGTCCTTCGATCATCGATCAAGCTCGACAAGTGAAAGGTGCTCCCACATGTTCAAGAATTCTTGGACCCCGATCTCATTAAGATCAAGGCCACAATCTAAGATCCAAGCGCCGATTAGTCCCTCCTTGACCGTGCGAGAGGTTGCACGCCGGTTAGCAATAATCGCACATTGCTTTTTCTCAAAATTCTAAATTGAGTAAATATACTTAAGTTCTTGTATCAAATGAATCATTACTTGGGTCCTATAGGAAGATAGGAACCACAGTGAGGTGTGTAGCTACCACACAAAAAAGAACAACTTGCTCATGGGCGCCCGATGTGATTGAGGGCGATTATTAGGCCTTCCTTGTGGGAGCCACCGCTGGCCTCCTGCCACTTCCTACCTGCCCCGGTAGTAGCGGGGACTCATGTTGCTTGTCCTCCTGTCCTTGCGATATTCTCTCCGAAGTTTGGATTCTTCGTTGATGTGTAGTGGGAGGGGTCTTGGTGTTGGATGTGGGGTGACCAATCCAAGACACGACGCGGCGGGCGGTGGTTGGTGCCTTGGTGGTGATCGTCGTGGTTCAACGACTTTGGCAGATGGTGACAGTCATAAGCTCTTTCCATCTATACCTTCGTCATGTGGCAGTTCGATCCTCTTGATTTGATTACAGTTCCGCACGCCTCCCCGAGGTACCCGGACAATTTTCTGTCACCGAGGCATCTTGTTTCCCCGATATACGCGCTGTCATTTTGGTGGCAACTTCTCGGCAGCCAGTATGATCCTCTAGGTAGATCCAATGAGTTGTTTTGATGGTATTAAGCCAGAGTGTTGGTGGACCTAGACATGGTGTTGTGGCAGCGTGGAAGCTCGGTCAACAACTTCTTTATCGGCTATCCAGCGTGAATACCTAGGTCTGTTGCTGTTTAGACCCAACACAAGTGATATTTAGCGGTATTCCCTTGTGGAAGCCATTTGTGGAGTGTCGATACGTGCTTCCTAGGGTGAAAACTAAGGACGTGACCCTCGTTAATAAAATCAGGTGATGACAATGTGGGTCGTATACCTCGAGGGAGGCGTCCATTTGATGACTAGTCTCTTCTACACCCCATTGTTGCATAGTTGTTGTGTGTGGATCTCCTAGCAGCCTTCGTCATAGGGATTACACGGTCCGTTCATCATGCCTTGCATTTTTATTTCCAAAATTTTAAGGTTTATAATTATTTGATAGTATATGCATCCTTTTTTTTGAAACCAAAAACCACTATATTAGGTCAGCAAGCCGCCTCATTAAAAACCTTCCAGTCTCCTTAGGTACCCTGGAAGGAAAAGAATGCGTCAGAAACTTGCCGCCTCAAGTATCCACAATAGTTACATCGTTTATAATGCTGCTAAGCAAGAAACTAGGGACTTCATCAAGTCAACTACTAGTAATTTTATTACAAAAGCTATTTCGAGCTATTTCATGGGTGACTTGATTGGCTTCCCTCGGGCAATGCTTGAAGGTGACCACTCCAATTGAAGAAACCATGTCTATGCAATCGGCAAAGATCGCCACTGAATCATTCCACCATCTATCATCTCCTGAACAGGCTTCTATCGTTTCCATTGAATCGGATTCAGCTTGAAGGGCATTGCACCCGGTCCTGTTGGCTAAAGAAAGACCTTCCCGCATGGCCAATGCTTCCGCCATAGCCGCCGTGGCCACGTTTGGAAGATAAACACAAGATCCAGCTATAAAGTTGCCTTTGTAGTCTCGGAGAACAGCTCCAATGGCACCTGCACAAAGGTCAACATGGAATGAGGCATCTACATTTAGTTTTACCTGCCTTGCCTCAGGTTTACACCAACGTGCAGTAGCTGAAGGCGTCAGCCGATCCCCCAGATTGACATTTTGCATTAGTAAAGAGGAGGAACAAATTCATCATGAGTTCTCTGTCACCGTATCCACCATAAGTACCAACATGTGATAACCGTGACCTCCTTCAAACCGATGTCTAGACCCGGAACAACGGTTTCATTCAGAGTTAGAATGTGTTCGAGGACTGCAGAACCAGAACGATCCACTTGAATGGCTTCCTCGATCACATGACTAAGATTCAGCTCATGCCAAAGGTCCTTGGTCGTAGGGCAAATGAATAGGAGATGCATTATGTCTTCAGGTCCTTGATTACAAATTGGGCACTGCGCTGAAGTACCAATGTGTCTATTCGCCAGGATGCATTTCAGAGGTATGATTCCATGAAGCGCCCTCCATATGAAAATTTTAACCTTGCTTGGGACCTTTAATTTCCATATGACCTTCCAAACCGGATTAGTGGCAGAAACTCCTGGAGCTGCCATCTGTCCCATCCTTACCAAATTGGTGATTCCATTGGTGGTGATAACCAGACCGTGATACGTCCCAAACGTATCTATAATTTTTGGTTGTTCCATGCATATTATATATCATTGCCACATGCTTTTATATCATTTTGGCACATTTTTACGGAACTAACCTATTAAGAAGATGCCCAGTGCCAGTTCCTGTTTTTGCTGTCTTTTTGTTTCAGAAAAGCTAGTCGGGGAATTTTCTCGGAATAAGCTACAAATTTACATGAATTATTTTTGCGAAGAAACAAGGAGGGAGCCAGGAGGGCGCCTGTAGAGGGGGCCCCACAGCCCCAGACGACCCTCAGGCGCGGCCCAGCCTTGGCCGCGCCTAGGCCCCACCTGGGCAACTCCGAGACCTCCTCCGAGACTTTATATTGACATTATCATGAGATAAGTATGTTACAAGTTGAAGCTTCTGCTGAAAATTTAAATCTTCCTTTTTGTTGGTTGAGCACCTTTGCCGAAAGTATATTGCTTTATGAACTATCAAGCATGAAAAGTCTTTTAATTTTCATGTCTCCAAAGTACTATCCATGAAAAATTCTTGCTTAGATGTTACACATGGTTAATCATTATTTGCTTGATGTGAACTATAGGCCATTGGCTTGGATCACTTCATTCAGTTCATATTCTTTACATTACTTGATCATAATCGTGTTGGTATCATGTCACTACCAAAAATTATTTTGTGATCAGTTACCTACTCGAGGACGAGCATAAATTAAGCTTGGGGATGCTGATACGTCTCAAACGTATTTATAATTTTTGGTTGTTCTATGCATATTATGTATCATTGCCACATGCTTTTATATCATTTTGGCACATTTTTATGGAACTAACCTATTAACAGGATGCCCAGTGCCAATTCCTGTTTTTGCTGTCTTTTTGTTTCAGAAAAGCTAGTCGAGGAATTTTCTCGGAATAAGCTGCAAATTTACATGAATTATTTTTACGAAGAAACAAGGAGGGAGCCAAGAGGGCGCCTGCAGGGGGCCCCACAACCCCCAGACGACCCTCAGGTGTGGCCCAGCCTTGGCCGCGCCTGGGCCCCACCTGGGCGACTCCGAGACCTCCTCGAGTTGCCCTTTCGCCTATAAATTCTCTTCCCCCGAAAACCCTCGGGACCCAATCAGAAATCCACGAAAAGTTTCGTAGCCGCCGTCGTCGCCAACCCTAGATCGGGAGGGTTCTGAAGCTCTTCCCGGCACCCTGTCGGATGGGGAGATCGTCACCGGAGGCATCTACACCACCATGCCTGCCTCCGGAGTGATGTGTGAGTAGTCCACCACGGGACTACGGGTCCATGGTAGTAGCTAGATGGTTGTCTCTTCTCCTTTGTGCTCCATTGTTTAGATCTTATGAGCTGCCTACATGATTAAGATCATCTTTATGTAATACTATGTGTTGTGTTTGCGGGAATCCGATGAATTATGGAGTCTTGACATTATGGTTCAGTTTATCTATGATATGTTTTATTTATGATATTGCATGCTCTCCGATGCTTGTGTATGCTTTGGCCGAAGTAATTACTTGTGTCATTAGAGAGGGTATTTATGCTAGATAGTGGGTTCATGCCTCACTTGTTCGAGCTCGAGTTGACAGCAACGATTAGAACTTGAGATGTGCTGTTGCTACTTGGGATAAAATAGCGGTGTCAATTGCTTTATGTTGTACTCATTGCTTACATTACGCACCTTGCTTATTGCAATTATCTGCTGCTTGCAACTTAATACTTTCGGGTGACATACTGGATAGCAATCCCGGGGTGGATTATTAGTCATAGATGCAGTTGGATAACGGTCTATGTATTTTGACGTAATGCCCATATTAAATGAAACGGTGAACCATCTGTCATGGTAGTATTGTGTTGCGCCCATGTTTGTCAATTGCCCCACTGTAATTTGTTCACCCAACACGTTTATCTTTTAGAGAGACACCACTAGTGAACCGTGGACCCCGGTCCTATTTTCCTACATTGCTTACAACCGTTTTAATAGCTTTTACTAGTCATTTGCTTGCTGGTTATTTTTGTTCTCATGATATTTTTCACCATACGTTTAATCCTTTGTGTTCAGCAAGCCGGAGAGATTGACACCCTCTCTGTTTCGTTGGAGCAAAGTAGTTTGTTCGTGTGTGCGCAGGTCCACATCAATAATCGTAAATGGCGCCGTTGACACCTTTCCGAAGCCTTCTCCAAGTCCTACTGGATTGATAACCTTGGTTTTGTAATCAAGGGAAAACTTGCTGCTAAATTACATCAAACCTTACACTTGGGGTCTCCTAGCGAACGTGCTATTCCACGCCATCAAGCAAGTTTTCTGGCGCCGTTGCCGGAGACTTGGAAGCTTCAGCGAGGGGAGTTTCGCACATCCTTACACTCTATTTTGTTATTGTCTTGCTTAGTATATTTTTTATTTGTCTTGTTTTGCTTTTCGTTTACCTTAAAACAAAAAAATATATTTTTAAAAAAATTCCAGCACCTAGTTTTATTTCGATTTTGTCTAGTTTTATCCTTTGCTGAGCTATCATGACTAGCCCTTCGGATATGACATTTTTGGGAGAAATTCTTATGTTAAAACAGAAAGTTGATGAAAGTTTTAAGAATGTCTGGGAAAGAATTTTAGAGCCATATAAAAAGATGCAACCCAGGATAGAATTGACTGTTCTCCTGAAATTTTTCTACTTTGGTCTCACATCTGTTTATCAGCATGCTTTAGATGTTATGGTAGGAGAAACTTTTGTGTAATATGATACAATGAAAGCTTTTAGAATTATAAATGGGTTAGCTATTTTTCCTATGATAGATAAAACTGATGGGGTTATTGAGAGGTTGGATAAGATAGAGGAAAGTTTAAGTAATTTAGTAATAAGTAAAGATGGTAATACTTATGAAATTCAACAACCCCTAGCTGAGCCACAAAGTGATTGGGAACCTTTCATTAGAATCGAAATTGATAATCAAAATTTCATAGCCTATTGTGATCTCGGTTCCATTGTGTCAACCATGCCTAAAATGGTTTATAATTCCTTAAAACTTGATAACATGGTTGGTTATCCTTTTTATCACTCTCATGCCGATAGTACTATTTCAAAAATCTTGGGAAGAGTAACCGTTCAAGTCAGAATTCAAAATGAACTTGTCCCAATAGACTTTGTAGTTTTATCAAGATCCCATGGAAATATTGTTTTGGGTAGATCCTTTCTTAAAGTCACGGGATGTTTTATTAATGCCAAGTATGGATTTTTAAAATTGAATGCTCCAGTTAACTGCAGGATGTTCTTCCTAAAAAAAGTAAAAGATGAACTTATTGAAGGAAGGCATGATTTTTATGTTTCTAAAATTGATAATACTTGATCTTTTTGCCATTGTGCCTAGCTAAAAGGCGTTAAAGAAAATCGCTTATGGGAGGCAACCCATTGTTTTTACTTTCAGTTTTATTTTATTTTATTTGAGTCAAGGTTGCTGTTACTTTGGTAATACTTCCTTTGTATCCTTTTTATTTTTGTTTTTGTGCCAAGAATAGCCTCTAATGAGAGGAAAGTAGAATTATGTGTTTTGCTGTCCAGAAACAGATTTCTGTTCGTCACCGTATGAAATTCTAAAAAATCACAAAACGTGATCTGGAGCTAAAATTGTTTGACAACAAGCATTTGGGTTATGTCTAACTTTCATTAGTTTTGAGTTTTCTGATTCGAGGTGTCCTAGTAGATCAAAAAAATCATCTTTGCGTTATGTTCTGTTTTTGACAGATTCTGTCCAAGTTTTTGCATTGCACCTTTTACGGGCAAAGTGGAGTTCTTTGATACGTCTCAAACGTATCTATAATTTTTGATGTTTCATGCATGTTTTATATCAATTGCCACATGTTTTATATACACTTTATATCATATTATGACATTTATTGGACTAACCTATTAACAAGATGCCACAGTGCCAGTTTCTGTTTATTATGTCTGTGCATTGCAGAAAAGGTCCAAAATTGAAAGTGCTCAGAAAAATCTGAAAAAATTACAGAAATTCTATTTTGCCAGAAGACTCCGGGAGCCAGAAGGACAGGTCCAGGGGAGGCCCACAGCCACCACACGCACCCTGGGCGCGGTTGGGCCTTGGCCGCCCCCAGGGGTGGTGTCGTCTCCTCGGGGCTCTCCAGCCGCCGCCCTTTCGCCTACTTATTCCCCCCGACGCGAAAACCCTAAGTGCCTAGACGATTTCCCCAGAAAAGTTCCAGAGCTCCGCCGCCACCAAAAACCCTAATTCGGGGGACAGAAGTCTCTGTTTCGGCACCTTGCCGGGACGGGGAATTGCCCCCGGAGCCATCTCCATCGATGCCACCGCCTCCATCATCATCGTTGCTGCCTCCCATGATGAGGAGGGAGTAGTTCTCCCCCGAGGTTGAGGGCTCTACCGGTAGCTATGTGGTTTATCTCTCTCTCCCATGATGTGATCTATATGTGATCATGAGCTTTGTAATCTAGTTGAATCCATAGATGTTACTCTTCATTATCTTATGATTATGCTACTCAAGTGGTTTTATTAATGTAAACTCCAGAGTCACCTTTGTCCCACGGTGCGAAGTTGACAGTGTGCGCACCGTGTGTGGCTCTTAGGCTAAAGATAATAGGAATACTTATCATGAGTTATTATTTGCGTTGGATGTCTCTATGAAATTGCGGTGTTTGTCTAGTACTATTTAGGGCGCTCAAGTTGACAGTGTGGGGTTCCCTAGATGTGGAATGCGACTTTAAGGTGTGCTGTTATAGCCCTACGCGGTGGATTGGTGTTCGTTATCCAACGAGAGAATAACTCAGAGTAGCATAGTGAAGAGGAAATATCTATGTATTCAATTATATTATTATTGTTGAGAGTGTCCACTAGTGAAAGTATGATCCCTAGGCCTTGTTTCTAAGCATTGAAACACCGTTTACAACCAGTTCTGCTACATGTTTGCTTGCTGCCATTTTTATTTCAGATTGCAATTACCATTTATAATCATCCATATCACTTGTATTTTAATATCTCTTCGCCGAACTAGTGCACCTATACATCTGACAAGTGTATTAGGTGTGTTGGGGACACAAGAGACTTCTTGTATCTTAATTGCAGGGTTGCTTGAGAGGGATAACTTTGACCTCTACCTCCCTGAGTTCGATAAACCTTGGGTGATTCACTTAAGGGAAACTTGCTGCTGTTCTACAAACCTCTGCACTTGGAGGCCCAACACTGTCTACAAGAATAGAAGCGTGCGTAGACATCATTCTTCTATCCACGGAACATCACCTAGATCTTTGTGACAGTACCTAATGTTTAGAAACAAGTTTACGCAATTTGCCAAGTGATAACTGAAGGTGGATTATTTTGTTTGAGGACTAACCCCTCTAATAAGTTTGTGATAAGTTTTGTGTGAAGGAAGTTTTCAAGTGTTGAGAGAGCGATGTGATGAAAGAAGATCAAGAAGGGATTAACGCTCAAGCTTGGGGAGGCTCCCCTCGATCTCCACCAAATATTCAAGAAGTCTCAAGCGTCTAATCTTGGGGATGCCCAAGGCATCCCCTTCTTCATCGACAATTAATCAGGCCGATCCCATGAAACTATATTTTTATTCCTTTACATAATATGTGCTATTCTTGGAGCGTCATTTGTGTTTTGATTTCAGTTTTGTTTTGTTTTGTTTGCTGGTCATTTTCAATAAATGTATCCTTCCATTCTTGTGTGGGAGAGAGACACGCTCCGCTTTTTCATATACACTCCTGTTCTTCACTTATACGTGTAGAGTGTTTAGCTTTTTTATTGTCTTAGCTCCTAGCTCTTGTTTTTCATGTATCTCTTTCAGAGCTATTAGTTTTTGTAGTTAGGTTGTGCTCTCTTGTGTTACATGCTTATTTACTTAGAGAGTTGTTTCAAATAAGTTGATTGGTGTTTGCTTGAAAGGGAACTATCATGTAGGAAATGGTAAAAGAAATTCAAATAGCATTGTCTTGAATTATTTGATGCTTGTCAATTGTTTTGAGATATAAAATGGATGAATGTTTAAACTTGTGGATCATTTGCTTAAGAATGGACTAGTGGAGAAATACCGTAAAGCTTAGAATTATGATGCTTGTTCTGATTGTTATTTCTCAAAGTCTAGATATTATTTTTGCAAAGCATGTTTGGTTGACAAGGGAGACAATGTGGAGTCTAATGGTTATACTTAATGTATATCTTGTGGTCATTCATGTATTTGGTTGTTAATATGTATTTGCTTGATACCTTGCTAAGCCTAAAACTTTGTACTGAGAGGGAATGCTTCTCGTGCATCCAAAAACCTTGAGCCAAATATCCATGCCATTTGTGTCCACCATACCTACCTACATGTGGTATTTCCAAGCCACTCCAAGTAAATTTTTCGTGTGCTACCTTTAAATATTCAAAATGTTACTACTCCTGTTTTGTGCCACTGTTTTTAGCTCATGAGGACGTAGTAGTTGGGTTTAGCATCTTCCATACCAAATAATGTTTATATGACTTGCATGCTTCATCTGCTCGTCAAAAATTTGCACATTGCTGGTTAGTCCAATATCAGAAATAAAATAATAAGGCACTCCTCCATGGATATGTGATTGATGGAAGGCACCCGAGGATTCGGTTAGCCATGTCTTGTGTAAGCAAATGTGGGGAGGAGTGTCAATATATATATATATATATATATATATATATATATATATATATATAGGGACGTCTCAGCTATTCTACAACCACTTGTAGAATAGCTATTCTACAATCCCTTCTGAACTTCGCTCGTCACATAAGCAAACTTCACTCGTCACAGAAGTGAACTTCACATAAATTTCACAAATGAACTTCTCGGCTGAGCCTAAATTTTTCTAAATTCGCTTGTCACATAAGTGAACTTCACAAAAAAATAACAGATGAAATTCCGCTGAGCATCATTTTTTTGAATTTCGGTCATCACAAAAGTGAACTTCACAAAAATTTCACAAATAAACTTCTCGGTTGGGAATCATTTTTTTTGAACTTCGCTCTTCACATAATTAAACTTCGCTCTTCACATAATTGAACTTCACACATATCGCTTCGATCTATTTTTTGTCCACTATATCTGAACTCCACAATGTCGGTGTTGACAAGAAGTGAACACCAAAAACAACAAAAAATTAACCTCCCGACAAGAAACAAGTAAACTTCACGGCGGACGGTGGTAGGTCGTCGGGGCCATGCACAGGTCGAGGTCGCCCCAACATGCTGTAGAAGGACGGCGGGGAAGTCCAGCCGTACGTGCGCCGCTGGGAGTTAGGGGAGTGCCTGTGGGACATGGCCATGGCGGCCGCCTCGGTGAGGGGCTCGGTCCAGGGCGTGGCCGGCGGCGTGGCGCCGGTGGCCTCCGCCGGTGGGTGGGGGGAGCAGGGTCGAGGGCGGGTGGGGGATGCCCGTCGATGGGGCCGGGGGGCACAGGCAATTGTCCGCCTGCCTGTCGAGGACGCCGGCAACCGCACTCATGGAGAATGGGAGGCGGCGCCTGCGTGGTGGACGGCGGAGGTCCCGCGCGCGATGCTGAGCATGAGGCGGGCGCCGCGGCATGGAGGTGGCCGGCGCGGGCCGTGGTGGACGCCGGAGATCTCGTGGAGGAGGTGATCGGGAGGTAGGTGGGGGTTGACGCTAGGCAGGAGGTGGGTGGATTTGGTTCGTGAGTAGGCCGGGTAGGGCCGTCGGGTAGGGTTAGCGGGTGGCCACTCAGTTTTTTGGGATGGGTGGAAGAAGGTGTTTAGGTTCGGTCAGGTACGGGTTTAGAAGGTGTTCTAGGTGGGGGCTGTAGAATAGCTATTCTACAAACTCTTAAGAGGGGTTGTAGAATAGTCCTACCCTATATAGGGATATATATATATAAAGTATGATATCTCGGAACCGCTCTTAAAACTTAGTTGGTGTGGAAGATGTTAGGACTACTATTGCTAGTCGTTGACAAGGACAATCACCACTCTAAGAAATATTTTTATGTCTCTATATGCTTTCAAAAACTAAAAAACTCTAGCACACGATTAATCTCTGCTTCCCTCTGCGAAGGGCCTTTCTTTTACTTTTATGTTGAGTCAGTTTTCCTTTCCAATCTTTATCTCTCAAGCAAATGCATAGTATCAATTGAGGTACAAGTCTACTACATGCTATCTTTATGTTTAACTGTGAAAACTTTATATTGACATTATCATGAGATAAGTATGTTACAAGTTGAAGCTTCTGCTGAAAACTTAAATCTTCCTTTGTGTTGGTTGAGCACCTTTGCCGAAAGTATATTGCTTTATGAACTATCAAGCATGACAAGTCTTTTAATTTTCATGTCTCCAAAGTACTATCCATGAAAAATTCTTGCTTAGATGTTACACATGGTTAATCATTATTTGCTTTATGTGAACTATAGGCCATTGGCTTGGATCACTTCATTTAGTTCATATGTTTTACATTACTTGATCATAATCGTGTTGGTAGCATGTCACTACCAAAAAATATTTTGTTATCATTTACCTACTCGAGGACGAGTATGAATTAAGCTTGGGGATGCTGATACGTCTCAAATGTATCTATAATTTTTGGTTGTTCTATGCATATTATATATCATTGCCACATGCTTTTATATCATTTTGGCACATTTTTATGGAACTAACCTATTAACAAGATGCCCAGTGCCAGTTCCTGTTTTTGCTGTCTTTTTGTTTCAGAAAAGCTAGTCGGTGAATTTTCTCGGAATAAGCTGCAAATTTACATGAATTATTTTTATGAAGAAACAAGGAGGGAGCCAGGAGGGCGCCTGCAGGGGGCCCCACAGCCCCAGACGACCCTCAGGCGCGGCCCAGCCTTGGCCTCGCTTGGGCCCCACCTGGGCGACTCCGAGACCTCCTCGAGTTGCCCTTTCGCCTATAAATTGTCTTCCTCCCGAAAACCCTCGAGACCCGATCAGAAATCCACGAAAAGTTCTGTAGCCGCCGTCGTCGCCAACCCTAGATCGGGAGGTCTTCCGGCACCCTGTCGGAGGGGGATATCGTCACCGGAGGCTTCTACACCACCATGCCTGCCTCCGGAGTGATGCGTGAGTAGTCCACCACGGGACTACGGGTCCATGGTAGTATAGTGATGGTTGTCTCTTCTCCTTTCTGCTCCATTGTTTAGATCTTATGAGCTGCCTACATGATTAAGATCATCTTTATGTAATACTATGTGTTGTGTTTGCGGGAATCCGATGAATTATGGAGTCTTGACATTATGGTTCAGTTTATCTATGATATGTTTTATTTATGATCTTGCATGCTCTCCGATGCTTGTGTATGCTTTGGCCGAAGTAATTACTTGTGTCATTAGAGAGGGTATTTATGCTAGATAGTGGGTTCATGTCTCTCTTGTTCGAGCTCGAGTTGATAGAAATGATTAGAACTTGAGATGTGCTGTTGCTACTAGGGATAAAATAGCGGTGTCAATTGCTTTATGTTGTACTCATTGCTTACATTACGCACCTTGCTTATTGCAATTATCTGTTGCTTGCAACTTAATACTTTCGGGTGACATGCTGGATAGCAATCCCGGGGTGGATTATTAGTCATAGATGCAGTTGGATAACGGTCTATGTATTTTGACGTAATGCCCATATTAAATGAAACGGTGAACCATCTGTCATGATAGTATTGTGTTGCGCCCATGTTTGTCAATTGCCCCGCTGTAATTTGTTCACCCAACACGTTTATCTTTTGGAGAGACACCACTAGTGAACTGTGGACCCCGGTCCTATTTTCCTACATTGGTTACAACCGTTTTAATAGCTTTTACTAGTCATTTGCTTGCTGGTCATTTTTGCTCTCATGATATTTTTCACCATACGTTTAATCCATTGTGTTCAGCAAGCCGGAGAGATTGACACCCTCTCTGTTTCGTTGGGGCAAAGTAGTTTGTTCGTGTGTGCGCAGGTCCATATCAATAATCGTAAAGGGCGCCGTTGACACCTTTCCGAAGCCTTCTCCAAGTCCTACTGGATTGATAATCTTGGTTTTGTAATCAAGAGAAAACTTGTTGCTAAATTATATCAAACCTTACACTTGGGGTCTCCCAACGAACGTGCTATTCCACGCCATCAGACCGCACCGTGTACCTGCCATGCTTCGTGTACTTCCTCGATATAAAATCATCAAAACCATGAGTATTAATTGGAATTTCAAGGATACGTCTAACATCCACAACATTAAGGTGTTCTGTAAGCAACTCTTCATCCCATTGGCTTGTAATAGGAGAAATAAACTCAGCAACTTTTGTAAGTAAGGAATTGTTCCTAGGAGAAAGGATTTTTCTGTTAGGACTGCTAGCTATCCATGGATCATCCCAAATATTTATGTTTTCCCTTGTACCCACTCTCCAAATATAACCCCTCTTGAAGGTAGATAAACCCGCAATTATACTTTGCCATGTAAAGGGAGATCCAGCTTTTGGACCAGCTTTCAGAATGTCTCCTTGTGGATAATATTTTGCTCGGAGAACCGCCGCACAAAGAGAGTCAGGGTCATTAATCAGACGCCACACTTGTTTTGCTAACATGGCAAGGTTGAAGGAGTGGAAATCCCTAAACCCCATGCCACCTTTCTGTTTCGGGTAGCAAAGCTTCCACCACGCAAACCAATGCATTCTTTTGCTGTTTTCATCATCTCCCCACCAAAATTGATATGGCGTCCATCATACTTTTGCACACCCCTTTTGGAATTTGAAAGACTAACATTGCACAAACTGGGATAGCTTGTGCCACTTCTTTTAATAAGATCTCTTTACCTCCCTCTCCTTCCAACCATTGATCCGTTGGATGATTCTCTCAATAAAATGTTTAAAACAATCAATTCTGTCAGCTCCAACAAGTGCAGGAGATATCACATAGCTTGTGCCACCGGTTTTAATAAGATCTCTTTACCTCCCATAGTATATGCATCCTTAGTTGGTACAGGACGGAGATATCACAAAGCTTCCATTTTCTCCAGAAGAAGAAATAAGTGCATTATCTTGGGCCAGCAACCGGACCCACTAAAACAACTGTTATATCATGGTGTGCATCATCTTGACTATATGTTGGAAGGCCCACACATGACACTGGAGGCATATAAGCTAGCACAAGCACATGAGAGACCTCAATTAATCAGACAGGATAGCAGCAATGCGCCTAGACACCAGCTACATGCATCTCTTATTATTAGAAGTCGAGAAAGTAATATGCTTGACTAGCACTCAACTATGATATATGCATGCATGGCTGTTTTTTCTTATCAAAATAAAATCAACCAGGATCGCAGTTTTGATTAGGTCCTGTGCTGCACAGGAGTGTGAGCATGCATCCAGCCATTATCGCTCACATCAGTTACTGCGGGGGGTCATCACACAATTAAGTCTAGCACTAGTGCTCCATGTGTATGCAATGCAACGCTGTACTTCGCGGGCGTTGGAAACTCCACGTCACCCGGCCTCCGTGGTTGCCCTGTTCCCATGGACAAGAGTCGCTTTTCCGGTATTTATCTCCCACGTGCCTCCTCCACCGGCTTGGTCTCTTAAAGACCACTTCCAAATGGTATTATATCTTTGCCAAAAAAGAAAATGATATTACATCAACTGTACGGTATAAATACAGTGCGCCACGTCCGCGTCCATAGTCATGTTTTTGTGTGCTACCTCTTTTCCTCCTCGAAGCTCTCTCTATACTATTTTTCGCCGACTCGCCATTCTTTTGTTTCCATTACTGGTATCGTGTCGCCGACCAGCCATCTAGCCAAATTTGGTTACTCTTCTGCTGTTGTCGCCGGCGAGTGGGGTGGTAGCGCCCTGATTAGGTCATCCCTCTCAAACCTAAGGATGCCGATTTACACGCATTCGGGACCGTTAAGAGCATCTCCACCGGGGGTCTCCAAATTCGTGTCCGGCACCCCCAATTGAGGCCCAATTGGGCGTGCCGGACATGTGTCCGTCCAAGTTTTCGACCATGCCCATAGCAGCGCACCCCAGAGGTCCGTCCTCCAAACGTGACATATGATCGAACACTTTGCGGGCGTCAACTTGTGTCGGCCGCGGCATTCGTACTAATTTAAAAAGATACAAATTTAAACTAAAACGATACAAGTTGCAAACTTAAACTAACACGTTACAAAGTTAAACTAAAACCATAGAAACTTAAACTAAAGCCTAATCTAAACGCCGCCGCTCGGGCCATCCTCGCCGTCGTGCACGGCCTTCTGGTGGGCTAAGCGGGAGCGCACACGCCTCTCCTGCCGGAGCTGACTCGCCATTCACCATGTTCACGGTGACCGTCGCTGTTCACCATCACTCGATCATACCTCCGCTCAATCTGACGGTGAAAGACTAAAAAGCCATCACTCACGCGCGTTGGATTTCCTGTACATGTTACATACGAGCAAAGCCGGGGTGGAGAAAGAATTTAAAGTTTGAATGTAGAATTGTATCTCAAGTAAGATCCTCGCAGAAAAGGTGAGACGATATAACTTTGAGCAGAAAGCTTGACGATCCATCTTAGTACACAATCTACATATAGCAAAAAGAAAGGACAACTGTAAGATTTCCAGTTCATCTTAGTACAGAATCTGCGCATAGCAGAATACATACTGGATTAGTGCAGTACGGCGGTTATGCATGCGCTGCAAATTCTTCTGGTGCCGTGATCAATTGATATGGCATTAACTGGATGTATGTACCAATAATCGTCAGAAATATAGCTCGCACCTACTGAAAAAAGAGGAGGTCTAGTGGATGGTGTCCTCCCTTAAGCAAATGGCAGGACGCCTTGGTGTACAGCTAGAATAGAGAACAATGTGGAAACAGCGTGCGTTGATTAACTTCATTTTCATGCCTCTCCACGACACTTTGCGATGCATTTGGATGTGTTTAGAGGACAAATATAGCTGGATTGGAGAGAAGGGGACTCGCGGCTTAATCGTGATTTTTTTCCCCGTGATGAATGATTTAACAGGACCACTGTGTGGGGGAGCAGAGAGTTTAGCACGAAAAAGAGTTCCATGGCCCCCCATTAAATCCTATGCCAAATTGAAACAGTTATCATGTCGTGAATCAACAACGTGCACGTTTGGTTTTTCAGCCGTGCCCAAGCTAGGTTAGTAGGCTAATTACAAGGAGAGTGGACTAATGGCTCCCGAGGTATGCGGAGCTTGTTTTTTAAAAATTGGAGATCGCCACTTTTGAGTTTCCAAAAATCGTGAATTTTTTCCATATGCAGATAATATCAAGATTTACAAGTGTGCAAAATTTTAAATCGAAATATGTTGTATTGTGGGCTGGAAAAAAAAATGACAAATGAATGGTGAATAATACACAGTTTCAAAAACTTGAAATTGTTCTCGATTTATCTTTTTTGTGCAGCCCAAAATATAATGAATTTTGAGTTGAAATTTTGCAGGTTTGTAGATCTCGACACTATCTTTATCTGAGAAATTTTTCACGATTTTTGAAAACTCGAAAGTACCAATTTTGTTTTTCGAAAAAACAAGCTCCATATATCTCGGGAGTCATTTGCAGTTTCCGAATTACAAGACCATAGGTTCGTCTAGCGAAAGGTAGTCGTTAGAAGAAAACAGAGGATTCTTTAGGAAAATTAAGAAGCTGGTACATACAAAGCGTTTTGAGTAGTCTATGTAGCTTTTTTTCGTATACCCAAAATTGTTTCTCTTCTATGTCTCATATGAACATGCATATAAACTTTATTCGAACTCTAATTCAACATCAATATTTATCATTTTTTTCATGCTTCAAATGACACAATAATCCATAGTGTTCGCACATGAACACGTCCGCTTGTAACTTTGGTGCCGAGGGAGATATTCCGCAACTGGTACCACAGGAGGCTGGCTTACAGCGAGATACGAAAAAGAAAATAAACCGGCTCTTTTTGAGATCCAAAGCTCGAGTGGTTCCTTGGGAGGGACCTCGTCAGAGGTTCTGGCAACTATGGGCCAAACTCAGTCGGTTTGACCGATCCGAGCTCGGTTATCGATTGACGAACAAAATCTATGAGAAGTCATGACAAACGGAAGCATAAAAAGGGTTTATGGATGAAACGTAGATTATATTAATATGTTGTCGATTGTTTGCATAATTTGAATCATCCATCATATCTCAAATATATATGATGCGGTTGGTCTTCCCGTACAAGTTGAACTCCCTACGCTACAAAGTTGTTATATGAACCGAATTTTAACTCAACTAGGAAAATAGCCCCCAACCCCCCGGTTCGTACTGTATTCAGACTCTAATCGCCCGCGTGACTCTTTCGAAGCTGCCTTGTCCTTCGGTGTTGAAGTTGACTGTGCCTTCAGCTTCGTTCGATCTAGCCGTGTCATGGGCTTTGACATAAGCCGACCCATATCTAGCATCACGTGACTTCTAGGTCCTTCCTTGATCCTTGATCACTCCGCTTCTCCACGCTTGAGTCGGCCAACCACCTGGCTCCTCTTGAAGCCGGCGTAAAACCAAACGCGTCCGTCTGGTCCTTAGTCGTCTGCAGGTCCTCCACACCTTAGCCGGCCACCTGACAAAAAATGGGTGCTTACACATGCCTTCTTGTTTTCTTGCAGAGCTTGCATGCTAGAAAAAACAATGCAGATTCTCAGTCTAAGGGTGATACTTAAGCTCATCGGCCATGCATGTCTCTACTAAGGGCGATATACGTATTATCAGCCATATGTGTGTCTCGGTCAGATTGCCAAACTCTCAGTGAAATTGCATCAGGCACCGTCCATTGATAGCTCGGGAAGCATGTTCCCTCCATTGTCTCCACCAGATAAGAGTTTCTGGTTACAACCCTTACGACTTGCAAGGGCCCTTCCCAACTCGGGGACTATTTGCCGAATTTCCGACTCTCACAATCAACTAGCAATATAATTTTCCATACTAAGTCGCCGACTTGAAAGTTTTTAAGCTGGACCTTTTTTTTTGTTCTTGCTACCCGCAACTTTTCTTTCTCGATGTCTCTTAAGGCCATCAGGAGTCTGTCTGCTACTTCTTCAATATTTTCCATTATTAGGTTATAGTAGTCCTTAGCTGACAAATCGTTCTGCTTAGCGAATCTCAAGGCGGACAAATTCACCTCTACCAGTAAGACGACATCGTTTCCATAAACCAACTCTAAAGGAGTAAGCTTGGTAGCTCCATGCCTTGAGATCCTGTGAGCCCACAATGTTTCAGACAACACTTCATGCCACCGCCTTGGGTAATCTTGAATCTTCTTCTTAATAAACTTGATCAAGATCTTATTGCTCGAATCGGCTTGTCCGTTGCCTTGAGCACATGTAGATGAACTGAGCATCTTGATCCCAAGTGATTCGGAAAACAATTTCACCTCCATTGCCATGAAGGATGTGCCTTGATCAGTGGTAAGAGTAGGATGTCGAATCTGTGAACAATGTGCTAAGATATAATATGGATCACCTCCTTGTGGGTCTTATTTAAGAGAGGTATTGATTCATACCATTTAGTGAAGTAATCAGTGGCGACCAATATGAGACGATGCCCCTTAGATGAAGTCGGGTGAATCATGCCGACAAAGTTGATCATCCATCCCCACAAAGGCCACTGTTTTATGACAGGATTTAGAAGTGAAGCCGGTGCCGATTGAATGTCTCCAAACTTCTGGCAGGGTTCACACCTATTGTATTATCTGAAGAAGTCATGGATCATGGTCGACTAAAAGAATCCAACTCTCGGAGCATCCACTTCATATTATGTGTCGGATGATGAATCCCGCATAAGCCGTCATGTACCTCTCCCATGGATACTTGTCTTGGTCTTTGTTCAAATACTTTAGAAGAGGACCGTCAACCATTCAGCGATATAAGGAGGCATTGGCCAATGTATATATGAGAGCTAAATTACGAACAGTTATGTCTGCCTTTCGAATTGGATCCTGTAAATAATCAATAAATGGCTTCCTCCAATCATACGTTGGGTTAGCACAAGATCCTTCATCATTAACCGACTCAACAAACGAGTCAGATTTTTGGTTTGGTTGCACCTAATTAAGCCGACAACAACGGACATCGGTTGCTCTGAAGTGAAGAACACGTTTCCTCGACATCGTTATAAAACCGGAATAGCCTTCCCCGTACAGGCATCTTCAAGACGGAGGAGAGGATAATCAAGCCTTGATTTCTCGAACTCCTCTTGCTACCTTGCCTCCCAAGTGCACTCATCGTCATTCTTGAGCTGAAAAATTTGGGCAAGTTAGTTATGAATCTCCTTTTGCTAGTCGGAGCTTGAACCTCCTAGATAGAGGTATCTAAAGGCTATTGGCATAGGATATTCTACTTGGGGTTTGGCTCTATTGAGGTATCTGAAGGCTATGCACACCCTGATATTGCCAGATCCATTCTTGTCGGCTGAAAAAATGTTTGAAATCCGGTCGGCATATCAGCAAGGCCGGATATAATTTGCCTTCAATAGCTGGCCAATCTGCTCCTTGTTCAGGTAATAGATCATTGGATTAAACTTTATGGCCGATCGTGTACGCGGTCTAAATCCGGCCTTAATTGGAAACCGATGTTCAACTAACTTTCGTCTTAACCCGTATATCTCTTGGTACTCCCACGCGAAGCACTATGCGTATTCTCTCATGAGAACGATTAAGTCAGATTTTATAATCAGCTTTGAGATTCTGGCTCACGTAAGTCGACCTCGGGGTATTGACGTCTCCAATATCCTCTTCTTCAAGCGGGTCGGCCAATGTAAAGCTTTGTCCCAACTTCTCCATATCGTATGGCTCCTCAATTTCTTCGCACACATCGTTCTTGTCGGTCTGATACTGGTCTTGATGCTTCTATAGCACTCATTGTTGCGATCCATTTTACTTGAGCCGGAGCCGATTACCTCCAATCAGCTTAGAGATACTAGCACGAATCTGTCCATGGTATCACTCAGGAAATCGAACCCGATAAATCACGTCTGGAAAGACACGTGGCATTAGTGCTGCCAGTCGACAAGTGACTCGGGTAACGCAATGCAAGCCGAGTCGTCAACGTGGACAACTTCAATGTCATACTCAACCCACTAAACAGCTGCTGGCGCATAGTAGATGACACACATTAGTTAGCACGTACCAACAAATATCATAATTTCCCTGCACCTCAGCAACAAATTAGAAGGAGCCATGGTTTTCTTCCAACTGTAAGTTCCAGACTAATCACACCTTTGGCTTCTACTCCTTCTCCATCTTCGAACCTGTTGAGTACCATGTGTTCTTCATTAAGTTGACATCATCCAATTGTAACCCCTTGAAGACCGAATACGACATTAGATTTACCACATCTCCACGACCATCTATCATTCTAGTAATCGGCTTCCCATTAATGTGCCCCCATGCGTACAAAGGCTTGAGATTCTTAATCGGTTCCTCGGGTTTTTCAAAGACCGCATTCTTGGGTCCAAAGTCAATTTGAGCGACCTTGTCGTTCTTATCAACAAAGCAGAACTAAGTGGGCGGATAGTATACCATGTTAATATCCATGCCCGTCCTAGTCATTGTTTCTTCGTAGTCTAGCCATTCCTCATCTTCTGCAGGCTCATCCACCGACTCCGCTGAATCGGGTTCTTTTGCCTGTAAGTCTGCCACCACAACTTCATCAACCCACGAAGTGTAAGTGATAGCCGACATGCAATTCAGTCTCGTCCTCCACATCAGAAGTTGGCACAACTAATGCAGGAGCCACCAACTCACTCGGCTTGGCCACCACACCTGAGAAGGTATCATGGGACTATCCTCGTGGAGGAAATATCTATCAATCCTTCAGCCTGTTTTTTCCACCTTCTCTTGATTTCTCAACCTTTGCAGCTTCCTCCTCCGCGTCTTAGTTATTCCGCGTGGGCACCACTTTGGGTGGGTATATTTTGGATCCCTGGGCTGTAAGAATTGTCCCTTTGGCCAGATCATGGGCACCGATCGACCCCTGAGTCTTGATCACCTGAATATATATAGCGATCGAGCTGGTATTGATACCTTGTGCCACCTCAGGCTCAACTATCACAGTGCTTGATGGTCTGGCACGCCAATTTGACGAACCATCAGGAGAAACACGCTGAGTTGGATGGCTACGAAAAACGAGGACAACGGATGATCGACGCTCCAGGTAGGATCCTGGGCACAACCATGGTTATTTAGAATAAGGTGGGACTTGAAATTTGCAAATGGAAACTTGAGGGTAAGGAATAGATCTTTGAACTCAAGGATTTCTATTTTTACCTTGCTTTTGTGGAGGTTTCTTCTTCTTACCTCATTTGGGTTTAGGAGGAGCGTCTTCCTTTCCAACTTCTTCTTCTTCTTCTAAATTTAATTGCATCAGTGGGAGCAACTTGTAAGAATAATTTTTTCTGGTGGTTAGCCATTTGTTCTACTGACTCTTCATCATATCTCAGTGCTTAACAATCACCTCTAATTTCAATCAAGACTTTTCATGGAGAAACTTAATTTTATGATAGCTTTTCTACCACATTTTTTTAATATCGCTATTAAAGATATGTCGTTGTAAAAAAAATCTCCAAAAACATTAATGGTGGCAACATTAGCGTTCACCGACGGTTTACCATCACCTTCGATGGAGAGGACGGAATTTACCCGAATAGGGAAACATGGTTCATCAGTGGGTAATTTGATACCTATGTCGGTTAATTCTCTCAAATCAGATGATTTAATTCCCTTCTCTTTAATTGATCTCATGGCCTCTTTCTATCTTTTTTTGTTAACTAAAAAATTCCCGTTTTTCGGAGGTGTTTTAGCTTCACCCTCTTCTTCAATATTCCAGTCTTGATTGTTTTGAGCAATGGCATCCAATATTCTTCATCTTCCAATAGAGTCCCTTGTCTGAAAATGTTACAAAATATATCTAACAATTCATTTTCCGCTAAACCATGACAAGGATATTTTTTGTTGGAGGTCAACGAACCTCCACAAGCTCGAGATTGTAGATTCTCATTTCCAAATAGAGCAAATATTAATTTAAGCTCTCATGGCATGCAGTATATATTTTTCATAAAATTTAGGAGTAAAATGGGCATGACTCCATCCTGTCCACAAGCATTGTGGCTCTTCTGATCCGCTATAGCACTGTATATGGGACCCACCTTAAGGTCCATTCTGTCCACAAGCATTGGAGACACTTTTTTTTTTTGAAAACTACCACCGCGGATTATATTAATTTGGCACAATAGTTACATCATCCGTGATTACAGAACGCACACAAATGGGAGGATCGGCATGCCACATCTCATGCTCGACCTCAAAAAACTTTGCTAAAACATGTGCGGCCCTATTAGCCTCTCTCGGACAATGAGAAAAACTAACACGGCTAAAATTACAACAAAGGAACGAATATTCTTCGTAAATTGCTGCAGCTGCTCGAAGTGAATTCCCGCTATTTTGCATGGTCTCCACAACCTCCATCCAGTCAGATTCAACAATAATTCGATTGCATCCTACTGAACCAGCTAGTAGAAGTCCATGGCGAATCGCATGTGCCTCCGCCGTTGCCGCATCCTCCACATGATTAAGAGTCCAGCGACCACATGAGATGCATGCCAAAATTATCACGAATTATAGCTCCAGTACCTCATGTACCTGTATCAATATCAAAAGATGCATCCACATTAAGCTTGACACAATCTTCTGGTGGTTTCAGCCATCCATGTCTATTTATACGGTTGCCCCTGATCTTCTTCGCCCTCTTGAAGTTCATAGCCAACGCTAGAATAGACTGTGCTGAACGGATCACATCAACAACCTCTTCACCATGTGTTATCTTGCGCCTCTCCCACCAAGCATACCAAATGGTAACGGCAGTAAGGTCACATCTTCTTAGATCCGGGTGCATTGGTGCCTCAATTGGGTTCAGTAACAACGAAACAAGAGCAGAGTCTCCTTGCACCTCTTCAACACATGCTTTAGTGACCGAGTCTAATAAACCAAAGTATTGCCAGATCTCCTTAACTCGCGGACATTTGAAGAAAGCGTGAGAAATGTTCTCACAGTCAACCATACATAGAGGGCACTGGTTGGATGGTTGAATATGGCGATTAGCGAAAACCCCGCAGCATGGTATAGCACCTAACACTGATCTCCAACAATGAATTTTGACCTTAGCTGGTACCTTAAGAGACCAGATAGACTTGATCGTTGGTTGAAGAAAACACACCGATACTTTTCGCAGTCATATTTCAACAAAAACTGCTAAAACTATAGAAAAACTAAAATACATGGTTAATCAGTTAACATCTAACGAAAATAATGGAAAATATTCCCAAAGGTAGGTCTCACTTCTTCTATGATAAAAGGCCGAGGGGCAAGATAGTCATGAACTCATGATCAATAGAGAGCAAGGTCCAGCTGGGAATGGGCTTCAGGGGCTCCATTTGCTTGCCATTTGCATGCTCGATTTCTGGATAACATAAATATATATAAGCTTGATGATGCTTGCTCGATCTTCTCCTCCTCATGCACCAACCTCCTACGCTCGAAACAATCTGGCCTTTCTTCTTCGACGAAAATCTTAATCACCATATACGTTGGTGTGTCTGAACCTAGGTTCACGAAAACTTCTCTCTTGACCATCTGTTGGTCACCCTGATTTATTAAATCTTTTTTTTACCGCCGATGAAGCTACATGACGATCCGGAGATCGCTATCGCCAGAAGAGGTCTTCGAGAACCACACCACTCCCACGAGCTTCTCGACGTCACCGCCGAGACGGGGCTGAAACCGAGGAGACATTATTGCAAGAAGCGCCGCCGCCACCAACAAAGTGCCACACCAGCAAAGCTGGACACTAAACCAGAAAAACGGAGCCCTTCCCCCGACAAGGGCCGAGATCCACCGCGCCTCTATGGCTTGAAGGCCACAGAGACGGGCAGACCTGCGGCGGCGCCGACGGGAGGCACGTGGATCCGATCGCCTCTCTCTCTCTCGTGGTTAGAGACGAAGCGGTACGACGCGTTTGTGGCGTTCTAGTCAATCTTATCTCAACATTCATTGAGAATTTGCCCCTGATTCCTGTAAGAATTGATCGCTTAACTACTAAATTTCTATAAAATCATGTGAATAATCTGAGAACCTTGCATGTGTAGATACAGTGAGGATTTATAGCTAGGACATGTACGCTTTCGTGACCCAGGAAGCCATACACGGACTAGACTAGCAATAGTAGTATGTGTGGTACACTAGTACACAATACGTAATTGTACTCTCGTTGACAGCCTAGCTAGCATCTACCTATCGTTCCCTTTAACTTTGTTTGTTGTATCTTTAGAGATTAGATTAAACCCTATCGTTGATGGATGCCTCCTTGTTGTGCGGCCATTTGCTGGGCATTGTGGAACATTCGCAAGTTAAAACTTACGATTGAGGGTCGCTTCCCTTCACACCCAGCTGACGTGTTATACAAAATGTTGATGTTCCTTCAGGTTTGGAGGCCACTGGCTAGGAGCCAAGACCGCGACGCGCTTGACATGACGATCGGCAGGATTCGTGTTCTTCAGACAGCCTTGCGTCAAGACTAGTTTCTGCTGCTCGCTTTTAGCCTTAGTCCTTAGTGTTGCATGTTGTTCTCTCGGCGGATGTTGGGGCATCTGCGTGAGATGGAGTGTTCTCTCCCGCCTGCGTGCGGTGTATGGTTGTATGCAGTCTGACTTTGTGTCCATGGTGGTACTTTTATGTATTCGTGTACTCTGTCGATGATGGCTTTATTAATTTAAAGCAGGGCTCTTCTCGAGCCTTCCGTTTAATGGATGCCTCCTTGTGACAACTGAATCTGAATATACTACATGTGTAAGTGAGAGCACCTGAACCCGAGTCTAGTTCTGCTGTCCTACTGACTAAGCATCACCTCCGAGGGGGAAGCGACAAGATCCATGGATTCACTCATGCAAGAGGAGTGAGTCATCTGGCAATGCTATGCAGTATGCAGCTATTTCTGAGCCGAGCCGGAAAATTGAACCGGTCAGCTTGCCAGCTGAGAATGATTTGTAGTTCTTTTGTAGTTTTGTGTGCTCTCTTGGTATCTGAAACCTGTGGTTCATATGATGCTGGCCGCCGTGAGAGCTCGTTTTGTAGCTAATGTTTTCAGTCTGAAAATTGTTACTCCGTTTTGACCAAAGAATGGTTTCGTGATCTCGGATGTGGATTATCATCTTTTTTTCCTTGATTAAAGCATGTTGTTAAGCTGGTACAGACATAATAATTTGTTCCATTGGGCGGCAGTCGGCATTTGAGTATTTGACTCTACTTAGCTTCCAGCTGCCTTGTTCAGTTCCACTCAAGTGGTTATACATTTACCTGTACCGTCCACTGCAAATCTGCAATTACTGTACACTTGGTTATCTCTGCCCAAACTGCTCATACTCATAAAAACCACAATCAGTCAAACACTTGTTTCTCTTCTTATAATCAGCACACACGACACTAACACAATCAGGAGATTCATCGATGAGCTACAAAATACAGGACTCCTCCTCAACTTCTCAGAAGCAGGAGTTGGACTTCCCAGGTGCCACTGTGCAGCATCTGCAGATTGGTCAGGAGCTAAATCATCCTGGCAATGCTGTTGCGATCTCGCTCTAGGATTCGTGCCAGCATCTCATTTAATTCCATTCTAGACGAATGTGTTAGAGTTATATTATATGTCCATGTATACCTGTATAGTTTTCCCGTTGTATGAGGTGTTTCCTGCATATTTGTCACCTGTACATGTACTATATATTGTGGCCTTTGGCCCCTGGGAATACATGTTGCGTTTCCTAACATGGTATCAGAGCACATGGTTTAGGTTTAGGTTTTTCTTTTTGCGACCCTGCAACTCGTCGCTTGTTCCCTGGCCAAGGTCGCCGCCGTCCCTGGTCAAGGTCGCCGTCGTCCCCTGGCTGCCTCCCCCTGCCACGGCCGCCGTCCCCTGGCTGCCTCCCCCTGCCACGGCCGCCGCCGTCGCCGTCTCCTGCGGCCGCCGCCGCTGTCTCCTGCGGCCGCCGCTGCCGTCCCCTGGCTGCCGTCGCCCGGCCGCCTGTCGTCGCCCTCCGGCCGTCCTGCCGTCCGTCCTCAAGGCCGTTCCCTGGCTGCCGTCGTCCGGCTCCCTGTCCTCTGAAGACCGACCGCCGCCGCACCCAGCTGGCCGTCCGCAGTGCCGACCGGCCGTCTCCCTCCAGATCGATCGACAGCAGGTTTGACTAGATCGACCGTGGGTGCAGCTGCCTCCCTCCAGATCGATCGACAGATTGGTTTCCTCCAGTTCGACCGTGGGTGCAGGTTTGACTAGATCGAAAGCAGGTGCAGCTTCGACCGCCCGTGCAGCTTCGACAGCAGGTGCAACAGATCGTTTTCCTCCAGTTCGTTGACCAGATTGGTAAAAAAAAAAAATCTGGTACAATGTCTTCGTCATCCGGCTATGTCTCCATCCCTCGTTGCCCGGTGATTTTTGATGGTGCTAACTACACCGAGTTTGCTGGCTTTATGCGCATTCACATGCGTGGTCTTCGTCTATGGGGTGTCCTTACTGGCGAGGTCTCCTGTCCGCCGCGTCCGGTTCTGCCTGTGGTTCCTACTCAGCCGACGCCCCTGGTTCTTGCTGCTACTGCTTCTCAGGCTGATAAGGATGCAGCCATGGTTACTGATGCTGCTGCGGTTCGCGCTTATGAGCAGAAGGTCGAGGAGTACGACGCTTCCCTTACTGCTTACCGTGATGATTTGGTTGCCTACACTCAGTGGATTGATGAGGATGCTCGTGCTGCGGCTGTTCTTTCTTCCAGTGTTCTTCCTCAGTTTGCCTCTGAGTTTATGGGGCTCGGTACTGTCTCTGAGATGTGGACCCACCTTCGCCAGCGCTACCAGCCATCTGGCGATGCTCTCTACCTGTCAGTGGTCCGTCAGGAGCATGCACTTCAGCAGGGCGACTCCACTATTGATGAGTTCTACACGCAGAGTTCTGCTATCTGGCGTCAGCTTGACTCTCTCCGTACTGCGGTTTGTGGTACCTGCCCGTGTTGCCAGATTGTGCGGTCTGACTTGGAGTTCCAGCGCGTCTATGAGTTCTTATCTCGGCTCCGCCAGGAGTTTGAGCCCCGCCGTGCTCAGTTGCTTGCTCGTGGCCGTGTCCCTATTTCGGCTGTTCTTTCTGAGCTTCGTGCTGAGGAGACTCGCCTCCGTGGTGCTGGTCTGCTTGCGGTTCCCTCAGTGTTTGTTGCTCGACCTCTCTGCTACGCCGTCTACAGCACCAGTGCTTCCTCGTCCCAGTGCTCCGCCGCTTCTACCCACTCCTTCTGGTGGCGATGGTCGTTCTCGTGTTCTTCCTCATTGCGGCTATTGTGACAAGGATGGTCATGCTGAGTCTGATTGCTGGAAGAAGCAGCGCAAGGAGCGCAAGGAGCGTACTTCTTCTACTCGGCCGCGTGCTCCTTCTTCGACACGCCCCGATTCCTCCTTCACTGAGCAGGATATTATGAGGCTTAAGCGTCTGCTTGATGCTTCAGGTTCTTCGACAGGTACTGCAGGCTCTGTGACTGATGCTTCCAGCTCTGCGCGACCACCATCTACACAGTCAGGTACATCTCGTTGGGTTCTGGATTCTGGAGCTTCCTTTCATATGTCTTCTGATTCTTCCGCTTTATCCTCTCTTCGCTCACTAGATTCTCCTATTAATGTTCTCACTGCCGATGGTACTCCTCTTTCGGTTGCTGGTCGTGGTAATCTTACCACTCCTACTTTCTCTGTCCCTGACGTTTCTCATGTTCCTCGTCTTACCATGAATCTTTTTTCTGCTGCCCAGCTTACTGATTCTGGTTGTCGCGTCATTCTTGATGTTGATTCTTGTTCTGTTCAGGATCGCCGCACGCGTGCTCTGGTTGGGGCTGGCCCTCGGCTCCGTGATTCTCCGGGGCTCTGGGAGGTCGACTGGCTTCGTGTTCCTTCCGCTGCCACCACTACAGCCAGTTCTTCTGCTTTCGTCGCTTCTGCTACCGGCTCCTTCCAGCAGTGGCATCATCGACTTGGTCATCTTTGTGGCTCACGTCTATCGTCGTTAGTTCGTCGAGGTCTTCTGGGGTCTGTCTCAGGAGATGTCTCTTTACAGTGTCAGGGTTGTCGTCTTGGCAAACAGATTCAGTTGCCTTATCCTACTAGTGAGTCAGTGTCTAAGCGTCCTTTTGATTTAGTTCATTCCGATGTGTGGGGTCCGGCTCCCTTTGCTTCGCAAGGGGGCCATCGCTACTATATTATATTTATCGATGATTTCTCTCGCTACACTTGGCTTTATTTTATGTCTTCTCGCAGTGAGGTTCTCTCTATATATAAGCGTTTCGCTGCCATGGTTCACACTCAGTTCTCTACGCCTATTCGTGTGTTTCGTGCTGACTCTGCTGGCGAGTACATTTCTAAGATGTTGCGAGGTTTTCTTGTAGAGCAGGGCACTCTTGCTCAGTTCTCTTGTCCTGGTGCTCATGCCCAGAACGGCGTTGCTGAGCGCAAGCATCGCCACCTTCTTGAGACGGCTCGTGCGATGATGATTGCCGCCTCTCTTCCGCCTCACTTTTGGGCTGAGGCTGTTTCCACTTCCACCTATCTCATCAATATTCAGCCTTCTGCTGCTCTGCAGGGTGGTATTCCTCTCGAGCGTCTTTCGGATCGTTCTCCTGATTATTCGGCGCTTAGATTGTTTGGTTGCGTTTGTTATGTTCTTCTAGCTCCCCGTGAACGCACCAAATTAACCGCTCAGTCTATTGAGTGTGTTTTTCTTGGATACAGTGATGAGCATAAGGGTTATCGGTGTTGGGATCCTGTTGCTCGTCGGATGCGGATTTCTCGGGATGTGACCTTTGATGAGTCTCGTCCTTTCTACCCGCGTCCATCCTCCTCGACATTTTCGGTAGAGGACATCTCGTTTCTCACCTTTCCCGATACACCTCCCTCAGTGCCTCGTATTCCTACTCCTCTTCGACCCACTGTTGATTCGACTCCATCCTCTCCTACATCACCGGCGTCTTCTTCTCCCTTGGCGCATGACTCTCCTCCTCCATCACCGCCGCCTTCCCGTCTCCACCTCCGGTGATTCCTTCTCGTCCCTCTTTTCAGTTCCATTACACCCGTCGTCCACGTGTTGTGGATGAGTCCACTGATGCACCGTCTACTTCTGGTGTGTCTTCTTCCTCTTCTCAGCCGACCTATGGTCTTCGGGCTCGGCCTTGTCCTCCCCCTGACCGCTATGGTTTTTCGGCTGTTGTTGAGCCGACCTCTTATCGTGATGCTGTTGTTCATCCTGAATGGCAACTTGCGATGGCAGAGGAGATTGCTGCCCTTGAGCGCACTGGCACATGGGATCTGGTTTCTCTTCCTCCCCGTGTTCGTCCCATCACATGCAAGTGGGTCTATAAGATTAAGACTCGTTCTGATGGATCTCTTGAGCGTTATAAAGCTCGTCTTGTGGCTCGGGGTTTTCAGCAGGAGCATGGTCGCGATTATGATGAGACATTTGCTCCTGTGGCCCATATGACCACTGTTCGCACACTTCTCGCTGTGGCCTCTGTTCGACACTGGTCTGTGTCTCAGCTTGATGTTAAGAATGCCTTTCTTAATGGTGAGCTGCGTGAGGAGGTTTATATGCAGCCCCCACCTGGGTATTCTGTTCCTGATGGCATGGTTTGTCGTCTTCGTCGTTCTCTCTATGGCCTTAAGCAAGCCCCACGCGCCTGGTTTGAGCGCTTCGCCTCTGTGGTGACTGCAGCTGGTTTTTCTCCTAGTGCTCATGATCCAGCGTTGTTTGTTCACCTGTCTGCTCGTGGTCTGTGAGATCCTGGCTCAGGGCTTAACAGGATTGATAGAATACTCATATAAACAAGTTGCAACTTCTTTTCCGGAAGCTCATCTGGAAGGAACTCCGAGGTTTAAGCGTGCTTGGCCCGGAGTAGTCCAAGGATGGGTGACCGACCGGGAACTCGTTCCTGGGTGCGCACGAGTGAGGACAAAGTGCGCAGAAAAGACCAGTGTTGATCTATGGGGCCAGTCTGGAGATCCTAGCGAGCTGCCAGGGGTGACAGGCCCGACCCGGGGGTGGCCGGGTGTTACAATTTGGTATCAGAGCCGACCCTCGCGGTAACTCGGGCGTGTGCGGGTCAGTGGGCGGACATGTTGGAGCATGTGCCGGCACTGGACGCATGGACGGGTGCCAAGGGGGGAAGTTCCTGGACTGGGGGCTGACCGACGAGGGCGTCGGTCTTCTAAGGGGGGAAGGATGTGAGATCCTGGCTCAGGGCTTAACAGGATTGATAGAATACTCATATAAACAAGTTGCAACTTCTTTTCCGGAAGCTCATCTGGAAGGAACTCCGAGGTTAAGCGTGCTTGGCCCGGAGTAGTCCAAGGATGGGTGACCGACCGGGAACTCGTTCCCGGGTGCGCACGAGTGAGGATAAAGTGCGCAGAAAAGACCAGTGTTGATCTGTGGGGCCAGTCTGGAGATCCTAGCGAGCTGCCAGGGGTGACAGGCCCGACCCGGGGTGGCCGGGGTGTTACATGGTCGGACTCTTCTTCTTCTATATGTTGATGATATGATCATCACTGGTGATGATCCCGAGTATATTGCCTTTGTCAAGGCACGTCTTAGTGAGCAGTTTCTTATGTCTGATCTTGGTCCTCTTCGTTATTTTCTTGAGATTGAGGTTTCTTCTACCTCTGATGGTTTCTTTATCTCTCAAGAAAAGTATATCCAGGATCTACTTGCTCGTGCTGCTCTTAGTGATGAGCATATTGTTGAGACTCCTATGGAGCTCAATGTTCACCTTCGCGCTTCTGATGGTGATCCCTTATCTGATCCGACGCGTTATCGTCATCTTGTTGGGAGTCTTGTCTATCTTGCTGTCACTCGTCCGGATATCTCCTATCCTGTCCATATTCTGAGTCAGTTTGTTTCTGCTCCTACTTCTGTTCACTATAGTCATCTTCTTCGTGTTCTACGATATCTTCGTGGCACGATGTCACACCGTCTCTTCTTTCCCCGTTCCAGCTCGTTACAGCTCCAGGCCTATTCGGATGCTACGTGGGCTAGTGATCCTTCGGATCGCCGTTCACTTTCTGCTTACTGTGTTTTTCTTGGTGGTTCTCTCATTGCCTGGAAGACGAAGAAACAGACTACAGTGTCACGTTCAAGTGCGGAGGCAGAGTTGCGGGCTATGGCTCTTTTGACGGCTGAGGTGACTTGGTTACGATGGTTATTAGACGATTTTGGTGTTCCTGTTACAACACCTACTACCCTCTTGTCGGACAGTACAGGTGCTATCAGTATTGCACGTGATCCGGTGAAGCACGAGCTTACCAAGCATATTGGTGTTGTCTTTTGTACGCGCTAGTGTGCAGGATCAGGTTATTGCTCTTCAGTATGTGCCTTTCGAGTTGCAGTTGGCCGATTTCTTCACGAAGGGCCAGACTAGAGCGCATCATGGATTTTATCTCTCCAAACTCAGTGTTGTGAATCCACCATGAGTTTGAGGGGGGGGGGGGGGGGGGGGGGTTAGAGTTATATTATGTGTCCATGTATACCTGTATAGTTTCCCCGTTGTATGAGGGGTTTCCTGCATATTTGTCACCTGTACATGTACTATATATTGTGGCATTTGGCCCCTGGGAATACATGTTGCGTTTCCTAACAGAATGCACCGCCGACATGAACTGAATCTTACACACACTGAGAGATCGATGAAGTTCCTTTTCCACCATCCAACAGCTTTCTTGAGAGATGTTGGGCGAGCGGCTTAATTGTTACTCGGTTATTAACACTTGCAACCATTGTGTTGGTTCTAGTTCTACCAATTCAAAGTTCAAATGCAGACTCAGAGTTGCGTTGACAGTGAGATGCCCAGCAAGGTCCTTGGCATAGGTGCAGACGTGTGGAAGTGGAAATGAAATGCATCAGGGCAACATTCTTGTAGTTCTGCATATAAGCTGGCATTCGAGGGAAGGATCAATTGCGGCTGGGCAACGGTGCTGTGGAAGCCATGGCGCCGCTAAAGTATAAACTGTTCGCCTGGTTTGCTGTTCGCAACAGGTGTTGGACGTCCGACAGGTTGGCACGGCGTGGCCTCCCGCATCAGGCAGCATGTCCACTTTGCACTCAAGCGCCTGAAAGCATCAAACACCTGATGATCCAGTGTTCTTACACTCAGAGAGGTTTGGTTCTACTGCCTAAGCTGGATCGGTCTACAACACATTACTCCCCAAAACACTGATACAACTTTGGAGTGATGGTTGAGGAGCCAATCCCCAATACCGGCTAGACATCGGAAGGGCGTCAACTCGCTGATCCTATGTACCTTCCGCACAGTCTGGCTTGAGAGGAACGATCACGTTTTCAAAGCACGTTCCAGATCGCCACGGCTGGTTGCAGATGCAGTGAAGAGCACTTGCAGAGAATGGAAGTTGGCGAGTGGAGGTAGGCTAGAGAGAGTAATCCCGTAGGTGCTTTCAGTGGAGTGGGTGTTAGCAATGGGCAGCCGGGCTGTGGCGCCATGAAATTGCTAATGTAAAAACAACAACAACTCTCTTCTGTCTTAATATATAGACTAGGGGACTATGCGCGGGCTTCGCCACGCCCGTGGGCTTGAAAGTTTTTTTTTTAGGGATTTAATTTGAAATTTGGTGAAGCTATTCGGATTTGAATTCTTCCGACATTCGCGAAAATGGTAGAATTTAAAGAGAATTTGGAAATTTAAAATATTCGAATTTAAATTTTGATCGCATGGCGTAATTAGTGAAGTTATTCGGATTTGAATTATTCGGACACTCGCAAAAAATAGCTGAATTTGAAGGGAATTTGAAAAAATTAATATCCAAATTTAAATTTTGATCGTATGGCGTAATTAGCTAGCATTTATTTTTGTAATCGTTTTGATATATTTTTAATATTTTTCTGATGAATATATTTGAAGTTATTAAATTTGCAAATGTTAGGATTTTTTAAAAATTGTTTAAATAATGAACAAAAAAATGTGAACAGAACCGTGGAGTAAATAAAATTTAAATCTGTTATTGTGCACATTTAAAAAATTATTTAGATTTGAAGGTTAGTGAAATTGAAAGAAGTTTGTGTTTGAAAGTTGTTTAGATTTCGAAAATTGTTAAAGTTGGGGTGTATTGAGTTATAATAAAAAGTTATATAAGTTCTTGTAATTATTTTTTTAACTGATTTAGAATTTATTGTGTTGTGTGTATCCTAATATTCGGGAATTTGAATTGTTTTTCAGTAAGTCCTATAATTGATATAAGAAGCTATAATGTTTATTGTAATTAAATTTTTAAAAAGTTGTTTAAACAGGCATGGAGACGTATTAGTTGTAAAGTTATCTTTGGCCTGCATATTTTGGTATTTTGTTTTTTGAATTACAGTTTGGAAGTTACAAATTTTACATGTCCAAATATTTTCTGTAGTTATTTAAAACCAACAGTGAGTTATATTAAACAGTTATATTTAGTTTTTGTATTTGTTTTTTAACTGAATTAGAATTTATTGATTATATTTTTTGTGAATTACGTTTTGGAAGTTACAAATTTTACAGTTACCAATATTTTCTGTAGCTATTTAAAACCAACAGTGAGTTATATTAGTTGTTGTAATTGTTTTTGTAACTGAATTAGAATGTGTTGATATGTGTGTCTCCGAATATTCGAAATGTTTATCTATAAGCTCTATAATTAATATAAAAAGCTATAATGTTTCTTCTAATTATTATTTTTTAAAGTTGTTTGAACACGCATGGAGATGTGTTAGCTGTAAAGATCTTTTTTCCCTGCGAATTTTGGTATTTTTTTGTATTTTTTTGAATTATAGTTTGAGAGTTATGAATTTTGCAATTTTAATTATTATCTGTAATTTTTTTAAACTGACAGCGGGACCCACAGGGCAGATATTTTTTTTTTTTCATTTCCTTACGATTTTTGGGGCTGACAGGTGGGACCGAGCTGACGTCAGCGTGACGGCAGCGGCGGTGGAGGCGCTGGAGGTCGCCGGAGCCGCCGAGCTCGCTGCCGCGCCGCAGCGGACGCGCGCGAGGGCGCGACTGCGCGGATCTGCAAGAGGAGTCGGAGGCGAGGCTGAAGGGCGGCGCGGCGGACCATTTCGTCGCCGGAGTCGCCGACGGCGAGCGATTTTGCAGCGGCGGACCCGGAGCAAGGCGGGCGACAATCGCGCCGATTCCGGCCGCCCCAGCACGCGGCCGCCGGCGAGATTGGAGAGGACGCAACGGCGAAGCTGGCCGTGTTCATGGATTTGGGCGGGGAGGCGCAGAACGGCGGCGCGGCGCGTCGGCGGCGGCGGCGGCTTCGGCGGCGCACGGGAGGAAGAAAGGGGAGGAGGGAAATGCGCTGTTGTTTTTGCAAAAAACCTGCGAGGTTTTGGGTATTTACAAATCGGTCCTTCGCAGCGTTATTTGTGGACTGCGGGTTGTGGGTTCGTTTCGCGAAGGACGTTTATGCAAAATAGGCACGGTTACCGTCTAGAACCGCCGTGACCGGCGGGTAACCGGGCGACGTGGCGGCACGTTATTGGTAGAAATTAGCGATGAACAGTAACCGGAGGGAAAGGGAGGACGTGGCCTGATCTGGACAGTTTATCGGCGCGATCGAACGGCTGGTGGTATGGGGGCGACGTGGACGAATGATTGGGCTGCGTTTCTTCCCCCTTTTATATATAGTAGAATATGCAGATCTCCTGCGTGTTCTCCAAAAAAAAATGCAGACTCACGGTCCAATAATGGCTGGTTTCTTGTAAATGTTACAAAGGGGCAACGAACAAAACATGCCACCCCCAAACCCAAATGGACCCGGTCTGCTGCTCTTAACCAAAGTCCAATCATGAATTGTTAGTCCATCACTGATTCGTTGCACATAAACCCCAAATGGGTTACAGTCTTCCTGCATAGTCCTCCTCACTCTTCAGTCCAATCATGGCAGTTAAACAGAGATCATTCTAACCCACACCCTAAATATTCATTTTATATAATTCAGTAGCCAGCAACCAAATGTTCAATCAGTCAGAAAGTAGCACCGTTTGACACCGACACACTTTCTTTTTTTCCATTTCCTCTACACATGTGTTCTTGTTGGCAACATGGGTTGGGGCACATGGATGCAACTAAGCACAAAATAATTTACTACTGTAATAGGACAGCATATATCTATCTAACTACAATACACAAGAATGGTGTTTCTGGGGTGGGTACCTAAATCTAAATGCCTTGCCTACTATCTCCTCGCCTTCTGATCTGCCTGCCTTGTGTGTATGGTACAAAACACACACTGCTGTGGGTTTTCGCTATGTATGGGACCGAGCCCCTCCTGTATGTATGTACAACAACGGGCTCAAGGTTCCTGGCTGTTCACCCGGTGGTGAAGCTCGAGCATCTCCTGGTGGTTGGGGTCCACTGACAGCGCCGCGCGGCAGTCCCGTAGGGCTCCCGAGATGTCGCCGACGTGCTCGTGGAAGGCCGCACGCAGGTGGAGCAGGTTCAGGTCCGCCTTGAAGGCGATCGCCTTGCTCAGCTCCGAGATGGCGTCTTTCTCCTTGTGGTTGTCCATCAGAACTGAGGACCAAAATCAGGCATTAAACAGATGGCCTAATTCGGGAAATGTAGGTTTGTTACACCTACTATCAGGTTGAGCATACAATATCCTAATATATGCCCAAGAACATTGATTTGTTACCAGCTCATGTTAGGAGGCTGGTAGCTGGTTAGTCAACCCAATCTGGGAGTTGGGCACAGATGAGCTACAACTATTCTACCAAACTGAACTACTGCCACCAGAATTGTATATTCAACCTTCTATGAAACTCTTATCTTCTCTTTGTCAAACAAAAAACTAGAGTCAGGACGAGGGGCTTACCAGCAGCACGGTATCTATAGGGGTAGACTCGCAGGGGGTCAAGTTTGGTGACCATCTGCAGATCAGCTTTAGTTAGATCTCGGTCGCAGTACTCGGACCTCTTTTCGTATGCTGATGCATTGCTCCTGGCCTTCTCTATTAGCTTTGTCATTTCCTCGAATGCACCACTTCTGTTGTTCCTAAGGAAATGGACCCTCGCGAGACCCTGATGAGCTCTTGTGTGCCCAATCTTTAGGGCGTTGATGTAGCATTCAGCTGCCAGCTCTAGCTTCCCGCAGTCTACATAAACACTCCCAAGGTTGTTCAAAGCCTACAAGATGCCATATGTGTTAGATGCACTTTTTTCTCAACATTTCAGGCCACAAAGTTACAGATTCATCTATATATGAACTTGGATCAAGCTGCTAAAGAAACACTTCTCCGTTTAGTAACTTGAGTTGATGGAGTGATGCACAAACAGTTTTCGCGTCGCTCATATGACTACAAAAATGACGAATTTTCAGGTGAGGCTACTGAAAACGGCAGCCCAGTACTCATCCATGTGGTAAAATGGCAATTCTCATTACCCCTGGATCTTATGGAATGTTCTAACCTAGACAAGAGGCCAGCCACTTGATAGGAAATAAAATCACTCCTGGAGTGCCCTCAAGAGACCAGTTAATGAGTTGCCATGTTAGGAGCACCAGGACAACATTTTTAATGGTGAGGGCACCATTCCAATTACTAAACGCAACAACGAATATGACATCTTAACATCTGAACATAAGGTATAGACACGTTTAGCAACACCTGATCTAAGCCATAAAGAGCCACATATACATTTGACAAGTAAAGAAATGCACATGCATGCAACAAAAGCAATGGCAAGAGTTCAAGAAAAAAGTCAACAAAGTTCCACTTGATAATTAGTTTGCCAATAGCCCAAGACAATAATCCTTGTTTGGAACTTCCTCTGTCTCATTATATAAGACATTTTGGTAAGTTAAATTAGCATGCCCAAACGTCTTATATATTGAGGGAGTATATAGTATATACCTATTTTTGGTATGAGATCGCTTAGCTCTCTACTGCAGAAACAGGACAGTAACTCCTTATCATGCATGGTCTGTTTAGCTAAGTAGAACAGAGAAAGAGGTGTGGAAAACAAATTCTTACCTGACCCTTTCTAAGTCTATCCGAAGGACAACGTAATGCATCTTCAAGAAGGGATACAACTGTTGCTGAGGTTGATGGCTCAAGACTCGAATCAGCCAAAGCATAAGCTTTTAGAAAGAACGCCTCAAATGATCTCTGTATTGCAATGGATGCTTCCGCTTTCTGCAATCCTTCCTCGCAATGGCCAGTATCATACAATATCCAGCCTTCATAAACAAGCCGTTCATGTTGGCTTGCCGCATGCTCACGAGCAAGCTGCAAGCTGCGCATTGCTGCCTCAGGACAATTTAATCTGGTAAAAACAAGCCATAATTGCATTAATCCTAAGACAAGATATTATTACTTCCATGAAATTAGATCACAATGTAAGCTATCAGAGTAGGCATGTGCAACAATGCTGATCAGTGATCAGCCATCTGCTAAATTAGCATTCCAGATACAACCCCACACTAGTAGGTGCAAGACATGCCATGCCAGCTATGCAAACCATGTGATTGTAGCCTCTAGAATGCCAATTATTGATGGACTATCAAACTGAATTACACCAACTATTATTCAACAGCATAAAATAGTTAAGTTACCTGAGAAGTAGCAAAGACTGCCTGAAGTACAGAACTCCTTTAGCAGCATCTGACTCCAGCATTTGATATATGACCGACAGGGATCCTATATCATCCACAGAGGACCACCGATCGTAGAGCTGCATCCAGCAATCAGCAGTTGTCCATTGTTCTACATTCTCCATCACAAGCATACGCAGCTGCTTCGCAGCCACTCGACCACCAATCATGCGATAATCTGGAGCAAGCGTAAGAATTGCCTGGACATCACACAAAGCGGCTCTGTAATCCTCAAGAGCAAGATAGCAACAGAACCTTAGCTCTAAGCATTCCAGAACCAGCTTAAAACCCAGGATCCGGTTAATCTCCATCAGGGCAGCTTCAACACTTTGCCTTTTCATCAAAGATGCAGCTCGAACCATATAGGGATATGTCAGGGTAGGATCCAACTCAGTAGCCTTGTTGAGATTTTCCAACTTGCTATCACCATCCAAATATAGTGCTCTCTCTTGATACATCCACCCAAGAGGCCAACGAGATGACATGACAGAGTCGAGCAACTTGAGAGAAAAATGCTTATTGCTCCTCAGAGAGGCCAATCTAGCCAAGCCAACTACGAGTAGAGATGTCCAGCGGTAAAGGCAGCATTGAAGAGACGCTCAGCTTCAGCGTGATCTTTCCTTAGCAGCCTCATGCAAGCCAGTTGATGCAAGGCCAACTGCTTCTGTCTAGAATCTGATGCTGAGTCCACCAGCTTTTCCAAGAAGCTTATGGTGACATCCGATGTTGCACTGATGCTCATGGAGACTTCACTAAGAAGGCAATATAGAGAGAAAGATGCGTCGCCAGCCATCGTGGATCTCTGCTGCTTATTTGCGGAGGAGAATATCCTAACCACTTGCTCATCATTCAAGCACTCTGGAAGTTCATTCAAGAGAACCTGCAAGCATGACGCCGCGAGAACGGAACAGCCCAACTCAATAGCACACTCCATGAAGTCTGTAGCATCTTGCCTGGAAGAAACAAAAGAAGCAAGCTTTCGCTCGCAAGCATCTTTGAGGCCCTTGCAGCAGAATTTGTTAGCAAAATCAAGCATTTCCAAGATAGCTTCAGGTGACAAATATGGTAATCTTCCTGACAGGCTGAATTTACTGATTGCTCGCATTCCGATAGGGATATGCCATTTTGAGACATGTCAATGACTTCAAGATATGATTCCCTAAAGCCACCATTAAGCATTGCATACAACGGAGTAGACAACCCTGCAAGCTTGCGCCGATCACATGCAATCATATCATCTCTGATCCGGAGATGAACCACCGGAGAGCCCTGGAATTCATCGGACTCGTCGTCATAACTCATCCCATGTGAGTCGGCAGAGACCTGTGAAACGAAATCCAGCATCTTGAACTCCTGGGAGCACTTGCCGCACGAGCCAAGGAGGTCAGATATCGGCTGCTCTCCTCTCTTGTCGTACTTGAGCCAGGCCCCAAATATGAGCTTCTCGTGTATGGTGCTCGCCTTCTCCCACGCAGCCTGGAGGCTCCTCCGCGACAGCTTGGCCTCCCCAAGCCCGCGGAAAACCTGGAACTGGAGCAGGTACAGACGCGACTTGTCATCCGGAGGGCAGTACTCCAGCTCCTCGTGAATCCGAGCCAAGACGTCGACGTAGTCGGCGGGCTTGAAGTGTGGAAGAACCGGCGGCTCCGGCATTTTCATCAGAGATTCTCTGCATCCCAAATACAAGGATAGGCATTTGAATCTCGAAACGAGCTAGCAAGAAAAAAAAAATGAATTTTGACGCTCTCCACACTAAGACCAGACTGGGTACCCAACTGATTAACAATTCAGCAACGACTGTGTTGTGCCTTGCTGCAAAGAAAGAAATTGGAGGCTTACATGGAGGAGGAGCTGGAGTGAGCAGTGAACTTGGAGAGTTTCCCTTTGTCCAGCGGCAGCCATGAGCGGGTGGGGGGATGGAGGCTGGTCTCCTTGCAGGAGGAGAACTCGGAGAAGAAGAGCTTCCTCATGGGGTTTGCGCTCGCATCCAGGCGCCCAAGAACCAAACCAACTCGCCGCGCCAAGATTCAGACGCGGGAGGGAGCGGCGCGGAATTCCGCAGGCTTTCCGAAGCCAATCGAGGTCCACCACTGAGGGGATCCCCCGAGATGCGCTCGCCTTGACTTTCCCTGGAGCAGAGCAGAGCAGAGCAGGAAGGAGGGAGGAGCACGGGCGCAGGATTCAGGGAACAGCTGGGAATCCTAGGTATTCCTAGGCCTGCCCCAACCCCCGTCTCCGATCTTTTTTCTATTTTCTTGATTGAAGTGGGGCGAAGAAGAGAAGATGACGAGAGAGGAAAGTGGCGGCGTGGAGAGAGAGAGCTCAGCAGAGTGATGAGGAGAGAGGAAACTGCAATTGCGAACCACTCACATCTGTCGCCGGAGCAGCTACAACAACTCGACCCAGCTGAAATCGTCGTATGCATCCTGTCGAGATTCCAAAGCACATCCATCCACATCTGTGTCAGACACACACATACACACACAGAGTTTTGTTTAGTCTAGGTCGCAATACATCTCTACTGTATAATACGGCTACAGGAGGTGTTGGTACGTCGTGGTCATTTTACACTTTGCCCCCTCACAAATCTTGAAATAAACCCGCAGTCCGTGCTGCTGAAGCAATCGATCCCCTTTCAGGCCGATGGCCAGCCACCATAGCCTCTCCTTACCGGTCACCTTCCGCACCGCATCCGCTCCTCGGGCGCGCGCCGCGCCGCGCTGCAGCTCCCCGAGGGCCTCCTCCTCTTCTCGCTGCCCATCTCCCACCTCCTCGCCCCCTTCCTTGCCACCCACCCCTCCAACGACCTCCTCATCCTCGCCGACCCACCTACGGCGCCTGCTGCCTCGGCGACCGCCCCGCCAGGGCCCTCGCCGCCGACCTCCTCGTCCACTACGGCCACCCCTGCCTCGTCCCCGTCACCGAATCCCTCCTCCCCGTGCTCTACGTCTTCGTCGAGATCCGCGTCGACGCGTTCCGCCTCGCCCAAGCCGTCCGCAGCGCCTTCCCCGATCCGACTACGGCGCCACGCCTCGCCCTCGCCGCGGTGCACGCCGCGCGCGAGCTGCTCACCAAAGAAGGGTACCGCGACATCGTCGTGCCGCAGGCAAAGCCGCTCTCCGCCAGCGAGATCCTCGGCTGCACCGCGCCCACGCTCAAGAACTCTGGCGACTCTTCGGTGCGCGTCGTGGTGTTTGTCGCCGACGGCAGGTTCCACCTCGAGGCCTTCATGATCGCCAACCCCGGGGTCAAGGCCTACCGGTACGACCCGTTTCTCGGCGTGCTCGTGCTCGAGGAGTATGACCATGTCGGCATGAAGCAGGCGAGGAAGAAGGCGGTGCTGGACGCCAGAAATGCAAAGAGCTGGGGAGTTGTGCTCGGCACGCTAGGCCGGCAGGGGAGCGTGAAGGTTCTTGACAGGATAGTGGAGCATCTGGAGGAGAAAGGGTTGGAGCACACGGTGGTGCTCATGTCGGAGCTCTCCCCGACGAGGATGGAGCTGTTCGGGGATTCAGTGGATGCGTGGGTGCAGATTGCATGTCCTCGGTTGTCGAACGATTGGGGGGAGGGATTCAAGAGGCTGGTGCTGACAACATTCAAGTTCGATGTTGCACTAGGGTATGTTCATGGGTGGTGGGAGAAGGGGAGTAGGGAGTGTGGCTCTCTTGAAGGTGGTAGTGGGCTTCGGCGAGGACTGTGCCGTCTTCCGGGACGACGTCGCGTACGACCTTGCGTACGGGAGTGCCTCTCCCTTCCCCTGGACAGCCTCCACGACAACTCGATGGCGCCTCAACCAGCTCTACTACAGCGTCGCGGTATTGACTTTCAGACAATTGGTGGTGGCGATGGACTACAGCGTCGAGGATGTCGGTGCTGGTGTTATCTTCAGAACGATTAAGGCATTCAGGCAATTGAGTTTCAGAGTGTATGACTTTGTTCATAGTCCCTGGTCATGTAATTCTTAAACCCATGAGGTAGCTACTTTTGGTGGTGGCGATGGACTGTTGGTGATGACCTTTGCTCTGAAATTTTTCATATTAACACAAGTTTCTTTATCGATAATATTTTGAAACCTCACTCGATTGTTACAGATTACTCGATATTTGTCCGACCCACAATACTACTTTCAAGTCAATAGCCAGCATGTGAGGAACAAACTGAAGGTCATCTTGTTCCCTCTGTTTCAAAGGGTAAGAGCTGTTTGCAATATTTTTTACCGCAAAATATGCATACTGGGAATTGTCATAACATGCATATTGCCTTTTTTTGTCTTCCTAAAGGGTCATAACTGAACAAGTAGGAGGAAGGCTATCATACAAGCCTCCAATTCAGGACATCAATGCACGTTTGGCACCTACATTGTCATTGCTGGACATACTTTGGAGTTCTTCAAAGGTAATGTAGTGGTGAACCACAACATGTCTTATATTGGTGATTAATTCAGAGCAATGTGCAGATGCATGGGGAATTCGTTTGTTCATTTACAACCAATTGTAGCCCACCTCTTGCTTTTCAGTCTTCTTTTGACAGTTGAAATTCAGAGTTGTCCAATCCGAGCAAGAGGATGAAGTTGCGGAACTGCTGATAGTGATGTTTGATTTGCCAAGTCAAGGATTGGATAGCATGGTCTACCTGATGTATGATTCTAAAATGAAATAGGCTGCTGCTCATTTCTCTCTGTCTGTTACATGTTCCAGTAAACTTGTAACTGATCTCGTCTCTTCCTAAAAAAACTTTATCCTACAAGTGTTTCAAGTGAACAAATGTGGTTGAATGTATGTTACTTTTTCCTAAGAAAATGCATGTAATTTATGTTTAATGAAGATACAACTTTTCTGTTCGGATTGTTTTAGTTGTTGATTGCAACAGATTTTGTAAGACCACTTTTTGGTCCACACATGGAGTATATGGAATTTACATCGCCCTTTCTTGCATAAATCTTTGTGCACTTTTCGAGGAAGATTGAAGATGCTCCATTCTGTGTCAAAATTGGTTGTTGCTATGATTATAAATTAGTTTGGCCAACTTTGTACAATTTGATATCAAAAGAAATTTCCACAAGTGATGACCTGATTATAGGAAGAGCTAACGAGCATGAGGGCGTTGATCGTCATTACACAGTGATGACATTATAGGAAGAGCTAACGAGCACAACGGTGTTCATCATCATTAGGGTCTCTAGACTGGCCCCACATAACAATATTTTGATTTTTTTTCTGCACACTTTGTCTTCACTCGTGCGCACCTGAGATTCTCAGGACTTCCCGGTCGGTCACATATCATCAAACCGCTCGGGGTTACAACTTGTTATGAGTATCCTATCAATCCTATAAAATCCTGACATAGAATCTCATAGAGACTTATATGAAGGAAGAAGCATCAAGAAATTTAGTATCAGTCGAAATATGCATTACCACGACAAGGTTAGGAACCGAGTTACTCGCACACATATTTTGTCCGAAAGAGCATCATTTATTGACAATGTGACAAGAAGAAATTTTACATAAAATCAACCCGTAGCAACGCACGGGCAAGTTTGCTAGTACATACTAATACATACATTAAAGTTTGCTTACATATATGCTCATGATTTCACAACTCCATTCATGCCTCCTCAATCAGTGGCGAGCCAGGAGTACAAAATTGTAATGTCAATGCAAACTTGTGATGGAACCTGAATTAAGAAGGTCAATCGCATTCGTATCCTCCCGCATCGCTCCCGCGAGCAACGGGGAGGACAACCCTAGCGCTGCCGCCTAGGACCACCCCCCCTCGCACCCCTCCCTCGCCGCCGCCAGGGGGCACGACCGGGCAAAGCCTGGCCGGTGCCGGCGGCGGTGGGGCCCCCTCTCGCCTCCTCGCGTGGTGGGCTGCCGCGGGACGGCGCCGCCGGGCCGGGGCGCTGCGCTCGCGTGGGGCGTGGCGGCGCGGCAAGGGAACTCTCCAGGTGCCTGGCTGCTGCGTGGTGGGCTGCGCGACCTCGAGCTGGTCGGTGGGGATGCAGAGGTGGTGCCTGCGCGCCCGATGGGCTTTGGCGGGCCCGATCTGGGCTCGCCGGGCCTAGGCGTGGGCGCGCGGATGCGAGGCGCCCGACGGTGCGGGGCGCAGTGGCGGTGGCTGCTAGGCGGCAGCGCTGAGGCGCGGATGCGGCGTAGTTGGGCTCGGTGGAGCTGTCCGGGGCTCGATGGCGGCGGCCCTGCAGCGGAGGTGGGTGCTGTGTGTGGAGAAGGCTGCGGGAAGAAGAGGAGTTGCAGGCTGTTGTCGGGAGGTCAGGGCGCTTGTCGTCCTCCTCGTTCGGCCGCGGCATGCTCCCGGAGAAGAGGAAGCCGGGGCGGCGGCCCCGGAGCGGCTGTCGCGACATCTATGCAGCCGGCATGGCTTTCGTCGGGCTTGGTGCCGTGGCGGCGGCGTGCAGTGGGGTTTTGGTGGTTGGCGACAGGATGCTACCATTTGCGACTCCGGAGCTTCACGGGCGGGTAGAACTCCGGGCGAAAGCCTTGCATGGACCTCGGTTTGTGCCGACGACGGCGGCGCCTTCGGGCGTCGTTCCTTTCTTGTTTGTGTCGTCGTGGAGTTTCTACTTGGTCCGACGCGTGCAGTCTGATGATATCCGGGTGAAAACCTAAGCTCCGTCGGGAGCGGCCGACGGTGACGGACGCGTCACTACCTTCTTGGAGGCGTCGTCTGGGAGTTATCGGCCCGCGGTGCGGTGGGTTCGCGGTAGCTGGTTGCTAGGGGGACGTGGATGCCGGGGCGGCGGCCCCGGACGGTGGTGGACGTCGAGGCAGCGGCCTCGAACTCCCACGCCGCGACGGCTCTATGAGGCAGGGCCATTGCCCTGCGTGGGGTTGGGTGACGACTTGGATGAAGACTGCGCGGCCAGAGGGTTCGTCGACCTGATTGGATCGCTTTCGGGCAATGCGAAGGTTGATCTGGTTGCTACTCCGGGGCGGCGGCCCCGGTACATAGTGGTTTTGGTGGCAACCTGAAGACTGCGTGGGCAGAGGGTTCGTCGACAATGACTGGATCACTTTCGGGCAATGCGAAGGTCGATCTGGTTGTTACGCCGGGGCAGCGGCCCCGGAGCGGGTGGTGTGTGTTGTGGCGTTTGTCGACTTGAGTCGTGTGGGCGACGGGTCGCTTCGTTTGTGTCATTCTTTTGTACAGATTGTATGGTTTTTGGACCCGGTTTCCCTTATAAACTGGGTCAACTCTTTCTATCTATTCGGGCGGTGGATACGACCACTTTATAGTTCAAAAAAAACTTGTGATGTCAAATACATGTATTCGTATGATTTTTTTTTGCAAGATTTTTACCCTAAATATGAAGTTTTTGCCAAAATACTATATAGTCAATGTGAAATCCAATTTGGCTCCCGGGCATATGCAACCGGTATTTAAAAGTTAAAACACATAGTTTAAAATGCTAAAAGATTCAAAATAAAATTCCGCGGATACATCTTTACATTCTATGTGTTTGCAAAGTGATTTCATGTAAAACCGATATTTTTTGTGGCATGTGCAAAAAGACAAAAAAAAAATGTATCGTGAAAATGCTTATTTTAGCACTAACTTTTGTCTTTTTTACAAAAGTCACAAAAAACATCCTTTTTAGTTAAACGATTTTGGAAAAACATAACATGTTAAGATCTATACGTGAACGTTTTTTTTTTTTAGCAAATTTTTTGACACTTCAAACTGCGTTTAAAAAGCATTTAGGCATGGCTCCGCCCCTGTCCTCAATCGAACAACATCGGCACAAGGGGGAAAACCCCATCAAGAAGATTGTGCATCCGCTCCACCACGATTCTGTTGATAAGGGTTGTTATGCTGCTCTACGCATCGAGGCTCTACAATTCTAAGAACAAGAATGTAAAACATCAACAACACAATCTTCTTGGGCACAAAATATACATAAAACGACGAGAACCCACCTTCCTCCCGTGTCGCTCCCGCTCGGGGCGACACCGGAGGGTCCCCAAACCCTAGCCTCTAGCGCCGCCTCCGCGCCCTTCCCCCCTCGCCGCCGCCGTCGGTGGCCGCCGGCTGGCTTGCGGCAGCGGCGGAGCGGCTCTTCCTCCTCTTCCGCGCCCCCTGCGCCTTCCCCTTCCCCTGCGGTCCTCCTTTCAGCCTGGCGTCCTCAGCTCTCCCTCTCGTGTCCCACGGCCCTCCATGGTTTCCGACGGTGTGGAGCATCACGTGGCGTCGGTGGCGGCACTCCGCTCCGGCTGCAGTGGTCCGAGCTCCACCATGCAGATCTGGCGGCAGGGCGCCCAGATCGTCCGCGCTCGGCCCCTTCGGCATCTCCCTGCTCGGGTGTAGGGATGGCTGCCATCCAGCTCGGGACTGGCCAGGGCCGACGCGAAGCCAGCTTCGGGGAGTTCGGCTCTCCCGTGTTGCTCCTCCGGTTTTTCAGATCTGACAGGTGGAGGTGAACAGGTGGCGTCCATGGTCTACGGAGACGGCTCGTCGGTGGACGGAAGGTTCGGTCGGGGATTCCAAAGGAGCACCTCTCGCGGTGGCTAGGGTGGCCGGCTCTGCGGAGGTGACCGTCGTTGGTTTACGGCTGGTGAGGTTGCCATCCTTGGTACGTCGGGGCGGCGGCCCCGAGCGGTGGGCGCGGTGGTGCTTCACGGCACGCTCCACTTCGCGCGGTGTTGGGCAGTTGATACGTCTCCAACGTATCTATAATTTCTGATGTTTCATGCTTATATTATATCAATTGCTACATGTTTTATATACACTTTATATCATATTATGACATTTATTGGATTAACCTACTAATAGTTGCCAAAGTGCAAAATCTTCTTGTTTTCCTATTTGTTGTGTAGAAATTATCAAAAATACAAAACGAAACCATATTGGAGTCGAATTGGGACTTTCCAGAAATCTGTCTGGAAACGTTTTTCAAAGATGGTCACGTTACGGGCCCAAGACGGAGTCAAACGGAAGTCTCCCCGAAAAGGAAGTTGCAGGAAATTTCGCGAGAATCGATCTAGAATTAAAATTCACCCAATTCCGAGTCCGGACGGCCGAGATATTCCCGATTTACTGCAGCCCTAGATGGGATGACGGAAATCCGAGAGTCTATATAAGGGAGGAAACCCTAGGTCGTGGGAAGAGCCCCATACCACGAATTTTCCTCCTCCCCAGAAGCCATCTTGGGGAGGAGAACCTCCTCAACTCCATCTCCATCACCAAGGGCAGCCGCCGCCTCCACGGGCCGCCGCCGCCGCGCCGTGGCTGCTGCGGGCTTCCGTCTCCTCTCCGGGCTGCACCTCTTCATCAACCTCTCCATCAAGTGTGCTCACCATGACCATGTGTGAGTAGTCTCCCCGAGGCTGAGGGCTCTACCGGTAGCTATGTGGTTTATCTCTCTCTCTCCCATGGTGTGATCTTTATGTGATCATGAGTATTGCTAGTATCGCTGAATTCATATGTAATGTTTATGCTACTCAAGTGATTGTATCTAGTTTCTGGAGTCATTGTGACAACACGGTATCAAGGTGACAGTGTGGGTACTTGTGTGACTCTATGAATAATTTAGACATTTATCATGGTTTATTCTTGGGAATTGTGGTGTTTGTTTACTCAGACTTTGAGGAGTGCTTTTGCAGCCCTACACATAGTACTCTTGTGTTATCAAGAAGGAGAATAATCCCGAGTATCATTTACTTGCATTCAGTTGTGCTAACATGTTGAGAGGTACCACTAGTGAAAGTATGATCCCTAGGCCTTGTTTCTAAGCATTGAAACACCGTTTACATCAAGTTCTGCTACATGTTTGCTTGCTGCCATCTTTATTTCAGATTGCAGTTACTACTTATAATCATCCATATTACTTGTATTTCACTATCTCTTCGCCGAACTAGTGCACCTATACATCTGACAAGTGTATTGGGTGTGTTGGGGACACAAGAGACTTCTTGTATCTTAATTGCAGGGTTGCTTGAGAGGAATATCTTTGACCTCTACCTCCCTGAGTTCGATAAACCTTGGGTGATTCACTTAAGGGAAACTTGCTGCTGTTCTACAAACCTCTGCTCTTGGAGGCCCAACACTGTCTACAAGAATAGAAGCACACGTAGACATCAAGCTATTTTCTGGCGCCGTTGCCGGGGAGGTAAGCGTTGGAAGGTATCTCCTTTAGATTCTGCAATTTTTCTTTTTGTTTCTTGTTTTTATTTTCACTAGTTAGGCTTAATGGAAAACAACAAAAAAATTAGAGATCTTTATGAACTTTATATTGAATTAGGACATGATGCTTTTGAAGAGAAAATTAAAAAACCTATGGAGGCTTGTTTGCATGATGGTAGCAATGGTATTACTATAAATTCTTTGAACACCATTATTGCTAATGCTATGGAAAAGTCTAAGCTTGGGGAAGCTGGTTGTGATGAATATGATATTTTTAGTCCCCCAAGCTTTAAGGAGGAAATTTGCTTTGATGATACTTTGCCTCCAATATATGATGATTATAATCATTGTGATATTTTCAGTCCACCTACTATTGAGGATATAGTTTATGTTGATTATGATATGCCTCCTATATATGATGTTTACAATGATGAATATGATATTCTCAGTCCATCTACTATTGAGGATAAAATTCATTATGATTATTCTATGCCTCCAATTTATGATGATTACAATGATGGATGTGATACTTTTACTCTCACTATTACTAATGATAATGTTCATGCTTATGTGGAGAGTAATGATACTTTTATGCATGTGGATCATGATAAGAATGCTTTATGTGATAGCTATATTGTTGAGTTTATTCATGATGCCGCTGAAAATTATTTTGAGAGAGGAAAGTATGGTTATAGAAATTTCATGTTACTAAACTCTCTTTATGATGAAGTTTTGAGCTTTCTCTTGATTTGCTTTTATTTGCTGGGTACTTTAAGACCTACTGGTCCTTATGAGAGAGGGAGACACGATTTCATATATCACAATAATATTAAGTCTTCTCTCTTTATGTTGAAATTTTTGAAGTTACACTTGTTTTGCATTTCTATGCTAGTCACTTTGTTCTTCATTGACTTGTTTTCTTACAAGACTCCTATGCATAGAAAGAGTGTTAGATTTAAACATGTTTTATATATGCTTCTTGATGCTCTTTTTGTTTCAACTCTCATCTTTATGTGGGCATCATAAAAATCACTATGCCTAGCTAAAAGGCTTTAAAGAAAAGCGCTTATGGGAGACAACCCATCGTTTTTATTTGCTGTTATTTTTATTTTCTTTGAGTCAAGGAGTTTTGTCACTTCTGTAGCAACTCCTTTGTATCTTTATTTTATCGCATTGTTGTGCCAAGTAAAGTTCTATATTGAAAGTTGATGCAAGATTTGGATTTCTGCGCAGTAACAGATTTTTGGCTGTCACGAATTTGAGCTTTCTCCCTGTAGAAAATTCAAAAATTCTAAAAAATCACGCATTTCCTGAGATATGTACGCAACTTTCATTATTTTGGCCAGATCCATCTGAGCAACTTAAGTGCCTCGAAAAAATTCGTCATTCCAGACTGTTCTGTTTTTGACAGATTCTGCCTTTTGTTTTGCATTCGCTCTTTTACGTGTTTGTGTGGATTTCTTTGCTCCACAAAGCATTGGTGGCTGTAGCTAATGTCCAGAAGCTTTGGGAATGATTGTATCATTACAGAATATGAGAATTTTTGTTTATGCACTAACCCTCTAATGAGAACTGTCTTGAGTTTGGTGTGAAGGAAGTTTTCAAGGATCAAGCGAGAAGGGTGATATTATGTGATCAAGAAGAGTGAAAAGCTAAGCTTGGGGATGCCCCCGTGGTTCATCCCAACCATATTCAGAAGACTCAAGCGTCTAAGCTTGGGGATGCCCAAGGCATCCCCTTCTTCATCAACAACTTATCAGGTCATCTCTAGTGAAACTATATTTTAATTCTTTCACATCTTATGCGCTTTACTTGGAGCGTCTGTGTGCTTTTTTTTTGTTTTTGTTTGAATAAATTCGGATCCTAGCAATCCTTGTGTGGGAGAGAGACACGCTCCGCTTTTTCATGTGAATACTCATGTTCTTCACTTATATTTGTTGAGTATTCTTAACTAGCTACTGCAGTGCTTTTAGCTCCTGTTTTTCATGCATCTCTTTGAGCTGTTAGCACGTGTTTATAAATACTCTCTTGCTGCATTATATTATCATTTGGAGAGTTTATGTTTAAGTAAGTTGTTGGTGTTTGCTTGGAAGAAAGAAAATGCTGCATGTGGTAGTGGTATGAAAACTTGCATAATCTTGTAGATCATTGAAACTTTGATAACTTGATTCTTTGCAAATGTTTTGAGATATTTAGATGGTAAAGCTTGCTGGTTAATTAAGTTAAAATCATTAGTGGATTGTTGTCTTTAAGCTTGTACCGTACTACAAACTATACTAAAATTGTTGAAGGTGTAGTTGGACTTGATAGCTTTCCATGTCTGAAAGTTCATCGTATAACTAAGTTGTGCTGAAGGTCGAGGGATCTAACGGGGTACTTGTACCGCCGTGAACGGCCCTTCTTGGAGTGAATTTTAATCATGCTCTTAATGTTGAACCTGCTAGTTGTTTGCAATAAACTTGTGAGTTCTTTTTGACTAATGTTAAGCTACGGTTTTTGGCACTTCCACCATCCATATTTTGCTAGCCTCTTCGGTGCTGTGCATTGCCTTCTGCTCACATTGAGAGTTGTGCATACTTCGCCAGTACATCCAACCCCGTGGGAGGACTTCCTCTTGTTCTCCTACACATAAGCCCATACATCTTCCTCAAAACAGCCACCATACCTACCTACCACAGCATTTCCATAGCTGTTCCGAGATATATTGCCATGCAACATCCATCTTACATTACATGACTTGTTGTCATTCATCACATACATATTGCTTTGCATGATTCTATACAGCTGATGTGTGGTTTACCCATGTTACGCTAGATCATTGCATATCCTGCTACACTGGCAGAGGCATACAGTTTTATACATCATGTTTTGTTCATTATGAGTTATTTGTACCAAAAAGTTTGTAATCATATTAGAGTGTTGCCCCTGCTAGAAAAGAGCCATGGAGGCCATCGAAAAGTGAAACAGAAAAAGAAAAAAAAATAGAAAAAAGAAAAAAAAAGAATAAAGAAAAAGGGGGCAACATTACTATCCTTTATCACACTTGTGCTCATGTTTAGCACCTGCAGTATTCATAGTCATCATTTGTGCTCATGTTTAGCACCTATACTCCATGTGAGAGAGTTTTCATGTTCTACTAGTATAACTATGTGGGGAATTTACACTATAGAACTTGGGTTGTATATTCCAATGATGAGCTTCCTCAAAAGTGCTCTAGGTCTTCATGAGCAACCAAGTTGGATGCACCCCCACTAGTTCCATTGGAGAGCTTTCATACACATATAGCTCTATGTGCATCCGTTGCATGGCAATCACTACTCCTTACATAGCTTCGATTATAAGACTTCCTCTTGTCTAATGATCACTTATAGCTTTGTGAGACTTTCTTCCATTGGCCTTCCAAACCCCCATTAATGTTCTCTTTGCCATAACATCCTGGTGCCAATACCAAATGCTTGCGCTCACCGGTTGAGTAGACTTCGAAACAGTTGATTCATGACGTTCATGTTTATGTTTACTTGGCTGAATCCTTCTATGTTATGAAAATTTGCTTGATGCTTGGATTGAAGGATAGAACTCTATGCTGGATACTTAAACCATCTTTAATGAACCTTGTACGGTTTCATGTCTTTAAAGCAATAGTTCATGAAAACTTTTAGCTTGTTTGACTCTTGCTTTATTATCTCTTATATCAACTATAGACATTTGCTTTGAATGATTTGATCTCAGATCACATGTCTTACATTATTATTGATCAAGATTATGTTGGTAGCATGTCACCTCAGAAATTATTTTGTTTTTATCGTTTACCTACTCGAGGACGAGTAGAACTAAGCTTGGGGATGCTTGATACGTCTCCAACGTATCTATAATTTCTGATGTTTCATGCTTATATTATATCAATTGCTACATGTTTTATATACACTTTATATCATATTATGACATTTATTGGATTAACCTACTAATAGTTGCCAAAGTGCAAAATCTTCTTGTTTTCCTATTTGTTGTGTAGAAATTATCAAAAATACAAAACGAAACCATATTGAGTCGAATTGGGACTTTCCAGAAATCTGTCTGGAAACGTTTTTCAAAGATGGTCACGTTACGGGCCCAAGACGGAGTCAAACGGAAGTCTCCCCGAAAAGGAAGTTGCAGGAAATTTCGCGAGAATCGATCTAGAGTTAAAATTCACCCAATTTCGAGTCCGGACGGTCGAGATATTCCCGATTTACTGCAGCCCTAGATGGGATGACGGAAATCCGAGAGTCTATATAAGGGAGGAAACCCTAGGTCGTGGGAAGAGCCCCATACCACGAATTTTCCTCCTCCCCAGCAGCCATCTTGGGGAGGAGAACCTCCTCAACTCCATCTCCATCACCAAGGGCAGCCGCCGCCTCCACGGGCCGCCGCCGCCGCGCCGTGGCTGCTGCGGGCTTCCGTCTCCTCTCCGGGCTGCACCTCTTCATCAACCTCTCCATCAAGTGTGCTCACCATGACCATGTGTGAGTAGTCTCCCCCGAGGCTGAGGGCTCTACCGGTAGCTATGTGGTTTATCTCTCTCTCCCATGGTGTGATCTTTATGTGATCATGAGTATTGCTAGTATCGCTGAATTCATATGTAATGTTTATGCTACTCAAGTGATTGTATCTAGTTTCTGGAGTCATTGTGACAACACGGTATCAAGGTGACAGTGTGGGTACTTGTGTGACTCTATGAATAATTTAGACATTTATCATGGTTTATTCTTGGGAATTGTGGTGTTTGTTTACTCAGACTTTGAGGAGTGCTTTTGCAGCCCTACACATAGTACTCTTGTGTTATCAAGAAGGAGAATAATCCCGAGTATCATTTACTTGCATTCAGTTGTGCTAACATGTTGAGAGGTACCACTAGTGAAAGTATGATCCCTAGGCCTTGTTTCTAAGCATTGAAACACCGTTTACATCAAGTTCTGCTACATGTTTGCTTGCTGCCATCTTTATTTCAGATTGCAGTTACTACTTATAATCATCCATATTATTTGTATTTCACTATCTCTTCGCCGAACTAGTGCACCTATACATCTGACAAGTGTATTGGGTGTGTTGGGGACACAAGAGACTTCTTGTATCTTAATTGCAGGGTTGCTTGAGAGGAATATCTTTGACCTCTACCTCCCTGAGTTCGATAAACCTTGGGTGATTCACTTAAGGGAAACTTGCTGCTGTTCTACAAACCTCTGCTCTTGGAGGCCCAACACTGTCTACAAGAATAGAAGCACACGTAGACATCAGCAGTCTCTTGGTACGTGTGGGCGGCAAGGAGGCGCGCCGATGGGAGTTCCTGGCGAGGGTGTTGTACCTCGCCCAGATGCTGTTTTGGAGGCTCTGTTGCAGCCATGATACCCCCTGCCCTTCGCGGTGGGGTTAAAGCTGGTGTCCCTCGATGATGAGTAGGTGGGGTGGGCCGAGCGAAAGCTCAAGTAGTCTATTGATGTCGGTGTCGGCGACGCCCGTGGGCGACGTTTTCCCTCTTGGGGGCGACGTTGTGGCTCCACCTCACCTCCCTCGTGTTTGCTCCGGGTTAAAACCCTGGTCTTTGGACCCAACGGTGGCGGCACTTCTGCTTCGTGACCTCCTTGGAGGCACCGTCTTGGAGCAGGGGTCCCCTTACTTCGAGATGGTTGTTTGAGTGCAAAGTTGGTGTCTTTCCGTAGCCGGTGATCTGATGTGATGTTGTCTTGCTCTTGTGCTTTGGTGGAGGCACAACCTGAGGACACGGTGGTCCGATCCCGTACCCCTGGTGGCTGGCCGTCTTCTCATGCAAGGGTTTGGTACTCGCCGTTGTCGGTGTTGCCCAAAAAAATCCCACCCCTCTGGTGGTTGGCTGTTTCACGCAAGGGTTTGGTGCTCGCCGTTGTCGTATGTCGGTGTTTTGATCTCCGCTCAGCGCTGTGATGCTCGGCATCCTCTCCTTCGGGCTCGACGTCTTATGGAGGCTCTGAGCTTTCGTCTCCGGCTTTCATCTTCGTTGTCAAGCTATGTGCCTATTGTCGGGGTCGCTTCGCCGGTGGTCCGTCCCTGCCCCTGGTGGCTGGCTGTTTCACGCAAGGGTTTGGTGCTTGGCGTAGTGTAGACTCTTTCTTGTTTTAGCTTGTCTTTGCTCTGCTTTGTAAGAGGTTCTCCTTAACACCTTGTATCTTGTGGCCGACTGGCTTTATTAATTTAAACCTGGGCTGTATAGCCTTTGTTCTAAAATATAAAATATACATACCATTGCGGGAGACATTGTTCCACATTCAACCGTCGAGCTTAACACAACGCAAGGAATGGCATTCACATAGCAAAGATTTGAGTAGCTAACTTAACAGTGTCGCCTCCATCCTTTTGTGAATAATATTGTTGATCAAAACTCGACTAGGCCAGTCAGTTAGCCTCAAATCCACCAAGGGTCTATAAGGTGTAAGACATAGTGAAATGATCTACAAAGCGCAAGACATACAACAAAACAGTTACTCGGGTATCTGACAGTGACATATGCTGATCAATAGCTTGTAAAAAAAGTCAATTTATGCATGGCTCTAGCAAATAATAGACACGACGATTATTGCTCAAGCCTCAAGTTCACTACCAAACCATGATTCAGAATTTAATGCAAAAAATGTCTTGTGCCACTCGCTTCATTGATAGTTTTGGTTGAGTGTGTCCCCTGTGAAAGATAGCTCAACCTATTATTGAAGGTGCGGCAGAAACATTCTAAGATGCAAACTTAAAGATGAGGGTAAGCTTTGGTGGACAACAAGTTTGATACTCAACAGTCAACACCCAAATATTTTCTGCAGGACATCATGTATCCAAGTGAGTGCATGAGCCTCTACTGGCTGAAAGTGGTTCCTCAGTTTTGCAGCGCCCGGTATCTGCCATGCGATAAATAAGTTGGGTGCAGCCGATTGCATGCCGCGATGGATCTAGTCAATTTCATTTTTTTGAACCTTTCGTGACTGTTGGGAAACTTCTCCCGTACGTGTAACGTGCGGGCCCACCCTTTCTTGGGTGGGGGGTTTTCCTCTAGATTGGTCCTCAACCCTAGCCCCTCTCCCTCTTATATATACACATGTATTGTATGGAGAGAGACACACCATTGATAATAAAGATCAGTCCTGGCTATATCTCTGTGTTCTTTTACTTTTCGCATCTGTGATTGTGCCGCGTGTACGACTCCTTCGACTACGCTCACGCTACGTACACGCGGCACAATCACAGATGCGAAAAGTAAAAGAACACAGAGATATAGCCAGGACTGATCTTTATTATCAATAGCGTGAGCGTAGTCGAAGGAGTCGTACACGCGGCACAATCACAGATGCGAAAAGTAAAAGAACACAGAGATATAGCCAGGACTGATCTTTATTATCAATGGTGTGTCTCTCTCCATACAATACATGTGTATATATAGAGGGAGAGGGGCTAGGGTTGAGGACCAATCTAGAGGGAAAACCCCCACCCAAGAAAGGGTGGGCCCACACGTTACACGTACGGGAGAAGTTTCCCAACACTCCCCCTTGGTCCGACAACTCGTATTGTCTATGTCTCAAAAACTCCGAAAACCCAATGGAAAAATATGGAGAAAGAGCGCATAGTATACGTCTCCCCATGTTGCACGAATTGCCTCATTAAAAACCTTATGTGAGAAACTTCATAAAAACTCACTAAAGGGAAAAAGAGTACAACTCACTTAACTTTCAGGTCAAGTACTCAATCATCGGGATTGAGATTTCAGCGATGAGTTTGTGAAGATTCTCCCCCTGAACCTTGCATCTCCCTAAGTCTTATCATACCCATTTCACGAACACATCTCTCAAAAGAAGATGCTGGTAATGATTTAGTGAACAAATCAGCAAGATTTTCACACGACTTAGTATGCAAGATTCTCAATTCGTTCGACTTTTGCAATTCATGTGCATAGAAGAATTTGGGGTCGATATGTTTTGTGAGATTGCTCTTCACATAACCCGTCTGGACTTGTGCAAAACAAGCTGCATTATCCTCATAGATAATAGTTGGGGTTTGGACGGTGTTCAGCCCATATGTCAGCTGGATGTGGCCGATCATCCGTCGAAGCCATACACACTCTCGTGATGCTTCATACAGTGCTATGATTTCCGTGTGGTTCGTCGAAGTTGTTACCAAAGTTTGCTTAGACGATTTCCAGGAAACTGCGGTTCCACCACAAAGGAAAACATATCCAGTCTGAGACTTGCCAGTGTGCGGGTCCGACAAGTACACAGCATCAGCATATCCAACAAGTGAAAGGTCTTGATTCCTCCGGTAAAACAAGCCAAGATCTTTGGTCCCTTGGAGGTATCGGAAGACGTCCTTGATGCCTTTCCAATGTCTATTGGTAGGCTCAGAACTGTACCTAGCAAGCAAATTGACAGCGAACGCAATGTCCGGCCGTGTACAATTAGCGAGGTACATGAGTGCTCCAACGGCGCTCAAGTAGGGGAATTCTGGTCCCAGAATTTCCTCCCCCTCTTCCTTAGGCCTGAACGGGTCCTTATCTTGCTGCAAAGACCTCCCAATCATTGGAGTCTTTGAAGGATATGAAATCCAAATCTCTCTAACACCTTCTGGGTGTAGGCAGACCGGTGCATTAGAATCCCAACAAGGGAATGTTCAAGTTGCAAACCCAAACAAAACTTGGTTTTACCCAAATCTTTCATCTCGAATTCCGACATCAGGTAGGAACTCGCTTCCTCAATATCTCTAGGTGTATCGATTATATTCAAATCGTCCACGTACACCGAGATTATACAAAATCCATCTTGGGATCACCGTATAAAGATGCATGGGCAATTTTCGTTGCTCGTGTAGCCCTTCTGATGAAGGAAATCGCTTAAGAGATTATACCACATCCTACCAGACTGTTTAAGTCCGTACAATGTCTTCTGAAGAAGAACAATGTATAGACACCGATTTGCGCTCTTGGTTCGGAATGGGGATACCTTCTGGTACCTTCATGTAAATTTCCGAATCAAGGTTACCATATAGGTAAGCAGTGACAACATCCATCAATTTCATTGTTAAGTCCAGATTTACTGCCACTGAGATTAAGTATCTAAAGGTTATATCATCCATGACTAGGGAGTAAGTTTCCTCAATATCGACATCTGGCCGTTGAGTGAACCATTGAGCGGCGAGTCTTGCTCTATACCGATCCACCTCATGCGTGAGGTAACTGCCTCCTGCCAATCTTTCCAATCCGACCTTATTTCACAATCAGCGAGATTGTTAGGCCTAGGGTCAGGATCTATGATTGAGGTAATTCTATAGCAAAGTTAATGTCGACAATTGCCATTGCTCTGTTCCTTGACTCTCCCTTATTTATATAATTTATGGCCATTTCGTCATGGGGCGCATCTGGCGCTACCCTTGCTCCACCGTATTTCCCAGTACAGGAGCGAGGTCCTTTAGCTTTTCCGCGCCGATGTGTGTACTCACATCTCCGCTGGATGTTCCCTCAATAGGGACATTCAAGTCCGGAATCCCGTGCACAGGACTTTCCGTACTTGTGTCAGGTCTCAATTGGCTCCCCTTTTTCTTATTAGGGGCTTTGGTTCCTCAGTTTTGCAGCGCCCGGTATCTGCCATGCGATAAATAAGTTGGGTGCAGCCGATTGCATGCCGCGATGGATCTAGTCAATTTCATTTTTTTGAACCTTTCGTGACTACCTCTGATCAACAATGGCTGCTACAGTCAGTTGTTCACATCGATTTCACCAATGGAAACCTGCAATATGTTGTCAACAAACAGCGGAAAAAAATGGAAGCAAGGCTTGATAACCATATATAAGTTTACCCGCAAAGGCAAAGGCACAGCATAGCCACCATTTGGAAGATTTTTTTTGAATACTGTAAAATTCCTGCGGTACAAAACAGTAAAAACCCAAGCGACATGGAAACAGATTTTGATACTGGGCTGGCAGAGGCTTCCAAAAAACAGCCGCATCTTCAATGCTAGCCAAGAATCTGATGAAATAACAAAAGTGCAAAATTGCAACAAATAATTACAGAGGTGGGGTGAACGAAATGTTCTGTAACTTCAAGTCCTGAGGCAACAAATTAGCTTATACAAGCATTCATATGGTGTCACACTCATGTGCCTGGTGCTAAGCAATGACGCAGAAGCTAAGCATGTCTGTTTTGTGGAAATGATCCTGGAGAATTTTTTTATCGGCGAGGACTCTTTAAACAGGCCTGGTTTCAGTCCTGGTTCCTGCGCCAGATCACCGGAAGGGTGATCTCATAACATCTTCTTTACCTGCGTCAAGAAAAGCATTTTTCAGTAAGAGAGCAAAAGATCAAGGCATTGGGGGGGGGGGGGGGGGGGGGGGGGGGGGGTATCAATCACCAATCGAAACACCATTTTATTCCACTTCCCAGTTTTATCAAGGAAAATGATCAAGAAACACAATCATAATAAGAATGATAAACGTGAAGTGTCTACATTTGAAATATTCACCAATCACCAACTATGCACCAAAGAGATCAAATATAGCAATATACTCCCTTTTCCTTTTTTTTCAGATGAAATATGCTGCACATTTCTCACATATTGTATCTACAATCTCAAGGAAAGAACAGGACAGGCTAAAGGAAAACAGTACCTGTCGAATAATTAAATTCCCTATAAGCAAGTGCTTTAGAAGTCAAGTGACGTTCCAAACATATCATTGATCTCCGACATGACATCGCGGGTGGTAATAGTTGGCTCAAATAGACCACTCTCAGATCCAAATTTACAGGAATTGTTGAGTTTGTCTTTGGCAGCAGGGTCCTTGCTAAGGTCATCATCTGATAATATGGAGAAACCAAAAATGGGTTTGTCTTCGGCAGCAGGGTCCTTGCTAAGGTCATCATCAGATAATATGGAGAAACCAGAAATGGGAGCTGCTTTTCTCTTTGGCACCGCATTGGTTTTTCTGTTCAGTCTTTTACCATCCTTGAAGTTCAGTGGTTTCCCAAACATGTTGTTTATATCATCCATAGCCTCCTTCAGATTAATAGTTGGATCAACTAACCCATGGTGGCATGCATTTTCCACTTTAGGCTCATCAACAACAGCAGATCCAACAAACCTATGAATGATTGTGTCTTCTCCAAGTCCAGAAATTAAAGGATTCGCATCTTCCCCACTTCTTGTTTCTGAATTAGCTTGTTCTGGATGGAGCAAAGTAACCTCATTATGAGTAGGATGCCCATTTCTGGAATTTACCCTAGCACCATCATCATTTCTCTCACATTGTTCATCTTCATCATCAGCCAATATTGCAAACCCTCCCACAAATGGCTTTTGGAACTCACCTGGCCCCTGCTGCCTTGCTGAATCACGCAGTGGTCTCGGAGGACACCAAGTGTTCTTGTGGCGCGTGGCATTTTGATCATTGCCCTTAGGCCCATTTTCATCAACAAAGATGCTCAATCCACCTGTTTTCTGGTTGTTTTCCTTGTTACTGTTACTGTTTCGGCCCACATTTTGGTAGTTACCGTTAGGACCATCTTCATCAACTAATATATCAAATGCACTTGTTTGTTGACTGAACTTTGGATGGTCTGACTTCGCATTCTTGTCATGGAGAATGTTTGAATCATTACTGTTAGGTTGTTCTTCATCAACAAAGATATGAAGTGCTCTTGCCTGCTGATTAAACTTTGGTTTATCACGCTTTGACCGTTTCTTCAGCATTGTCTCAGGTTCAACTGGCTCTAGAAACATGTTATTGATATCATCCATAGCCTCCTTCAAGTTTATAGTTGGTTCGACGAGGCCATGATGACAAGCATCTTCCGTTTCAGACTTCCCAACCAATGCAGAGCCCACAAATCGTACAACTACAGTATCATCACTATTACAACGAGACAAACTCTTGTTATCTCCTGAGGTGCCTCTGGAGAGTAGACCATCCTTAGCATGACTTAATAAAGGATTGTTGCAAAATGAAGAATTTGAACTGCTTCCCAACTTTTGCGTTGGATTGGACTTTGGTTCTGGACAATATCTGCTTCGACCTGCAGAATATTCCCAGTCACATGTAAGTTCCACTTGTGATCTGCTCTACTTGTGTGTCAATCGATAAGACATAAGGTAATGAAAATGACAAGTCAAGTAATGAACTAACTGAATGATAACTGAAGTGCCAAAAGGGATCATTTTTTATCTATTCTAGAAATGGTTGATCAATAAGATTTTTAATGCGTAGTAGAAAATGGGAGCAGTGATTACACTTGAAACTAATTTGGATGCCGTGAGACGATATTTTCTTTTTCCAGACGTACCTTCAGCTTGGTTTGCACATGTAGCAAGGGGCTTAACTTTGCTAGGCATTCCTTGCTGCAGCTGAAAAGCGTATATTACTGGTAAGAAAGGAGCACATACACACAATGTTTGCCAAGGTATAGATGGAAGCCACACAGCTATAAGAAGTGAGAGCAATACTTTATCTTTCCTCTTCTGGTATAATTCCATCCGACTGATAAACTGATCATATGATTTGTGTAACTCCTCTATAGGCTCTGCAAGGCTGTTGAACGCTTTCATTAAGTACTCAAGTTGACAATGCAAAGAGCTACATATATAGATATGTTCTGACACATCGCACTATATGCAAGCCATAACCCCTTCTCCCCTAGTTATCCCTATACCCAACTGTTAATTTCTATGTACCCGGCTATTTACTTAATGAAGTTTTTGTTCAGCAACCCACCATAGTCACGTGCAAATATATATAACCCAATAAATATTTGCATATAAGCTAGTCTAGTAGATGCTAAAGCCTTATTCTTCTACTAGTCATGAGCTGAAATTGAGAAATGCTCATTACAAAGACATGTATGTTTTATCTGCATCATGATAGATCAGATGTAGCTAATCGGACTTATATTCAGAAAATAATAGTAGCAAACTGCAGGGCAAACGATGGTATCCTCTACGACATGGTGGGCAAGAGCTTACATCTGGATTCCCACGCGGTACATCTTCTCTGCATCCTGAAACCTCCTACGCTTCTCATAATATAGCGCGTAAGCCATATAAAACGCAGCTCTCTTGAGGCCGATCCTGTTCCTCTCCAACTTCTTCAGCAATGGCTTTGCATCCTTCACATAGTCCATCTACATCATCAACACAATGTCATCACAATATGATATGGTAAAAATCCAAGAGGATGTTCCTATCACAAAGAGATCACGAGCGGAACGGAGCTCAGTCCTAACATTAGAAAATTAGCAAACAGGCGATAGTCTGCAGCCATCTAACGAAATGAAACCCTCCCGGGACGAAAAGTCAACCGGTACTATGGATTGGCAGTAGCAGCAGGTGGCTCACCATCTGGATCCAGACGCGGAGGTACCGCGGGTCGTCGCGGTAGCGGGGCTCGTCCTGGAACTCCTGGGCGCACTTCTGGAGGAACCTCGGCAGCTTCTCCCGGAGCGTCGGCGGCGGGAGCGCCCCCTCCAGCCTCCGTATCCCCCTGCAGAACCAACTTGGTTCGATCAGAGGGGCGCTGTGCGGGTAGGTCCGGTGATTTGGATTGGGAACCGGGGCCGTACCTGAGCCATGGGCGGAGGGGGTCGGAGCCGGAGTAGCAGCGGATGTCGCCCACGACGGACGCGAGGAGCTCCTTCTCCTTCTCCTTGTCGATGCGGCCGTGCTGATGGTCGGCGGCGGCCATGGGTAATCGGTGGTGGGTTGGTGGGCCGCCGCCGAGACGAGAAGCAAGCAAGCGGCGGCGAGCGGGATTTGAAATCGGGGCTGCCTTTTTGAGAATTTCAGCCACACATAGGTTGGCAGGTGGGGCCACCTGTCAGGCTTCGTTGCGTCATTGGTCTGGTCCGAGATTATCCCTTTTTGTTTCTTTTCTTGACTTTGAACATCTTTTTTGCGCTATACCGTGTGTCAATGGATCAGAAAGGGCAAGTTTTGAGGCCCGGCTTTTGTTGCTCATCAAAGTATTGCAGTCGAGTCTTTGATCATATGGCTTCCAATTCAGAGACAACCGTATCAAGAAGGAATACGCGCTTTGACGAGAGACAAGGATTAGTGGAGAGACGCGAGGAAGAGAGTAGCTTTCCTGGTAGTTTAGACCCGCCACCTGTGGCTAGGTTTCAAATGTAATTCGCTCTGTACATGTACTCTATTTCTATCTTAACTAGATAACACCCCGCGCGTTGCTGCGGGATATTTTGGAAACAGTTTATTGGACAATATAAATATTGAGAGGTCATATAAATAAGGTAGCATGACTTAATGGTTGTAGAAACATCATACAACTTTGGATACCATGGTCAAATAATGGTTTAGTAAGTCCAATATAGAAATAAGACTTTGAGCAGTATATTTTAATTTGTAACTTTGTACGTCGTACATGTTAAAATAAGTTGAGAGCAACATCAAGACTGCTGAATTATTATTTTCGCACTAAGAGACGCACTCCTGAACTGTTGTTTTTTGTACGCAACATGTCTTCCTATTTCATCACACCCCCTTCTCCGTTATTGATCAATAGTAGTTGCAGTTTGTCCTGGATAGAGAAATGATCAATAGATGCACTAACACATCCGTAGCTGAAGGAAAGCTATATAAACTGAATATTTTTTTTTGAATGTTAGCAGGAGAACTGCTAAATTCAATGTATAGATAGAAGGTTGGTCCAGTTTATGAGGGAAACCGGACCCAAAAACCATACAACACACACAACCTAGCTAGTCACGAGTCCCACTGGCCGGCTCCAACTCCAAAACGATGCCCCCAAGAGGGAACACGACGCCGGAGGCGCCGCCATCGTCCGATCTAGAAGACTAGATCAAGGGTTTCCCCGGAGCACGTCGGGAAAGGCAAAGTGAGAGCTACTACATCGATGCCTCCAACAAGGGAGCGACGCCCATAGGCGCCGCCATCGACGACTCCGGCCATAGCCGGAGTACGGCTTTCGCCGGCAGTCTCGCCTGCAAAACCCAAACCCAGGAGCCTGATCAGTCTCACCTGCAGAACCACTACCCCTGCCTCCACGGCCAAACGCGCCTCCCCGGCAAGCTCAACGTGCTTCCGCCCAACCAACCACGGTCCCCACTGGACGGAGGATGCAACCTCCGCTGCGGCGCCATTCTTCTCCCGTCGGAAGGATGCAACCAAATACTAGGCGCCATTCGTCTCCTCGAGGATGCAACGCCTGCGGGCCATTCATCTCCCGACCGAGGATGCAACAACCGCAGCGGCGCCATTCCGCTCCCTCCAGGATCCACCACATCAACCACACAACGGGCAACGCCCGCAGCAACATCTCGCTTGCCGAACCACCCAACAGGAGGATGCAACCGCCGGCATATCCAGCAGCACCGGCGCCATTCGTCTCCATCCACCACCACTCACGTTGGCGTGCACAGCAGCAACAGCGTGATGCTGCACACGCCACACCACCTCGAGCCACATCTCCCACGAGGCAGACGCACCACGACCTGCGCCGGACACGCCGGCCAAGCCCTGCCGAGCGGCGACGGGGCTCGAGTCGCGTCCAGGCTGAGCGGGCCGGCCGAGCCCAGATCGGGCCCAACCAGACCCAGATGCGCCGCTCGCACCCAGCTCAGGGCGCCGCCGCCGGTGCCTGGTGCCGCCGGCCTCTCCGCCTCGCCTGCACATCTCGCCGTCGTCGCCCCGCCGCGCCGGGGCTCCGTCGCCGAGCGCAGCTCCGCTCTGCGCGACCGGCGACCGAGACGGCGTCTCGGCCCAGCAGGTCCGCCCACAGCCCCTCCGCCTCGTGACGGGCAGGGCGCCGCCACCGCCGCCGGCGCCGGCGGCGGCAGCGGCTGGGGGCACGCCGGATTTGCGCTTTGGCTCGCTGGATTTGGAGCCCTCCGGAGTCGCCGCGCGGGGGCGACCCGGGAGGGGTTTCTTTTTTACTCCTTTTTTTATAAACTGAATATGAGCACCAGGGTGCCTAACTATAATTAAGCTAAGCATAGCTGAAAACAGAGGAAATAGAAGACGGATCAAATAGCTTTATTTTTATACTACATGCGCATACATGTCACCACATACTCCCTGCACCTTCTAGCACCTTATAACAAAAGTCACTTTCAAATCCCATGAGAAATTAGAACACATTCACTGCAGAAAAATCAGTTCTGCTCCAGATCTTACAATCACCGACTGCAAAAAAATATGAAGTCAACAGAGACACCAATGAAGCAAATCCAGAAAACCTCAAACCCTATGAATAACGAACACGATGAGCTCACCGAGGGTTGAAGTTTGCCAACAAAGTACATCGCAAAGCTGGTGGCAGTTTGCCGGTACAGAAAACCTAGGCAGCTGGCAGGACGTGAGTTGCCGAGAGGTTGCTCATATTCATTTTTGGATCAACATCCAGAAATAGCAACAGACAGAGATCGTATATACCGATAGGAGCCATCAATTTTAGGATCATGGGATCCAACAGCAATGAAGTAGAATGACCAACAAATATGAGGGCTTCGGCGTCCAAGTTGTGCATCACCTGAGAGAGTGAAAAATGATTTACTCCAGAGCCGCCATAGGGAAGAAGATGGGAGATTGGGATGGAAGGGCTCAGTAGAGCCGCCAGCATGAGCTGTGTTTCAGGACGATTCGATCACATCGGTTTGAGGCGGAGCTTGGAGTTTAAATAGGAAAAAATTGTGCCGACCTCTCAAATGTCTTCATTAATCACCTGTGCAAGTGCAATCTGATATTTGGGGGAGAGGAAGCGACTGTGACATCGATCAATGTAGAAGACAAAGTGTCAATGGCTTAATGGCCGGTGGTGCCATAAATGGAGATGTGAAAAAACACTGGTGGGCATTGATTTATGAGCATCTGCTGTAAGTAATGGGCTGTAACAGTCGGCCATAGGTGGATTGGTTGGTGCGATATGTGAGGGAGAGGAGGGGAAACATGCTTTGCATCATCGGGGAAATAAATTGCCAAATAAATATATAACAAAATTGATGACATGGCTTTGTTAGTTTTTTGCTGAGGTGGCAGATTTGTAGAAGTGGCGAGTTAGGATTGCTCAATGATGCTTGATGAGGTGGACAGCTTGCATGTTGAGAGAATTCCTTGTAGTGGGTCGTTCCTATTTAGATATAGAAGATATAAAGACACGCGATGCTCGTGCGTGTTCTTGAAAAAAGTATTCATATATAGACCCCTCATTTCTTTCCTCTTCCTTCTCTCCCCCATCGAGACTTTGGGAGTCGCTTCTAACCCTCTTCCATTTCCTATGACGAGAGCGATGTCAACCGGACGGAGAGGAGGTTCTCGTCGATCTATATAATAGAGTTAGGGCTCTACGTGGTGTGCGGCATAAGATCAGCGGATCTCCAGTTCGAACAGAGGGAGCGGTGGTGGGGAGGGAGATCACGGTATGTGTCATGTCGTTTTCAGCTGGAGCTCCTTGGATTGAACAGGTTGGTACAATGCTTCTTTGTCATCTTCTATCCACCTCATCGATCTCCACTATGGAAGCTGAATATCAATCGGTGAATTCCCTCCAATGTGCCTCTTTCAACCTCTGGCACCCCCTCCCCGCCCCCCAATTGTCGACCAACTGTCCATTGGGGGGAGGGGGCTATGGACAAAAAACTGTCCCCATGGGCCCCTCCCCAATTGTCCGTTTTGTCTAAAAATTGGAACCATTCCTCATTTCTATCCAATTAATTTGGGAACAAATGGGCGACTCACAATAACATGACTTGTATTATCATATCCAAGAAATTCATATCTCAAATTCTCGGGAAGAGGTTTCAGATCTACCTTAGAAGGTCAAGATGGTATAAGATCATATCTCAATTAGAGTGTCCGCTGGCCCACCCAACCCATGTGTTGTCTCTCCTCCCACTTACCCATCTCTCATCCTCTATTGCCCCGTTGCGACTCAAAGCGTGTCGTGAATACACCTTGATGAGGGCATCCCAGTACATTCTGTTGAACCAATCAAGGAGAGGGTGTAGCCCAATTTCAGGACTCCACCAAGTTAGATCGGTTACCAATTTTTATTTGTGTTTATTTATTTTAGCCTAGTCATGTTGTGGGTCATTTGGGTTTTATTTTTGTGTGTTTCGGTTTGGGCCTGTCCAACCGACTAGTTTTCTGGCTGCCTATATAATGAGGCCAGCGGCTAGGTTTAGGGGAGTTCAGAATTTCGGTTTAGAGTTGAGTTGTGTTTCAGGGAGAAGCATCCCTCCGGGGACGGTGCCGCCGTCTTATACAGATTGAATAAAGTTGCGTGAAGATTCTTGTGTGCATCAAGAATTATCGTGCTGGGGTTTGAGGCGTGGTGATCATCACCCCGTTGCTTGCTGGATTCGTTCCACTTCTTCAGGTTGCGTTCATCGCGTGATTGGATGATTTATTTATCTCGTTTACTCGCTGTGAAAGATTGGGCCAAAACCTACGGATCGTCTAGTTGATCCTTATCATGTGGTATCAGATTTCTGGGTTGCTCACGGCGAGTTCTTGCTGATTGATCTACTGGTTTTTATTGAGACTGGTTGATCTGTTGGAGAGGTTGCTGCGTTGGAGCGTGAAGGAGTTTCCCGCCGCTGTCGAGTTTCGATCGGCGTTTGGCCTGAAGGAGCAATCGAGTAGTCTTTGGAGCTGATTGCAGGAGAAAAAAAATCGATCGCTAATTGCTTCGGTTACGAGTCCAGAAGCAAGTACCGATTCAATTGGATCTGTTTGTTCTGTTAAAAAAAACAAGGAAAGAAGGGATTTGCTTGGATCCGTTTGCAGCGGAAGTCAAGAAAGTTAAACGAAATAAAGGAAGGTGCAGATCGGCTTGCTTCTTGCTATTTCCGTGGGATTTTGTTTGGTGGTATCGTGCCATTTGTTTTGGTACGTGCCTCTTTCTTTGGTACGTGAGGGGAGACAGCAAAGAAAAGAAAAAGATTGTACGTGCTACTGCTGCTGTTGCAAAGAAATTCAGGCCTTGAAGCCCCCCCCCTCCCCCGTGTCGCTCCCCAGGTGACACGGGGGCTCCCATCGCGCCGCCTCAACGAACTCTTCCTTGCCCTCCCTCGCCGCCGCTGCCGCTGGCGCCTGCCGCGGTGGCGGCGGGCCCCCTGCGGACAAAGGCCGTCGGGGGGAGCTTTCTGTTACTCGTATCGCCGGAAGGACGGCCAACTCTGCTGGGAGGAGGAGGTCGTCTCGCCGGTGTCGTGGAGGCCGGGGCGGCGGCCCCGGATCTGGTGGTCACCGCAATCTTCGTCTTCAGCTTCGGAGCAGCGTCGGAAGCGGATCTCGGCCGGGACGCAGCCGGGCCGAGTCTTCAGATCTAGGGCCCGGCAGCCCTTCTCGACGGATGGTGGCGCACTTGTCTGCATCCTCCGGATGCGGCCGTGGCAGGGACGCGGAGGCGGTTCCCTAGCGCAGCTCCTGGTGGCCGCGGGTTGCGGGCCCGATCTGGGCCCGCCTTGGGCCAGGCGGGCCGCAGTCGGGGCTTTTTCGCACTGGCGTCAAGGGGGGCACGGTGGTGCTCCCGCCTCTCCGTGCGGCTTGGCGCGCTGGGGACTACAGTAAGGCGCCTCGCCGGTTGTTCGTGTAGATCGGCGGCAACAAGGAAGCCGGGGCGGCGGCCCGGGCAGGAGGCAGTGTTGCGGGAGTGGCGGCTCTAGCCTCCCGCAGGCATGGCGCGGTTGTCGCCTCGTGTGTGACGCGACCACTGCAGCATGCCATTTGGATCGGTGGTCGGTGACAGAGCCATGCTGCTTGACTTGCTACTCTTTTGCCCAAGTTCTCGGCTTGGCGGTAGAAACCCTTTCTCCAGGTGAAAACCTCGCACTTAGGTGCCGATGGCGGCGGCGCCCTAGGGTGTCGTTCTCCTTCTTGAATGCGTCGTTCGGGAGCTGCGGTCCTCTACCGGCGCGAGTATCATAAGTCCTCTCGGGTGAAAACCTAAGCTCCTTTGGAGCGGGCGGCGGCGACGCACACGTCGCTCCCTTCTTGGAGGCGCCGTCTTGGAGCGTCTTATCTCTCGTCATGCGCTGGTTCGCAACAGTCTTGCGGGGTGGCTCTGAAGCCGGGGCGATGGATGTCGGGGCGGTGAAAGTGCAAAGGATGTCGCCTAGAGGGGGGGTGAATAGGCGTTTTGAAATAATTACGGTTTAGGCTTGAATAAATGCGGAATAAAACTAACGTTTAATTTATCAAGCAAAAAACCTAACCAAGCTAGGTTCACCTATGTGCACCAACGACTTATGCTAGACAAGAACAACCACTAAGTGATAGCAAGATAGATAACTTCAAGCTCGATGGCTATCACAAAGGTAATGCATAAGTAAGAGTTCGAGTATAGAGATAACGCAAAGTGGACACGAGGAGATGTTTCTTGTAGTTCCTTCCCAAGGGAAGTACGTTTACGTTGGAGGAGTGTGGAGCCACCTAGGCGCTCAAATAGCACGGATATGCTCACTCTATTCTCCGTGAGCTTTGCTGGTGAAGGTGTAGCTCTTCCATTATGAGGTCACCTTCAAGGCGTTGACCAAGCCGTACACAAAGGTCGGGAAACTCCACAATGAGTTGGAGCCTCCCAACAATGTCCCGGAGCACCTCGCAACAAGTTGAGCCTTCCGAAACACACAAAGGGCTCCTAGGGTTACAAGCAACCCAAGAGGCAATCCACAAAGAGTAATAAGCTTCTCAAACATTGCTTCCACGTATAACCGTGGAGAAATCAAACCGATGCACCTAATGTAATGGCAATAACACAAGAAGTACTCAAAGCCCTTCACTCTCAAATCCCACCAAAGCAACTAATGCTATGGAGAAAGATGGGAGGAAGAGCAAGAAAACAACCAAATGAATCCCAAGATCTAGATCCAAAGACTACCCCTCACTAAGAGGAGAGATTGATTGGTGGAATAGTAGATCTAGATCTCCTCTCTCTTTTTCCTCAAGAAGGAGCAAGAATCATTGGAGGGATAGAGAGAAAGCAAGCTCAACGAGGGTCAGCAATGGGGGCAAAACATGAGCTCTAGAGTTGGGGAACCGTTGGGGAAGAAGACCCCTTAAATTGGTCCCCAAAAATCTGACCGTTATGTGCAGTTCTCGTGCCCAGCGGTACTACCGCCGAGCCCAGCGGTACTACCGCTGCGGGTATCCTGGCGGTACCCAGTGCAGCACCGCTTCCCAGCGGATGCGGTACCGCAAGGGCTACCACTGCCTCTAGGTAGCGGTACTACCGCCGGAGTTGCCGTTACTACCGCTGGAATTAAATGAATAAATCCAGCAGTACTACGAGGCCACTACTGCCGGGGTACCGTAAGGATACCCGAGGCTAAATCCCTCCTAGCGGTACCTCTGGCGGTAGATCCAGCGGTAGTACCGCTGCCTGATGGGCAGCGGTACCGACCGCGGTACTACCGCCATAGGAAGTCCTACTGGGCACTGCAGTAGTTCCGCTCCAGGAGGAGCGGTACTACCGCTGCGCCTAGCGGTACTACCGTCAGGTGAAAGTTAGCCTGGTATCTGAACTGCAATAACTTTCTCAAGAAACTCCAACGAGATGAGACCAACGAGGTTGGAAAGATTAAGGACAAGAGCTTCCTTACAAAAACCATAAATAGAGTAAAGTCACCACACATAGAAAGGTGTGAAACTTTCCTCAGGATAAACCGATGATATTTCCAACACCGAAAACGAAACAAGTTTCCATGCGAAATCCGTTTTCGAAGAACATGAGCTTGTCATGAAGATCACGACAAGTACCAAAACCCAACAAAGATAAAGCCCAAAGAAGAACCAAGAAAGATGATGCTAGAGATGCAAAAGTTTGAGCTCTCTACGATGATACGATCAAGTTACTCATTTGAGAGCCCCTCTTGATGGAACGGAAACTATCCTATAACCCGGTCTCCCAACTAACACATGAGACCGGTAAAATTGAAACCCTATCAAGATCATACCTTTGCCTTGCGCATTCCACTGAGTTAGATGATGACAATCTTGATCTCTTCAAGTGGACCACCTTTCTTGATTGCGCTTTGTTTGATGAAGACTCACATGTCGCTCCCCCATATACCATTATGGGAGCGTCTCTCTAAGACAAGTCTTCATTTCGACCATTATCTTGATGACGCCCACCACTTGACGTCATCCTCCATAGGTTATATGAAATCTTCCTTTTGATGCGAACCCATGGGAAGATACCAAAACCCACATGATACTCCACACATACACATCATGGGTTAGTTCACAAAGCTATATAGACAATTATTTACCATACCATTGGATCACATGATCCCACATGGTGCAACATTTAGCTTTGTGTGTTGATCACTTGAATCCACATTCTTTTCAACTTCGCCTTGATCAACATATATCTTTTCTTCTTTCTTGATCATCTCAAATATGTTTATTATATCCAATGACCTTCAAGGCATTCAACCTGAATCCAAACACATGGAGTTCAAGTGTTGCCTATGGACAAACCTACAAGGATATCTCAATATACACATTAGTCCATACGGATTGTCATTAATTACCAAAACCACACATGGGGCAACCATGTTCTTCAGGCGGCGCCCCGGACGGTGGACGTGCGCCGAGGTGGCGACCTCGGGAGGCATTGCGACCATGACTCTACGAGGCAGGGTCGTGGTTTCTGCATTGCAGGGGCACCGAATCAGTGCCACAAGGGTGGGTGGCTCGATGGCCTGTTTTTTCTTTTCTTTTATCTTTTCTGTTCGCTTCCGGACGTAATTTCGTCTGGGGCGACATTTGTGTACGGCTGTGTACAAGTTTTCCCTCTGCTAATACATGAGTGCTAGCAATTGCTGGACCTTTCGAAAAAACTGCTGCTGTTGCTTGACGGGTTAGACCATAGACGTTGTCTGTCGTTCAGTGCCCTGCCGAAGCCTGCTGTTTTCACGTTTTACAGCTGAATTTTTTCTATCGTCGTAGCCAAAAAATGTCTACTGAAATATTTGATCCATCTACTGAAATAGCAAGGGCTCATGCACGGGCCAACCGTGATTCGGCGCAGTTAGTCAAACCTATGCGGGTGATATTTGCAGAACTTGCGGTGACACTGGCATCAATTAAATGGAAGTCCGAACATATGGCAACAACTGTTCCGAAGGCTGATGTCAACAGGTGGCACCTATCATTGCTCTCGTCGAGGAAACAATGTTGTTGTTGACAAGGTGGAAGATGATGTACCGTCGATGTGGCTGAATATGCAACTCAAGCGGTACGTGATGATACTTGCATAACCGCTGATAGAGGACAACGTTGGAATTTATTTCAAACGCAGTGCATGATCAAGGGTAAGGCGTGCAAGTTGATGATTGATGGTGGTAGCTATACCAATGGCATAAGCAAGGCAATGGTGGCTGCATTGGGATTGTCCACATGGCGTATTCCGGAACCCAATCATCTCGAGTGGTTGAATAGCTGCGTATGCTGAAGGTTACACACAGAGTGCGAGTGCCATTTACAATTGGTGGGTATGCTGATGAGGGGAGTGCGATGTGTTGCCATTGGAGGTGTGTGGACTGTTAGTTGGGTGTCCATGCAGTATGATCGCAATGCATACATGCTGGGAGAGCAAATACATATTCATTTTTGCATGAGGGCAAACAGAGGACATTGAAGCCAATGACGGATGAGAAGATCCATTCTGATGTGGTATTGATTGTGCGCAAAGAAAAAGTGCACAGACGCCGCAGCCGAGGACGGTCAAGCTTCAACGAGAGGTGCAAGATGTAGGGAGCATCACGACACATGTTGATTCAATTGTGCAGGTATATGACACGCATGTTGTGCATGTTGGTGACCAGCCGGTTGAAGTCCAGCCTCTTATGTGGTGACAAGAAGGTTGATGCAGCGTGTCCAACGCGTCCAGTTTGTGTCGACAAGGGCATTCAGACCAAAGACGTTCGTGCTGATCGTGGTTTGGTGCATGTGGAGGCGCGGATACTATACCGCAATTTTATTAGACCAGTTGTACGGAGAGTTGGAGCAGTAGTGCGCATGCACAAGGGAAAGGATGGACGTGGTCGTCAGTTGTGTGGTCCGGGCATTGCTCCTGTTTTGCCGGATCGTGCAAAGATGTTTGTCAAAGTACAAGAGGCTCCATCCAGTGTTGTCAAAACGAAGTTGGTGGCACCACTTTTTAATCGTATATGGAGATGAAAGGAGGCGCCAAGTACCATGTCAAGTTAGCTAGCCGTGAGGGAGGAGGTGGTGTGGTAGGCCAGCGAGACTTGAAGATGGTGAAGGATCGTGGCGATGTTGCAGATTTGACGCCACGCGCTGGAGAAGACCTTCCAGCGTTGAGGTCAACGCCTTTCCAAGGGGGGGAGGATGATGAGGGCATCCCAGTACATTCTATTGAACCAATCAAGGAGGGGGCAGCCCAATTTCAGGACTCCACCAAGTTAGATCGGTTACCAATTTTATTTGTGTTTATTTAGTTTAACCCAGTCATGTTGTGGGCCACTTAGGTTTTATTTTTGTGTGTTTCGGTTTGGGCCTGTCCAACCGACTAGTTTTCTGGCTGCCTATATAATGAGGCCAGCGGCTAGGTTTAGGGGAGTTCAGAATTTCTGTTTAGAGTTGAGTTGTGTTTCAGTGAGAAGCATTGGTGGCTCTAAGTTGACGAGGGAATATCTCCCGGCAATAGTGCCAGAAACAATGCTTGTACGTCACACGTCAGTTGGGAACCCCAAGAGGAAGGTATGATGAGTGCAGCAGTAAGTTTTCCCTCAGTATGAAACCAAGGTTTAATCGAACCAGTAGGAAAACGAGGTTTGCTTCGAAGGTGTTGGTGAAGGAGTGTAGTGCGGCGCAACACCAGGGATTCCGGTGCCAACGTGGAACCTGCACAACACAACCAAATTACTTTGCCCCAACTTAACAGTGAGGTTGTCAATCTCACCGGCTTGCTGAAAACAAAGGGTTAAACGTATCGAATAGAAGATGATGTTTGTTTGCATAAAACAGTAGAGAACAATGATTGCAGTAGATTGTATTTCAGATGTAAAAGAATGGACCGGGGTCCACAGTTCACTAGTGGTGTCTCTCCAATAAGATAACTAACATGCTGGGTAAACAAATTACAGCTGGGCAATTGACAATTGATAAGTGCATATAACATGCATGTGTGAGTTGTGGTGTCTACTATGAGATTCATTTGGGCATTACGACAAAGTACATAGACCGCTATCCAGCATGCATCTATGCCTAAATAGTCCACCTTCCGGTTAACATCCGTACCCCTTCCAGTATTAAGTTGCAAGCAACAGACAATTGCATTAAGTAATGTGCGTAATGTAAACAATACATTCATCCTTGAATAAAGCATTGCTGTTTTACCCCTAGTGGCAACAACACATCTACAACCTTAGAACTTGCTGTCACTATCCCAGGTTAAATAGAGGTTGAACCCAACTATCATGCATAAATACCCCCTTTTGGAGTTACAAGTTTTCACTTGGCCAAGGCTTCAACAAGTAACGGAGAGCATGCAAGATCACAAATGACATAGACATGATAATATAATATTCAGCTCCACATAGGTATCAATATAAGTCAGATCCCAGCAAACACAACATGTAGCATTACAATAAGATGATCTTGATCATGATAGGCAGCTCACAAGATCTAAACATGATGGCACAAGTGGAGAAGACAACCATCTAGCTACTGCTATGGACCCATAGTCCAAGGATGAACTACTCATGCATCACTCCGGAGGCGGGCATGGCGATGTAGAGCCCTCCGGTGATGATTCCCCTCTCCGGCAGGGTGCCGGGAAGAGCTTCAGAAACCCCCCGAGTTAGGGTTGACGACGGCGGCGGCAGCGAATATGTTCTGGATGAAAGACCCGGTGTTTTAGGGTTTTCACGTCTCGGGGAATAAATAGGCGAAGGGGCGATGTCGGCGGACCCCCGAGGGGCCCAAACCACAGGCAGGCGCGGCTGGGCCCACTGCCGCGCCGCCAGGTGGTTTGGCCACCTCGTGGCTCTCCTTCGTCTCTCCTTCGGATTCCGTGTACGTGCTGAAAAAATAGGGACTTGGCCTTTTGTTTCGTGCAATTCCGAGAATATTTCCAGAAGTAACTTTCTGAAACCAAAAACAGCAGAAAACAGGGAACTGGCACTGTGGCATCTTGTTAATAGGTTAGTCCCAGAAAATGCATAAAAGTGATACGAAGTGTATATAAAACATGTAGCAAATGGTATAATATAAGTATGGAACAGCAGAAATTATGGATACGTTGGAGACGTATCAAGCATCCCTCCGGGGACGGTGCCGCCGTCTTATCCAGATTGAATAAAGTTGCGTGAAGCTTCTTGTGTGCATCAAGAATTATCGTGCTGGGGTTTGAGGCGTGGTGATCATCACCCCGTTGCTTGCTGGATTCGTCCCACTTCTTCAGGTTGCGTTCATCGCGTGGTTGGAAGATTTGTTTATCTCGTTTACTCGCCGTGAAAGATTGGGCCAAAACCTACGTATCGTCTAGTTGATCCTTATCACACCTACTACATGGACCGCTCTCGACCACCGCTGGCAACCGTATTTGTCGTGATCCTGCAAGATATGTGCCGCCACCCCTCCACCTGTGCTCCGACCAGAGCAACGCACAATCGTGTCACTGGAAGCTCCATCCTTCCTCCCCGCTCCTCCTCGTTGTCGCCGGCGTGATCAATATGACTAGCTCCAAGATTCCTCACCCATGTACATCCGGCCGGATTCAATTTCATACATTTTGTGTAATGTTTTCATCGGCAAGTAGTTGACTGCTGCATTGGTGCCTTGCGTACTAAAAAAGTTGAACTTTTCAAACTACACTTGAAAAGCTTGAATTGGTGAGTTTATATGTCTTCCAATATTAATTAATCTTTGAATTTCTATACCACAAAATACGTTATTTTTGTTCGAATAGAAAATAAAAATTAACAAATTAATGAGGGTGGACAATTAGACCATCTCCAACGACAATGTTGTAATGTGACGCCTGATGTGTCCGTGTACACGTTTTGGACCATCATTTGTTGGTGCGTCCAATCATGTATCGTAAAATTGTCCGGTCACTTACGTGTGATTGGTGAACAAGAATAGAGACAAAAAAAAAAGGTGATCCAGAATAGGTTAGACGGATAATCCGGACACACTCGGTCGCGCGCCGGGAACGACTTGTGAGCGACTGAGCGGGACGAGGCTCAAAAGGGACTATGGTCAAAGGAAGATTTGCACCCGCTGATCATATAACGTGAAGACGGAAGCGCGTGCAGGCTGTGTGAACGCTTTTCAAATTCTCGCGCTCTCTCCTTTCTCCAAAGAAAAAGCTAATTTTACAGAATTAAACCCGCGTCGGTTGGCATTCCGAGGCTGCTATTTAATTTCTCCAACAAATGAGTGAACGCAACGCAATTTTTCCTCCTATATAAATCACCCCTCCGTTCCAATCTAACCCTGACTATCTACTCCTATCTGCAAGCAACAGAGAGATCGACAGCCAAGAATGACGCCAGCAATAGATGCTATTCAGGTGAGCAGGAATCTGTGCCAGATGGCCTACGACGCCGGCCTGCCATCTTCCGCTCAGGAACGCCTCCGGTTGACGCTGGCGGCCGTCGGGGTGTCTGCCATGTTCGACGCCACCTTCGCTGCCTGGTTCAAGGAGGTGGTCGTCGGCTTCGTCGGCACATTCACCGCCGTCACCAATACGGCGGACGACCTCGCTGCTCGCCTCCAGCCTACGCGCCCAGCCTCGGCGCTCCCCGCCGCCCTCGCCGGCCTCCGTAGAAACCGTCTCTTCCTCGCGCTCATGGCCCTGAATCTCCCAGCTGACGCGCTGGAGAATGTGCACCTCGAGGTGGCGCTCGCCGCGCAGCGCCTCGTCCAGCACGACGCCCTCCGCGAAATCACCCGCTTCTTTGGGAAGGTCGTCTCCAAGGGGAACACCAGTGCGGCCTATGAGATCGACGCCAGAATGGCGGCCTTCCTCTGCCGCAGGCTAACCTTGGAAGCGTTTGTTAAGAAGCACATCGATCTCGCTGACGCCGCCGCTGCCGCTGGGCCGCCGAACTAAGTAAAGCGACTAGGAGAAGGTCGTTGACGGACCGATCATCATGGGCTCCTACAATTTTGCACGCCGCCGCGTCGTCGTTGTGCGGGCCCAGAATAAGAAATTTATCTTTGTAATCTTTCTGAGTGTGATCGAGTCTGTCTTTTAACATGCACCCATTCGGCTTGGCATGTGTCGACCTATAATCAAAATTTGGAATATCGTTTCGTATTATCTGTTATGTCTTTTACAATTCATGATTATGAATCTGTTGTTCCTAATCATTTTCTGGTTACTAGCTATTCATTTTCTGGTATTGCAGTCCGATGTATGAAATACAACGCATGAGCTTGATGTGAGCTATTGTCTCACTAATTATATGCTAGTACTTACTTGATTAACTGTCAGACTGAATATTTATGTTTGTTAGGAACTTGTCTACTGCGATACTACAGACCTGTTTAAGGATGACAATCAACAACAAATTCTAGAAAAAAAAGAGGGTCAACGTTCTTTTTGCTTTGCTATCTGCATATTTCTTACCATGCAACAGCAACAATGGCATAAGTAGAAAATGTTTTACATTTGTACCTTTGATAGCAATCACCTGGAATGGAACTGAACAAAAGGATGAAGCCTAAATCATCAGTGTTTTCTCGTGCTTGAAGGAAGACTACTCATGGGCTAATGAGACTGCCTTTTCACCGAATCAAACTATTTTATAAATAGCCCTTAGATGCTAAAGTAAAGCTATTGCGAATTCTAATTATAACTAAGTGTGCTCAATATCAAACCAAAATAAACATTAGACGATATCTCAAGCATGTATATTAGCTCTAGAATGGTACATGTGTATTTGACTAACTAGAAGGATATCCCGCGCGTTTCAGCGGGGACCTCTAGGAAAATTGTGGACGTGAAAGATAAAAGCCATATGAATAGAATATGTTGTGATATAATCTGGAAAACCTTTGGCATGCTATTAAACAACATGGGGTCAAGATTGAGGCAAGAAAATCTAGTGTTATTTAAATTAGATATGAAGGGTATCACACAGCTTTGAGACCGGTAAAAGTTCGATATTTAAGCTCAACTAGTACCCTAAATGCTTACTTACTTTAAATAATTTTAATAATTATTTTGTTAAGGATAACAGGAAGTTTTAGAGTATTAGTGGCAACATGTGAACTAATTTTTTCCAACAAACATTGTTTACATTTATGAAAAACCAAATGTCAATTTAAGTTAGTATCATGTACATCGGTATAAGCTTAATTACATCTGTATCTCAGCAACAAGCAGGACTTCAACGAATAGTTGCAACCTGCAGAGCACTCAATGATGATAATGATAGAATTTCGAAGGTTTAAAGTAGTGAACTTCATATATCTCTAGCTAATAAATCTGAGATCTAAAGGATAATTTTCATCAAATTAGGATCCTGTGAAAATGAAAATAAAATTGCAAGATAGTAGAGTCATAAATTGAGTCCAGTCAAATTCTCACCTGTGTGGGAGCAAAAAAAAAATTAAGATAGAAGATGATTCCATTAAGCAAGTCAAATCCATACGAAAACTTGAAGCAACGAATCAATCGAATAGTTTGAGATGCTTGTCAATTTAAACGTTTCTTATCTTCCCTCCTGGTACTCATCGGTCCTTGTGGATTCATCGGCTACTTGTGAATTACCTAAACATTAGAGAAAGTAATCACAGGCATAAGAAAGTGAGTGGAGCTCTATCCTGTACAACAATCAAAGTGGGAACTAAAGTGATCAGCCAGGGTGTGCTTCAACTCAAATAAACGAAAGAGGAAAAAAAACACGTGGCAAGAGATACTTATGGGCTTGGATGATTAAATCAATCAAGAAGCTGATTGTTTGGATACCTTTATAACTTGTTCGCTCCACAGATTAGATCCAGGGAGAATGAGAATTTTATTCTCATCAAGCAAATATAAACTGAATTAAAATGATCCATCGCCGTCGCCGTTGTGTGATCCATCAGACCAGCTCCAAGATTCCTCGCGCATGTACATCCGGCCAGTAGTTGACTGCTGAATTGGTGCCTTGCATACTAAAAAAAGTTGCACTTTTCAAACTATGGTTGAAAAGTTTGAATCAGTATTGAGTTTGTATGTGTTCCAATATTAATCTTTGAATTTATATACCACGAATATGTTGCTTTTGATAGTATAGAAAATGAAAAAAAAAAACTGAACAAACTAATGAGGGTGGACAAATGGGGGCTCACCCTTGCACTACTAGGAAACTAGCTATAGGTGGATCCCCTTTCTGTGGCGCACCTTTTCAGCAGTGCGCCACAGAAGTTTATCAGTAGCGCATCTTCTTTCGTGCGTCACAGATATCTGTGGCGCATGCGCTACACATGCGCCACAGAAATGTTGTGGGCCCCACCACCCACGTTCACGCCGACGCCTTTTCTATGGCGCATGGTACTAGAAGCGTCACAAAAATGTGGCTTTCTGTGACGCATCTATAACCATGCGCCACAGAAATATGGTGGACCACTCCCCTAATGATTGGGTGGGTGCACTTTCTGTGGCGCATGGGGTGGCCATGTGATCCCATGCGCCACAGAATAACTTTTCCACATAAAAAGGTGGCAGCCCCTACTTACCACCCATTTTCTTCTTCTTCCTCCTCCACCCAGCTCGTGTTCCTCCTCCCTCCCATCCCATTTTGTCCATACTTTTCTCCATTTTTTGTAGTTAAACCTACTTTGTTTGATAGATAATTGGTGAGGGCTTGGGGAGCCTCCATATATACTATCCTCCTCTCTCAATACATCTCTTTTTCTCCACTATTTTCTCTCCAACACCACACACTCTCTCATCGATCACGGTCACGTCTCGGTAACGAATCTACTAGGTGAGTATTGTTGGATGGACATGCATATGCATGTTTTGTGTGGCGGCGGTGCATGTGTATGGATGTTGTTGTAGGTGAAGCGCTTCTCGCGCGCGGGCGGTTTGCACGATGGCGAGACGATGTTTATACATGAAGCTTGTGTGGTGTGCATGAATATTTGCATGTTGTTGCTTTTGTTGTTGCTTGCGCCGGCGTGGTGCATGGATGTTTGCCGAAATGTTGATTCATTTCCGTTTCGGCAAATTTTTGCACTACCCATATGTCCTACTTTTAGGAGAGGTCATGCCGAATTTTTCCGGCGACCATGCATGTGTGTGTGTGTGTGTGCATGTTGCGGTTCTAATTAACATACTCTCGTTTCTGCTCTATGTATACCGCGTACGTAGGCAACCATGGTCGTCATGATGAGCTCCGGTCGAATCAGTAGATACAAGGAAGAAGCGAAGGGACATGATTCGGTGCAACAGGCGCCAGATAAGATGTCCGTGTCGAACATGCAAACTCGTGAGCTGGATCGACCCTGATTCCGGACAATTGGAGGATCACCTGCTCAGGCGCGGTTTCATGCTAGGCTTCAACCAGGCGCCAACAGCAAATGTGCGCATGAAGACGAGGGCGGGCGAGAAGACGAAGAGTCTCCCGGACATGGTTATCATGACGAAGGAGATGTCGGCGGACAAGATCATCATGACGAAGGAGATGTCGGCGGACAAGATCATCATGATGACGAAGGAGATGCCGGCGGACACGATGATGAAGGAGTAGATGGTGGTGGTGGCGCGAACACGCAGACCCCGCTAATTGGGCCTTGCAGGACGCTCATGTTCAAGAACTGCTACTCAAGGAGACGAGCAACGCCAGAGCTGCAGCCAGAGAGAAAGCCAAGCTGGCGCAAATGGAGATAGACGGGAAGACTCCGTTGTATCCTGGGTGCCGGCCACAGGATACGCGCTTGCAAGTAACGCTTGATGCTCTGGAGATGAAGCGGAAAACAAATGGACCGACGTGAGCTTCAACAAGAACATGCAATTCATGCACGATCGTCTTCCGAGGGGAACACATTGCCAACTAGTATCGAGGAGGCCAAGAAAGTCGTGTGCCCTCTTGACCTACCGCACGTTAAATACCACGCCTGCATCAATGATTGCGCAATTTATCGGGGCGAGTACAAGGACAGAACCACATGTCCGGTGTGCGGCCACGGACGGTACAAGAGTACTGGGAACAAGAAAGTTCCTCGAAAAGTGGTATGGTACTTTCCTATCACTCCCGTCTGCAGCGGTACTTCGTGGACCCTAAGGAAGCAAAGCTCATGCAATGGCACGCGGAAAGGGAGAAGCCCGAAGAAGATCCGGAGAAGGGCAGGATCCTGACACACCCTTCAGACGCTAGCCAGTGGGAAGCATTGGACATCGCCTTCGAAAATTTCGGGGGGACGCAAGGAACGTCAGGCTGGGTATGAGCACCGATGGACTCAATCCGTTCGGCAACCAGAGTAGCACGCATAGCACCTGGCCCGTGTTTGTATGGCCTTACAACCTTCCCCCGTGGCTGTGCACGAAGCAAAGGTACATACACATGAGTATTCTCATTCAGGGGCCGAAACAACCAGGTATCGACATACATCTGTATCTCGCGCTGTTGAAAGAGGAGTTAGCCACGTTGTGGGAGACGCCAGCCCGTACGTGGGACGCCTACACTAGAGATTATTTCGATATGAGAGCCGCGTTGCTCACGACGGTGCAGGACTATCCTGGTTGCTCATATGTATCGGCCCAGGTAGGCCACGGATTCTGCGCATGTGTCAAGTGCATGGATGAGACCCCGCATCTCCAGCTACCAAGGGATCTCGGGTCTTCGAAAACCGTGTTCCCAGGGGCTCGAAGGTGGCTTCGCATGGATCACTCGTGGAGGAAACGCGGTGACCTGTTCAATGGTAACGACGAGCTCGAAAGAGCCCGCGCCCGAGGAGCGGCACAGAAATCGACGAGCTTTTGAAAAATTGGAAGGAGTGCCCTGCGCCGGGAAAGAAGCGACCGAGGGTAGATCCGCTGCTGGGTGTATGGAAAGCGAGGTCTGTTTTCCACGACTTGGAGTACTGGAAGGTCCTCGACACGCCCCATAGCCTCGATGTAATGCACATTACGAAGAATGTTACCGAGAGTCTGCTTGGCACTCTTTCCAACATGTCGGAAAAGACCAAGGATGGGACGAAAGCAAGATACGATCTGAAATGGCTTGGCATCAGGAAGATCTTCAGGCCCCGATAGTGATGACGACGATGACGATGATGATCAGACGGAAGGGACTCAAGGTCGCCGCAAAAGGGTAAAGAAGAACGCGGTGGTGCTTCCCGCTGCCTGCTTCACTATGAGTCCGGAGGAGCTCGAGCAGTTTTACAGGTGCCTCCTAGGAGTCAAATTTCCTCACGGTTACGCGGGGAAGATAAGCAGATATTGGACGCAACGAAAAGAGGTTCAGCGGGATGAAGTCTCACGATTGTCACGTGCTGATGACGCAGATACTTCCCGTTGCGATCCGAGGGATAATGGACGAGCACGTCCGTGATACGCTGCTTGGCCTTTGCAACTTTTTCGACGTCATCAACAGGAAGTCGATCGGCGTGAGGCAGCTCGACAGGCTACAGGAAGAGATCGTGCTGATACTATGCGAGCTCGAGATTTACTTCCCACGCATTCTTTGATATCTGCGTGCATCTCCTTCTCCATGTCGTTGATGACATCAGGCAGCTCGGACCGACGTTCCTGCACTACATGATGTCGTTCGAAAGGCAGAACGGTGTCATGAAAGGATATGTTCGCAACAGGGCCCGTCCAGACGCAAGCATGGCCAAGGGCTTTCTAACCTACGAGTGCATCTCCTTCTGCCAGAATTATCTAAGCACCGAGAACCAGGATGTTGGTCTGCCCACCAGGAAGCACCTCGGCAGGCTCGATGGATTTGGTCACCGCGAGGGCTACCGCTCACTCTTTGTCGGCATTCATGGTCGAAAAGACGACTTCGACAGGGCTCACCGGGTCGCGCTACAACACTTACAATTGGTCGAACCTTGGGTGGAAGAGCATAAAAGCTTAATCGAGCAGAATTACATCGACCTGGGCCGGCCGAGGAAGAAGGGAGACGTAACCAGAGAGCACAACTCCAGCTTCACGCGTTGGTTCAAGAAAAGGCAACTGGTTCAAGCAGAGAGCATAACGCCATCTACGGAAGATGAAAAACTCATATTCTCCTTATCACAGGGCCCCGGGCACAACGTAAGGACCTATCAGTCGTACGACATCAGCGGTTTCAGATTCTGCACCGAGAAAAGGACATGAATAGCGAATATCAAAACTCAGGAGTAACTATGCTATCCTACGGCGATGACGAGGCTACTGTCAAGGAAAGATTCTTCGGAAGGATCGAGGAGATATGGGAGCTCAACTACTGTGAAAAGTCGGTGCCAATGTTCCCTGTGAGATGGGCCAAGGATGTCGTCAAAGAAGGCCGGTATTTCACCACCATGGTTATACCCGATGCCAAATCGAAGAACGCCTCCGCAAAAAATGAGCCATGGGTACTCGCTAGCCAAGTTGAGCAATGCTTCTTCATTACCGACCCGTCAAAGCCTAGCCGTGTTGTCATGAGGAGGGGCAAGAGGAGCATCATCGGAATGGAAGGAGACGCCAACGAGGAAGACTTGGACAATAACGGCGATCCGAAGATCGAGGAGAATTTCGACAAGTACTTTGACATGCCTACTACTAGTAAAGAAAGAAGGAAGACCTCTGTACCTACTAAAGGTTGTCCGTTCACGCGAAGAAATCTCAAGGTGACCGGCCTAAAGTATTCAACCGCGAAGAAGGGAAAGAAAAGAAGCTAGCTCGGAACCGGCCGGGACAAAGAATTGAAGAATTTTTGTGTGTATTATTTCATGTGTGTGTGAGACAATTAAGCATATATATGTATATCATGAATAAAATAATGGTCTACTAAAAAATGTGTGCATATTCTTTTCTTTAAATATAACTAAAAATATTTTTTTTAATAAAATAAAATGTGTGCATATGTATTCTGTATTTTAACCCAGAACATTCTGTGGCGCATGCCTCCAACAGATGCCCCACAGAATAACATAATTCTGTGGCGCATCCACAGACCGTGCGCCACAGAAATCTTTCCCCCCCACTTACATGCGGGCCCGCCCCCGCGCCCGCCTCTCTTCTCCCCCAAATTTCCCCAACGCAAAGAGCAACCGCGCGCGCTCGACACCACCGTCCCAACTCGCCACCGGCGAACTCCCCTGCGCCCCGCCCAACCTTGCGCGCGCCCCGCCCCAACTTGTCGCCGTCGACCTACCCTGCGCCCCACCCCCGTCCAACCCTGCGCCGCGCCCACACGCTCGGCGCCCCCGCGTGGCGCTCGGCCTCGAGCCGCCGCCGACGAAGAAGACGACCTCCCCTCCCTCCGAGACACCGGCGACGATCTCTACACTTACCTCGACGACCTCCCCTCCCTCCCCTCCCCGAGGTGCTTCCCCTCTCCCCCTCCTTCCTCCCCTACCGAACCTCTGCCCCTAAGGTGTTTGCTGAAATTCCAAAGAGATGAAAATTTGGAGATTGTTAGTGCTGCTAGTTGTTGATTGTTAGTGCTGCTAGTTGTTGATTGTTAGTGCTGAAATTTGAGTGCATGAAAAAATTTGGAGATGAAAATTTTCAATTTTTTTTGCTAAGTCAAATATGGTCACTGTGATGGTAATGCCCATGCTTCATTGTTTTTTTATAGTTGTTGTATTGGTATTCCTACGTGTTGAAGAAATCCATGATGGGCATGTTAAGAACTGTCGGGTAGCTTTTAGGATGGAGCCACATATTTTCAAATCCATAGCATCATACCTTAGGAGTGAAAAGTTGTTAAAGGACAAAACAATAAAGGTTGAGTAAAAGCTGGCTTTCTTTCTGTACATGCTGTCCCACAATGCTTCTTTTGAAAAGCTGCAATTGGAGTTCCAACATAGCAACCGCAGCTTCCACAAGTGCATCAGAGAATTCTTTGACATCATCCCTATTCTAAGTAGGCGATTTATAAGGCCTCCCAACATTGACCAGCCACACCCGAAAATTGCCGGCGATGATCGATTTTTCCCATATTTCCAGGTTCATATTGGTATTAATGTTTAACACTACATGTTTATTTTTCATATACACTAACTTATCTCTTGAAATACAATCTCCATAGCCTTATTGACTTTGTTAGGCATTCTAGTCTTTCCCTCCTTCATGTTTACTAGATGTTTAGTCTATATAAGAACCATACATGTTAATTGCTACCATCATATGGAGTACAAATTAGGACTAGTTAGTCTGTCAATTATAAATCTGGAAGGGCTTAAGAATGCTAAGATATGCTAAACAGAAAATGCAAATGTATTCTGGTGCCTATGATGCTGCCTTTGTTTCTATTCTTTTTTTTCTTGTTTCTGCTTCATGATCCTTTTCTTTTTTTTGGTTGTACAGGTGCAGAGGTGCTTGTGTGTGCTAGGCAAGAAGATGCCCTTGGAATCGATTTGGTTCTACAGTTCGCCTTTGGTGAGCTATTGGTTAACCCCGTCAATCTCCGGTGACCATGTGTTCTGTGCTACCACGACCATCGTGTCGTGGTTGTTTGTGCTCCGACATCGTGGTTGTTTGTGACCATGTGTTCTGTGCTACCACGACCATCGTGTCGTGGTGATTGTCGTGTATTTGGATGTTGCCGGCCGGCGATGCCGGCCAATATGATTTGTGAAATCTATGCAGGTACCCATGAGGCCCTTGAGATTGCCGGAACGTCGATTAACTTATGTTCCTGCAAATTTGGGTACTCCATATGTCCCTTTTTTTTTAGCAAAGGTCATGCCGAATTTTTTCATGAATTTTAGCATGACTTTGCTAAAAATAGAACAGATGGGGTATTGCGACTAATGCATGGGCCGGGGTATCTTAGTACTTAATTAAGTGATTTTTTTCTTATATTTGTTGTACTAACTTTTTGCCTCTTTTTAATGCAGTGCAAACATGTCGGCCAACGCGGAGCCCGACCCTTCTAAGCATATGAGCGTCGAACAAGAAGCTAGAACTTTGTTTTTAAATTTATATTTTTATTTAAGGTTGATGGCGACTCCCTCCTCCCTCCCCACCCATGGCGATCTCCATGGCGACTCCACCACCACCATCTAGGCGCTCCCCACGACGTGGTCATGGCCGGGGTAGGAGATGATCCCTACGCGGATCCCTCCTCCATCGTCCATCTCCTGGATTTCTCCCCGGGTCACGCGACCCGGGCCAAGGTTCGTCACCTGTTTGCCTCCTCGGTGAACCCTGTGTCTAGGTCACACCGTTTCTTCCTTGTGGTCTCCTTTGGTCGATCTTCTTTCCGGCTGTCAGATCTGAATGCTAGCATCGCCCTCTCGGCTTGCTTGGGTGTTGCACATGATGAGATTGAGATCTTGAATCTTCGTGATCGGGTTTTCAAATTTGCTGTCAGTTGCAAGGCTGTGGATTTCTTTATTCAGAATTTAAGATCTTATTCGTGCCGGCAATTTCATTGTTACTTTCATCTCTGGGGTTTTGGGGGACCTAATTGGCTCAGAGAGGAGCAGATTTATTATAAGGAACTTGAGGCTGAGTGGTCTTTTGCTGGTAAAGGTCATGCTACTGGATCCCGATCTGGAAATCTGAGGTACCGATCCAACTCTACGGTGCCCATTCGCAATGCTTTCAATTCTGTCCACCGCAGTTTTCAGCGTAATTCCTTTCGTGATGCTCCTGCTATCCTTACCGGTGCTAACGCCGTGCCTATTGGATCACCTGCTGTTCTTACTGGTGCCAATTCTATGCCCATTGGATCGATTTCGGTGCCTTTGCATGCTTCGGAGTCTGCTCAAAGTGATAGATCTGATCACGTTGATCATGGATCTGGAGGGAGCGGGAATCTCGGTTTTTTGAACACTACTCCTTCACGGGCCTCGCAGCCAATTTCCAGCCCAGCCCACCCGGCCTACTATGTTACCAGCCCACGTAGCGAAGAGCCTGCTGTTAGGCAACAAATAATCCGCGCTATTGATGCGATAGTTTGCCGTAATTGCTTGATTGAGGGTCATCCTGCTTCTTCTTGTTCAAGTAAAATCAGATGCAGAGTTTGTTATGGATACGGCCACATTGCACGGCATTGTTTCAACAAGAGAAAGAAATCGCAGATTTATCGGGAAAAAATCACCAATTCGAGTACTATATTAGCTGGAAGGCAGGAAGACGCGGCTATTCCCCTGCTACAGTACGAGGGTTCCCTCGAGCTCTCCGGCGACCCATTGCCACCGCCTCCGCCTCCACCTTCATCGCCTATGGCGAACTACCCATGCGACTTCATCCCCCACCTCCCCCCTGGTGCTGGTTTTATCCCACCCAATGGCTTGCGGCCGCAGCGTGGGTATACCACGGTAGGAGGCTCTCTCCCGCAGTCATGCGATGCTTGGGCGATCGTCATCCTCAAACCATAGCCTCATCCCGATCAATTCCAAGGTACATCTGTTCTCATCTGCAATTTCCTGGAGCAGCAGAGGAGATTTACTGTCAGAGAGATTTCACGCAGTGGTTTAGGTGTCGCACTTGTTCGATTTCTGGATGTTGTTGAGAGAGATAATGCTGTTCTGTCTAGCCCTTATTTTATTGGCGACACTGTGATGAGGATAGTTGAACAAAACAGAGGTAGAAATCATAGATCAGTTACCTTCACACATGATTGCTGGCTGATGCTGATGAATTACCCCATGGAATGCTGGAACCTTGATACTATTGTCATATCATTAGCTCAGTATGGCAGAGTACTAATCTGGAACAGAGACGACTCCAACAGGGCTAGAATTCTGGTTAAGATGAGAGTCTACAATATAGATAACATCCCATTGAGCATTGTCGTAACCCAATCCACCTCCAATTTGGGTACTGGTGACTCATGGTCTTGCCCAACAATTATCATGTCATCGGTGATGTTAGGTGCAGGACCAGGAGACGAAGATCCTCTCCCGCCTGATGGACAGAATCCCCACCCGGTGCCCATTATTGTGGATGATTTTCACTTTTGGCATGCTGAACATGAGGGGGAGGTGCAACATGCTGATCTAGAAGGTGAAGCAGATGCTGCAGCCCATGCTCCTGCACATGAAGACCCTGTGCTTATGACACCTCCTCAGAGCCCAGTGCATGTTGGTGAAATAGATGTCCAGATGGAAGAAGCAATCATAGAGGAAATCATTGTGGAGGAGCAGGAACATCCCATGCAGGATTTTCAGCCACACCAACCTGTAGTTGAACATGAGGAGCTTCAGGGAGAGCAGAACATTCAGCCAGAACCTGTTGATGTCCCTTTTGCTGCACCTGTGGATGTGCAGGTTGCACCGCCTGTGGCTCCACCTGTGGCTAGAAGAAGAAGGGGGAGGGCAGCTGCCCCACCCAATGTGGACCTGGTCAGGCGCAGTAACAGACTTGCAGGTCTTGCTGCAGGGTTCAAGGACAAGCCACCTGTTGAGGAAGAGGGAGAGAGCTCCTCCAGGAACCTGACTGAAGAATTTGAAGCCCATGTGGTGGACACATCTGCTCCCGCTCCACCTGCTCTGTCAACCTCCATGCTGCAAACTATTGGTGGTGCACACTGTCAGATGGCATCTACGATGCTAACTGAAGATGAGCTCAACTATGACAGTACCAATGATAGTATCGAAAGCAACTAAGGGTGATGAGGCAGCCTGCAAATGTCTCACTGTTACCCCAGTTCATTCGCTCCAGTCCAAGCGTCAGTCTGTTCAGTCCGCTCTGATCATAAGCAGTGTACATGTGGTGGTTCTGTGTAACTGTTTATGTCAGTATATCTGGTTTTATATGTGTGCTTTCGATGTTAAAACTTTTATTATGTCAGTACTCGTTCCTGAGCTTGTGAGTTGTGTGATCCATGTTATCAGTTTGTCAGTTCTCTGCTGGTTTATGTACTACGTGATCAACAGTTATATGTCCTTTTGGTATGCATGTTATATCTGGGCTGCGATGGATGAATTTGCATTTTACCATATGAGCTTTTATGCCTGCTTTGGTATTTATTGCACGCTGAACTATTATTGCTCTGCTCCTATCAATGAATATGTTCTTGCGGCCTATCTCTGGTTTCACAGAAATTCTGGGTTATTTATGATTTCCCAGCTCGCACCTCTCCCCATTGTTCTTAATGAATAGATCCTGGTATATATTGGATTGGAACCTCAGAGGCATTAATTCACAGCGCAGATGGAATGAAATCAGAGCTAAGGCAGATGAAAGCAACTGCCACATTATGTGTTTACAGGAAACTAAAAGGGAACAATTTGACCATGCCTATATCAGGAACTTTTGTCCTAGAAGGATAAACCAATTTGCTTATTCTCCATCTGTGGGTAACTCTGGTGGCATTATAACTCTTTGGAATGGAAATATGTTTGATGGAACTGTTATTCAGAGTAGCAAATTCCAGCTTACTGTGCAACTTATTTGCAAACTGTCTGCTAGAGTGTTTTATATCACAAATGTTTATGCACCAACTGTGGAGGAGGAGAGAGAGGTTTTTCTGAACTGGATGCATGATATTGACACTTCACTGATGGAATACTGGATTATTCTTGGAGATTTTAACCTTATGAGATCGCCTGATAACAGGAATAGGCCAGGTGGGGACTTGAATAATATGCTGAGATTTAACCGTATTATACAGCATCTGGATCTTGAGGAAATTCCTCTAAAAGGCAGAGCATATACATGGAGTAACATGCAGGACTCTCCATTACTGGAAAAACTGGATTGGATTTTCACATCTCCTAATTGGATTAGCACCTTTCCTAATACCTTAGCTACTCCTATGGTTAATTTGCAATCTGATCATGTGCCCATTCTGATATCTATTGGTTCTGATATGCCTAAATCCCAGCTTTTTAGATTTGAAGAATATTGGCTTGAATTTGATGGACTCAGTGAAGTGGTTAACACCTCCTGGCAAATTACTAGAGGTTTCTCTAATTCTGCTCAAGATATAACTGCTAGACTAAAGTCCTTAAGGAATGGAATCAAGAAATGGAGTAAGAACTTATCTCAGCTGACCAAAATCATTTCCTCTTGCAATTATGTTCTTGCCTTGTTTGCTGGTCTGGAAGAGCAGAGGCCTCTCACTTTACAGGAAAAGAATTTCAGGAAAATTCTGAAAAGACATGTTGAAAAATTGCTAGAAGCCAAGCGAATATTTTGGCGAAATCGGGCAAAAATTAAATGGGCCAAGTTGGGAGGGGAGAACACAAAATTCTTCCATGCAGTGGCCTCACAGAATTTCAGATGTAACTATATGTCTAGTATTACCACTGAGGATGGTATTATATTACTCGACCATGATATTAAAGCTGCCCATATTTGGGCTTCTTTCAAGAACAGAATTGGTGTTTCTGAGAACCCACATGCCACTAACCTAATTGGTCAGTACATTCAGACAGCAACACACATGGATTTCACTCAGCTTGAATTACCTTTCACTTGCTCCGAGATGGATGATATAGTAAAACATATGCCCACTGACAAATCACCTGGCCCGGATGGTTTCAATGGTGCATTCCTGAAGAAACACTGGAATACTGTCAAAGCACAGTTCTATCAGCTCTGTCATGATTTCCATGCTGGTAACATCAGCTTAGAAAGTATCAACACAGCATACATCACATTAATTCCAAAGGTGAATTCTCCTGTTGGTGTGAATGATTACAGGCCAATTTCCCTGGTCAGCCTGCCTCTCAAATTCTTGACAAAATTATTGGCCAATAGATTACAGAGTGTAATTGTCTCCCTGGTGCACAAGAACCAATATGGCTTCATTAAAACCAGGACTATCCAAGACTGTCTTGCTTGGGCATATGAGTACCTCCATTTATGTCACAAATCAAAGAAAGAGATAGTGATATTTAAAATAGACTTTGAGAAGGCTTTTGATAAAGTGGAATTTAGTGCCATTCTGGAAACAATGAGGTGCCTTGGATTTGGGGAGTTGTGGCTCAGTTGGATTAAGGCCATATTACACTCTGCTTCTGCTTCTGTGTTGCTCAATGGTGTTCCTGGGAAGAAAATCCACTGCAAAAGAGGTGTCAGACAAGGGGACCCACTGTCTCCTCAGTTATATGTGCTGGCCTCTGAATTGCTACAGTACATGGTTAATAAAGCATGGAATGAGGGTGATCTCAATCTGCCTCTGGATCACTCTTTTGGGCTGGATTTCCCCATTATCCAATATGCTGATGACACACTTATTATCTTGCCTGCCTGCCCCACCCAGCTTCTGGCAATTAAAAACATTCTATTGATATTCTCATCGATTACTGGTCTCAAGGTGAACTACAGTAAGTCCTCTCTTGTGCCTATAAATGTGACCTCTGAAAGATGTGCTGAGTTGGCGGAAATTATCAGTTGTAAGCCAGAGGCTCTTCCTTTCACCTATTTAGGATTGCCTATGGGGACTACTAAGCCGAAATTGGAACATTTTATTAGTATTCTGGAGAGAATTGATAGAAGGCTGTGTGGCATATCCAATATGCTGTCTTATGATGGGAGACTAACTGTGGTTAAATCCATTATCATCTCCATTCCTCTGTTTGCTATGTGCACCATCAAGATGCCCCTACGTTTTCTTGATCATGTGGAAGGCTCTGCTAGAAGTTTCCTTTGGAGGAACAAAGATATTCATAAAAGAGGACATTGTCTGGTTAAATGGGAGCAGGTCTGTAAACCAAAAAAGGCAGGTGGTTTGGGTGTGATTAACCTTAGAACCCATAACTCAGCTCTGCTTATGAAGCATCTTCATAATTTCATGAACAGAATGGATATACCCTGGGTGAAACTCATCTGGGAGGCACACTATCAGCATAACAAACTTCCCCAGGCACAATCACCTTGTGGTTCCTTCTGGTGGAAAGACATTCTGTCCCTATGGGATAGCTTTTTGGAATTGACCTGCTGCAAGCCTGAAGATGGTAGGACCATCAGATTTTGGAAAGATAAATGGAGAGATATCACACCTGCAAGAGCCTTTCCTCACCTGTTTTCATTTGCCCGACAACAGGACATTAATCTGGAGCAGTTTCTGGTTATCAAGGAAAGAAATATGCTCGATCATTTTCATTTGCCCTTGTCCATGGTGGCCTTCCAGCAGAGTGAGAATGTTTCTGCTGAGCTGGATGATCTGATCCACACCAACTCCACTGACAGATGGATGCTGACCAATGAGACTAAATTCTCTGTTAAAAAGGTTTACAATGCTCTCACACCATTGGATCAGGCCCCTACTCCTTTCCTCTGGATATGGAAGTCGTGTGTTCAGCTAAAGCACAAATTCTTCTTCTGGCTATTATTGCAAGATAGATTAAACACCAGAGATCTGTTGACCAGGAAGACATTTTATGTAGAGAACACATCTTGTGTTCTTTGCACTGATGCTCCCATGGAATACATGCAGCACCTCTTTTTTGGATGTGATTTCAGCCAGACATTTTGGTGGAGACTAAACCAAGAATGGAATTATGATTTAGACTTATATGAGATGCTCTTAGATGGTCATGCAAGAGCTAGTCATTCCAGCTTTAAGGAATGCTTGATTATTGGTTGCTGGAGCCTCTGGATTCACCGAAACAACATTATTTTTGAGAATGGGCAGTCAGACCATGAACTTTGTATCCATTCATTTAGAGAGGTGTTTTCTCTTGTTATGCATAGAGCTAAACCTTCTCTTAAAGAGGGTATGCAGCAATGGCTTGATGCCATGTAATTTTTGACAGGAACTTTCACCACTCCGCATGTAACTATCCCATTTATAAAATAAATTGCAGTAGGGGCTTTCCCTACTGTTTTCCTGTAAAAAAAAACAAGAAGCTAGAGATGTCAACAAGTCGTTCTGGGAGATGTCCTAGGAGTTGGAGGAGGTGGAGGCCGCCGAAGCGGCTAGTGGTGGCGAACGTGCCGACGATGAGCAAGAGGGTCGGGAGGATGACGCCGAAACCACCGATGCAGCTTCTAGTGGCGGCCATGAGGATGACACCACCACCACCGATGGTGGCGACCACACGGATGGTGGTGGTGGCAGCAACCCGACCGCTCAGAAGCAGAAGAAGCAAAGGAGGGATCGGACACCGCAAGCGCTCGCCAACATCACAGACGTGTTCACTGAGGTCACGGCATGTGGTCTACCAGTGGCGCCGCTGAAGCTTGCCAAAGGGTACGGCATGCAACTAGGGTGCATCCTCCGGAAAGCGTGCGATCAACACGAAGGACCTCAGAAGCAAGGCCAATGAGCCTTTGGTCGAAAACCTCCTCAAGAAGCTTTACCAACGATACACGTTCTGCAGCCGTTCAACAAAAAGGTGGACAGTTTAGCCATCACGAAGATGAGCACCGCCTTGAGCAGCTGGAAATCCCGGGTGAAGAAGAAGATTGATAAGGGTGACAGCTGGGAGAAGATAAGTGCCAAAGAGCCGACGCTCGACGAAGAAGAGTTCGAGGCATTCAAGTTGTCCTTACAGTCTGAGGAGGCTAAAAAATGGACCAAGTGGGGAAGGAAATGCGGGACCTGAACATAGGTAACCACCGTTTGGGAAGCGGCGGTTACCGAGGAAAACAACCCATTTGGGACAAGGAGGATGCCGAGATTGCACGTCTGGGAAAAGAAAACCCGTGGCATAAAATCACGGACGAGCAGGTTAGGAACTTTGTCCGGTCCCGCTACTATCTGAAAAAGGCGACGGGGGAATTCGTTACCGACGATGACGATGTGAGGGCATTCGAGAAAGTGCTGGTAAGGAATTTAATTACCGCGGATATCTCAAAGTTCATTGCGTTGATCTAATTAGATAACGAAGCCATATTTCTACATGGGTTCACCTTAATTTCCTTTGTCTGCAGGAGGACGAGTTGAAGGCTGACGCTGAGGCCGGCCCGTCGTCCCAGGGGTCGACGGAGCCGTGGGACACGACTTTCAACAGGGCGACGAACGTTTACAAGAAAAGGGACAAGTCGGCGCCGCCGACGTCAGCTGGCCGTGTGTCCGGCTTTGGCACGAGCATGAAGTTCCTCCAGTACTACAGCACGGACGCGAGACGAGAAAGGAGAGGAGGAAGTCGACTAGGGATAAAGCCGAGGTTGTGGAGCTAAGGAAGAAGGTGGAGTCACTAGAGCAGGAAAAAGTGGACTCCAGCACGGTGGACAGTTAGGAGGAGAAGCTTCGGGCGATCTTACCCCCTGGGTTGATGGAGGGGTTAGCTGCTTGGAATGCGGCAGGTCGACAGGGGCCGATACACGTGCCCAGCTACGCCGGCAGCAACTCCAGGAATAACGTGTCGCCGGACCTGGTGACCCCGCTGCCCAACACCGCGGCGCAGCCGCCGCTCCTTTTGGTCCCACCGACGCCCCCTACCGTGAAAGATACCGAGGCGCTGCCGGTGGCGGCGGTGAATGATAGGCCGGCCGTCGGCACCGGTGCCCTTGTCTCGACATTAGCCGAGCTCAACGCCATCACCAAGGTAAACTAAATAGTTAGTCCGCGTCATCTTCTATAACTATGCCTTTGATGACTGCCATCTCATGATGCCCAACATGTGTTGACTTAGGACATGCCTTGCATACTCCTGCATAGGGTGGGGGCCGGCGACGAGTTGAAGGAAGTTGCTGAGGGCACTGTCGTACAACCATTGAGCCGCGATATGCACCACACTAAAATGAGCGAGGCTGTGATGAAGGTCAGGCTGACTACGGTAGTGCCCGAGTTTCGTGACATCGACCCCCCCCCCCATGCAACCTCCGGGAGCCGAGGAGGACCACATGGTCCTTGGAGATTGCGTCAAGTGGCTCATGGAATGGCCGAAGACCCAGATTCGTCTTGGGGAGGGTCTTCAGGGGTTGAGGCGCACCACCGGCGCCACCTCGAGGCCCCCGATCGTTCGGCCCTCGAAGCCGCCACAAAAAACTGTTGGGAAGGAACCGGCGCCACAAGCAGCCGTCGCCACCACCCGGAAGGAACCGGCGGTCGTCGCCACCACCAGCCGCCACCAAAAACAGTTGGGAACGTCTGTACCGCAACGGCCGTCCAAAGCCAAAGACGTTGCACCTCAACTTGCTGGCAACGACGACGATAATGAGGATAATGTCGACGTCGATTGCTTCCTCAACACTGGCGCCTCCAAAGATTTCTACATGCCTCCTGTGGATGAGGAACCCTTCCGCGGTCACGGCGATCAACCTGGTCGTCCCACTACATGCACGCAGCGCCTGACCTTCCAGGGTTTATCTCAAGACACGCCTCCGGAGGCCGGCGATCAAGACAAACCGGCGGCTAACGTTTTCAGCCCTGGCACACTGCAGAGGACGGTTTGCGAGGGGTTAGCACCCCCAGCATCCCCAGAGATGAAGAAGAAGAAGCACAGGAAGAGAAGTAGGCCAGGCGCCTCTGCGAGCCAGCCAGCTCCTAAGATTATCCGGGGTCATGAAGACATGGTATCACCCCGTGCGGATGGCTTGACCCGAGTTCATGAAGCTGGTAAACCGATACTGCCTCCGGAGCTGCTCTGCCTCGCAGAAGGACCCATGCACTCTTTGCATCAATCTATCTTGACGCTAGAGGGCTTCCTTCTTAAAGACGAGAATCCAAATTACCCGGTGTTCACGGCCCAGGTGCCAAAGGACTCGGACTTCGTCCATGAAGCCCCCGCGGATCTGTTCTTCATAGCGTTCGAGGATGTCTTCAATCTGTTTCACTCTAAACGGCTGGACTATAACTTGGTCCGCCTATACGCGCTCAGTACGGCGATGAAGATCAGGAGAGATAATACCCCGTACGTCGCGGTACGGATCCCTACTACATGCGTGACAGCCAGCTGGTGGAAGGATCAAGGACGCGGACCATGGCCACGGAGTACCTCCAGAGGTTCATGCTGACCAACAAGAGGAAGAACAGCCTTCTTGTGCCTTTCTTTCCCGAGTAAGTACACATCCGCTCGCCGCCGTCGTATCTTATTTCTTATAGATTTCTTCCGTTGTTGATCATTTCCAACATTCCGTTTCAATTGTGTTGACCAGGGACAAGTACTGCACACTCATCATCCTAAGCCCGAGGTGGTCCATTGCCACTTATTTCGACTCGGGGAGTTTGAGCAGGAAGAAAGACTACACCAGAATAAAGGGTGTTCTCGATGAGGCTCTCGAGGGCTACACCCAAAAGGGAGGCCACTTCGAAAAAGATAAGAAGGGGGAATGTCTCACAAATGACAACAAACACCGGTTCAGACATGGGACCGAGTTCCATTGCATCAAGCAGAAGCCTGGCAGCGTGAAGGAGGCCTTCTACGTCCTCCATCACATTAAAGGGTTTGTCCGGGATGCAGAGAAAACAAGGATGCCATCTAGTCTCCGAGAATGGACCAAATCTGCGGGGGAAATCACCGATTCTGAGCTTAGAGAAGACTTCCATCGCATCCAGATGCAGTTATCGCAAATCATCATCGAAGATGTCAGCACAAGAGGGGGTCCTTCCACCGCGCCTAGGTAGGATGTATTATAAAAGAAAGCCTTGCCTCACTCGCAAGAAGTGCTTCTTTATTTTCTTTATTATAGACTTATCCACTTAGATGAATAAATCATACTCTATTTATATTATTAACCAATATATATCCCAATCCATCTCTAGGGTTATGCCAGAGAGACATCGAAGAACGCCTAGAGGCTCAGCAGGACACCAGGACGTGGACGACGAAGGAGATGTATAAACCGTTCCCGGCGCCGCTCAAGAAGAAGACTCCATGATCGTGCTCCCGCTATTGCTCACCATCATCGCCGATGTACTCTATTTGATCCTAGTTTAGGCGGTGAACTTCATTTGTAACGTGTGACATGATCGATGAACTTTTGTATAGACTTGTGCAAAAATTTGGAACTTTTCACTATATGTATGTATCTTGGGCTCTAAGTAATGTGATGACATAGTAATATGTCTGTTTTCGAATACCGTGTTAAATATATTATTGTTTCTATTATATCGGTATAAATCCTGTATATATACCTGTATTTCCTGTAATATAGCTATATTTATACAGCAGGCAGCAACAAATCAAAAATACCTGTAATGTATTCTGTGGCGCATGTTTTTTTTCCTGTGGCGCATGGATGACACATGCGGCCACCGAAATATTTCTGTGGCGCATTGGTCTGGGTGCGCCACAAAAAATTGGTCTTTCTGTGGCGCACCCCCGCATGCGCCACAGCTGCATGCGCCACAGAATTATAATTTAGTTGCGTGTGGGTGCGTCACAGAAAGGCAAAATGGGTGCGCCATAGATGGCCTGTTTCCTAGTAGTGTTGGAGTTGCCCTTATCCTCTTGCCCAGCGCTAGAGTTGCCCTTATCCTCTTGCCCAGCGCTAGCAAAGATTGCGTCGGAGATGGTAGCCAGAGCATCACTGCAGGTGTCGATGTTTGTGTTAGGAATCGATTGCATTCTTGTTGACATCTTTGGGGTCCTACGTGCACAAAGGGAGGATATACTTGTATTTTGATTTCTTTCAAGGTCCTCTTTGCAGTGTTCAATTATGATATGAATGCAAGAACTTCAGGTCCCTCCCCACTGGTAAGAAAACCCTGTATTTATATCAATGTAATGCTATGGATTATGTAGTACTGTTTTGATCTAATAAAGAGCTTCCAGACATTGAAGGAAAAAAGAGATAGTGAAGGCATTTTTGAGAAAAAAGCATATGAACTGAAAACGGTCTAGGTTTAAAAATTCTCATAATATACAGGACCATACTCCGTACAGGATTGACGACTGTTAGATATGTTTTTACAGATAAACGGAAACCAAAACGTTGATACATCCTCAAAGGCCAAAACCAATCAGTTCAGTCCACAATTCCACATCATTGTCGATCACACCTCACAGTAATCAAACTCCTGGTGCTAAACTAGACAGTAATCATGTCCTTTTCTGGAAAAGATCCTGGAGATCGATTATATCAGCAAGAACTCCTGCAGCCGTGGTGTCGTTCCCTGCTCCTGCGCCCTGGATCACCAGCGGTGAGCTCTCATAGCATCTGCTGTATATCTCCACCTGATTAGGAGAAACAATGCATTTGTAAAAAATTCACTGCAGCAATGGCCAGTCTACGGAAGAAAAATTGTATACTGAATAGTCAAGTTGTAGCAGTTAAGGCACTGGTTTTCAGAAAACGAAAGGTATTTGTCAGAGATATAACGGAGAAAACGAAAGGTATTTGTCAGGACATCAAAAGGATTTGTGCGCCATTCAAGAGGCTAGTGCCCATTTTGCACCATTTATTTGCTAATTCACAGAACAGGGTCACTTGAACATCAGAGCATGTAAGCCTTGATTCTGCTGTTGTTCCGAAAGACATCTATGGAAAGCTGAGTTTCCATCAAACTGCTTCTCCCACATTAAAACCAGTTTAAGCAATACTGACTTCAGTACTTCTAGAATTACACACTTTATTCTAAGTCGACAAGAAAGCCAAAAGAAGAGGTAAACAGCATAGAAACCAGTAAAAAGTAGAGTATTCTTTGCATCAACAAATGATCTAGAAGGGTTAAGAGTGAGACACTAGGACATCCCGTAGAAGGAAAAAAGAAACCCTGCTCAGCTCTTTTGTTTAGAGCTGTTAATAAGCATCCATTGGGCTAATAACAGAGAAGTGATGGATGACAATGCACGAACAAGAGAAAAGGAAAGGAAAAATAATATCATACCACATTGTCACTTCCCCTCAATCTCCCGAGTGCAGAATCTTTTGGGACCTCTTGAAGGCCCACTTGGCACCTACGAAATGGGGACATCAAGAAGACTGGAACTTTGCCACATGCACAAGATAAGTAATTGAGAAAAATGTGAAACAAGAAACATCTGCGATAATGAGGGACCATATGTCCAGTATATCCTCCTTCGTTTTCCACTTAGCGGCGTTTTAGTTTAGCAGACTGGTTTTATAGTTGGGCAAATGGCTATTGATCCAGAGAAATAGATTGGAGATTTTGACAGTACTTTTTTATAAATGTAAAAACACTGATTGATGATGCAAATGGACATTGCACAATGCCCGTCACAATGGGCAGGATACCTGGATACATACCCTGTGTTTCCAATGACACCAACACATCGAAGAACATTTCCTCTGAAAGATGCTGCCTTGACTCTTTCTTCAATCTTCTCATCAAGTTGCACCAATCCACTTTCAAGAAACTCCGTTGTGGACATAACCTCAGGTCCTAACTCGCTTGGATATAAACTCTCAACCTGAAGATAATTACAAAATTAGCTCAGCAAATAATGTAGAGTGCTTATTCGAACGCACTTCCTCACTGGAATGTAGGGCAGTAAATTAATGACGTAGCTTTCCACAAAAGTGAGACCTCAAGCGAGCAATGGGTTTTGGAGGTTACAGATTATAATTATGGGATCAATCAAATAATAGCTTTACATGAATTGGAGGGTATTTACAGTTTTTCAAACTGTAGCATACGATGGGTGGCATTTAACCTGATGTTATCTATATACTCCCTAGTAGACAAAAGGAGTCCTATGCATGGCAAACAAGTACCAGCATATGACAAGAGGAGACTTCGTAGAGAAACTATCACCAAGTAGAGTGATGTGAAAAGGAGTTGATTCATCTGGAACCTACATGATTCTTGGTGAACAGTCAGGTTAACTGTAAAGTGGAACGTGCATATATAGGTTTAAGCTATAGCAATGAAAAATATCATCCCATGCACAAGGATCAATACAAATCGCAAATGTTAGCTGAACAATATTGAATATAGGCGTACATTGATATCTTCCATGCTGATGTGTTGCCCGAGAAGCCTAGCTAGGATCAATGCCTGCACGCAAACGAATTAGTCTGACTAGTTAAAAAAAGGACCAAATAAAAGTTACAAAACATTTGAACCTGAATATAAATTTCCTTTTTGAAAACACAATATAATTTAATGTAGAACATATGCAAATGACTAACTGGAAAGTGAAGATACTGAAATTCAAATTAGGACAGGTGAATAAAGTAGGAATGGCCTGCTTGAATTGGATGTCATTTATGATTTTGGCTGTATTAGTTAGGATATTCTTTTTATCAAATCCTAGCATTAAAATATAAACGCACAAAATATAACATGCAGCAGCAGCAAGCGTGAGCAGCAGTACAAAGAATATGCATATCAGTTTTGTACTTCACCTAACAAGAGAAGAACAATACAGCCAAAGGCTAAACAAAGACACTACTAAAGTGAATGATGTTCATATTCATGAGCACGACGCAGCTTACTAACTCAGTGCATGAAAAATGTGAGCTATCTAACCTTTCTAGCCACATCCATCCCGCTGAGATCATCACGTGGATCTACAAAAATTAAATTAAACAGCACAGAGTAAATGCACTTTCCCGAGAAGAGCATAAGTTAAACAAAGTATATCCATCCTACTCCTTATACTTACCTTTAGGATTTATTCACAAAAAAAGCCAAACACAAGATATAACTCATTAGTTGAACTGTTTTTGCAGACTCCCATGGTGTCCCACATTATTTATTTTACAGCATTGCGCTTTTAGGAAAGTAGAGTCTATAGCACCATTCAAAAAGATCATGCCTTAAGATAAACTTTGAACCTGAAGTACACATTTTAGATTCCTTTTTTTAAAGTCTACTAAAGAAAAGTAGAAAAAAAAACTATAAGAGAGTACATCAGTTATGTACATCATAATGTCTAAGCTTTACCATCTTCCATATACTCATTAAACAGCAGTGCTTCGAAGTAAACATATATATTATTATGACATATTACAGATAAAGTAGCAATATGTTGTTGCAATCCAATATTGAAACTACCCATTCTCCTTAGAACCTGATGAAAACTATTTCTTACTTACCTACCATCTAGTTTCTGAAAATATGTTATTGAACTATTTATACAAGTACACATGTATACATATCGTGATGATGGATATCAGGTGAATATATCTTTTATACCTGGTTCTGTATAACCAAGAGACTTGGCTGTTTTCACAACTTCACTAAATCTTTTTCCATCCTCCAGCTCACTCATCACGTAGCCAAGTGTACCTACAATAATATATTGACGAAAGAGTGTATTGTTATTTGTAAAACATGTGCTTTATCATAACAAACATGTTGATAATTATATACCACTCAGGCTGCCAATGATTCGGGAAATTGGATCTCCAGATGCAGTAACGCGGGTTACAGAAGCTATTACAGGCAAACCTGCCCCGACCTGGAAATAAAGATTGCATGGGTCTGAAGAGGCCCTTTGTGAAAATGGAACATGAGAAAGCAAGCGAACCGCAGAAACAGCCAAAAAAAAAGTAGTCTGAATGTACATGGCCTTCCTTCTACAGCCCAATCTCATTGTCTTTTCACATTAAAGTGAACTAATGAATGAATATCCATGAAGAACAAGGAATCAAAAACAATGAATCAACATCAGAAATTAACAGAAAAATGAAAAAATATACAGACATAAAATGAGCAAGAAAAGAAGAAATGAATCCTAGTAGCATGTGCATACAGTAGATTCAAATCTTATCTGGCGGAAGTGAGAGGTCAACTTTTTATAATCCTCCTGCATGAAAAGAAAACAAATCAGGTAAAAGTAGAAACCTTACCTAATTGACTGAATATAAGACAATGTAAGATTATACAGCATTAAGTAAAACTAGGAGCCAAGATGGCCTTACATAAGCACATGTAAGAGGCTTCTTGTTTGCCAATACAACGCAGCATCCATGGTTCACGGCATCCGTCAGCAGAGAAACGGTGTCATAAGTTGCAGAACAATCAACTAGCACCAGACCTACAAAAGGTGTTCAGGTATAGCACCAGCAGTAAGGAAGATCCGTAGACATCGAGAAAATCTCAGAGATCAAAGCATGGATTCTACACTTATGTTTTTCTATTGATTGAAGCATATAACCTCGCCAAGTATAATATATTGTGCAACCGGAATGGGTAGGTGCATAGGTGTGTGGGCTGGGATTCGTGAGCAACTGAGCGCATAATTGACAAACCTGTTGTTCTCCCAAGCATGGTAGCAGCATCGATGACTTTCCCCATCGCCTCCGGCTTGTCGAACACCTGACAGTGCCCTGAAATTCCACGCCCAATCCAACTACACATCAAATCGACACGATACGGATAGAAGAACCGAGCTCCCAACGATACTATGAGACGAGGAATACCGCGAGCGAGCAGCGAGGACAGGGGCGAGCCGGCGGACTTGGCGGCGCAGAGGTCGGTGAGGAGCGCGTCATCGAGGCCGCTGGCGCGGACGTCGTCGGCGACGAGGAGCGAGGAGCTGTCGGCGACGCCCACGATCCGGATGGCGACGCCCTATCGTCGGAAGCAGGTAGGTATGAGCGCCGCCGAATCGGGCAGGGGAAAGCGGCGGCGGGCGGGGGGGATGAAGCTGACCTGGTTGGCGTGGAGCGGGCGGCAGGAGACGATGTGCCGGAGGAGGTGGCGGCCGACGCCACCGCAGCCGAGGAGCACGACCGGCAGGACCGAACTCGCCTGCGCCTGCTGCATTCCGACAGTCGGATCGATCGGCTTCGATTCGTCTCGTCCAGAGATCAGCTGCTGGAGTGTTCGGAGCGCAGGCAGGAGAGCTTTTCAGCTGCTCCGTAGGGCTTTTGGGCCGTACCACGCCAAAGTTACCTACCGCCACAGCGCCCACTCGTGGTGATCTCCGGCGAAAAAAATTGGTGCAGGAAATGGGGAGCTCCTAGTTCACGACCCGTGCGGAGGAAACAAAGCTCCGCATACCCCCTGCGCACGTTATTGGGTCGGCCCACTTTGGACTGCAGGCTCTTTTCTGGAGGTTCGCTACATGGGCCGCTCCCAACGCGGCCCAATAACAGGTACTGCTTCTCTTTTTTTTAAATTTATGTTTTATTTTCCCTTATTCTTTTCTGTTTTGATAGTAATAGTTAGCGGGCACGTGCACACACGTCTGGACATTCAAACACAGGCGTCTTTTGAATTTTATCTTTTATAGCTGGTATACACGTGCAACACATGACTTCGACCATAAAAATGTGAAAAATAGTTGCCCAGCATATTTCCATAGAACTGTAAAATTGCATATTTACAATAGCAACCAAGAATATACCATAGTCATACTACCCAATATATATATCCAAATCTACAACATTCAAGGTCATGTACCTTCACATAATGTTTTAGTTTTCACAGGTGCACTGCTGCCTCAAAGCACCTGAAGAAAAAGCACAGGCAACTATTACAAATCATCATAAACAAAACTCACATAGAGGAGGCCTGGCTGGTACGGTTGATCACGGAATTTGAACAAAATATAGCAGCCTATGAGGATCAACCCAACTCTACTGTTTTGAGTGTAGGAGGAGAGATAATGAGCACATATGAAACACGATATTTCCATCATAATCCTTACTTTGTTTAGAAAATATAAATTTTGTTTACCATTAGGTGAGACCATATTTATCTAGCATATACCAATTTAACATTTCTTCAGACCAAATACTGGAACATGAACTAAAAATAGAGATATCAAGGAAAGTAAATGGGGAAATCATAATTGCACAACTGAACAAGTGCACTGATTGGGGTTAAATACATAGCAGCTGCAAAATACACGCCACGGTAGAAGATACCAATCTACTATAATAATAGACATACAAATTCAAATAGGAAATAGGAATCAGAATGGCATGAGAGGAATACACCGTAGATTTTTATTTATAATTTGACTAACTCAATGTAGAGAGAAATTCAATGAATAGACAAAGGGAGGCAATAAAGTGGGGGTCATTGTTTAGTTCCAGTCTCTCTAATTCATGAAACGGTCTTGCTAGCAAGCAGGCGAACCGCCACAATCTTCTAGGAAATCGTATTGGCTCTCTAGTCTCAACCAACGGCAAAATTTGTTGAGACCACGTATGCATATAGTGATTCTCACAAGATATCTCTTACAAAATCGAAGAAAATGGAACTACATATACTTTCAATTTAGACAAAACCTGATCCCTTGCCATGCATCGAACCATATATTGAGTTGGTACCCCAGTAGAAAATATTGAGGTTACTCCGACTCCAGTATCCCCCATCTCAATTCCACGTGCAACAAACGTCTCCACAAACTTACAAAAACTTGATGAACATCAGTGAGTACTAAACCTTCTCCCAGGACTGGTGAGGTGTCCATCTAGACCAATAATGTTCGTATTTCAGCAGAGATCTATCGAAAAGATGCATAACTTTGTTGTTTTGTTGGACCACGATTTATCTAATCAGTTTACCATCCCGACCACTTATGTAAGCTCTTTATAGCTCAGAAACTTGAATATTGACCAAATTAAATATTCCAGAAAATTCCTTCAGTTGCCTTGGGTACCACGGTGAAGCTGCATAGAAGATGATGATCCACACAGTTAGTCTTATCAAAGATATTGATTGTACCCCTGAACTACTAAAAGGTTAACTAAACAGAAATCTACCCAACCAATAAATGAACGCCTGTGTCACATACAACAGGATATTAAGCATGTCAGTTATCAATAAGTTTTAAGAAAATTAAGCTATTTTATGCAAAATCACATGAGAGCAATTGTTTTTAACTACCTCTAATGGCTTGTTGGTCAGATACGTCTTGATTTGTACAGAGTACTCCAATGGCTTCCTGTCGCTATTACCTGATCCTTTGAAGTGTCCTCTCGCCACTTCGGCTGAAACTTCAGCAAAAGCAGAGTGAGCAATCTTTGTAGCTCGGGAAACACTTCTCGGGGAAGAGCTTTGCAATCTCATCCTTTGCTACATGTTCATGGACACACCTGTGAATCAGTATCCCGAGGCACACCAAAAACTGCCAGCGAGAGAAGCATCAAGATTAACTGGGGTCGGGGAATCTGCACCGTCGCAGCTTGGCGCGAGCAACGCCAAGTCGCCACCATGGGGGAAGGTACACCAGAGATGAAAAGCACGGAGATACGTACGGAATCGAACTCTAGCTAAGTCGGCGGATATCTGAAGGAAGTCGGTGGATGACGGCACGTTCGGCACTGTCGAGGCCGGTGCGGTGTGTGTGCCAGATCTCCTGCAGGTTTTACTCCACCGAGTTCTTGGTGCGGTAGCTCCAGCTAAATCTTAGACGATGGTTCCGGCTCCATGGCGGCGGCGAGGCGTGGCTGTTGTTCCGGACATGCCTAAGACGGTAGTTTGGGGTGGGGTGTCGTGCGTACGGCTGTGGCTTGTTTGTGCAATATACTACACCTTTGTGCAAGGCGTGATGGCCCACCCGCGTCAAGGCTGCCGGCGACGGTGGAGATGACGTGTCGGAACCCGTGGCTCGGAGGACACCGAGCAAGGTGCTGGAACTGTCGAGGGCGACGGCACCGGCTGGACTGGAGGCTGCCGTCCTTGCCGGAATACATCGCGCCACCTTCGTCCTATGTCCTGCCGTGCTCCTCGTCCTGCCGTGCGCTCGCAACGGTGGTGAGAAGCTGCTGCCGACGCATGCTGCTGCCGTGGGGAGCACGTGAATCGGCGGTGGGTGGATCCGTTCGATCCGACTAAAAAGAATAAAAGCAACGAATAAAAGCAATGGCATTTTGCTCATAATATGTGATTTGGTGGGAGGGCAAAATGGTATTAAGTGATTTGTGTTGAGTTGTCAAACATTTGAGCAATCTGGACCGTTGGCCAAATATTGTAGGGCTCAGATTTAATGTATCAACACAAGTTTGCTCTTTTAATAGTAGTATAGATAATATGGGTTCATGTTTTTTGAAAAAATAAGAAGAGAAAATTAGTTCTCAAAATTAAATATTCACATATGTTTAATAATGATAAATGATATTTATTATATTGGAACGATTTTTTAAATATGAACATTTATATTATTTGAAGGATTTTTAAAATATGAAATTTATGTTATTTGAACGATATTTAAAAAGACCGGTGAACGAAATCGATATTTGAACAATTTTAAAAATTGAACAGAAAAAAGTCTATGAACGAAAATAATTTTTGAACAATTTTTTAAAAAGTGGACAGAAAAAAGTCTATGAACGGAAATTATTTTTGAACGATTTTAAAAGTGAACAGAAAAGGCCGGTGAACGAAAACTTTGAACGATTTTAAAAGATGACCATAAAATAGCGGTGAACGGAAACTGTTTTTGAACGATTTTAAAAAGTGAACAGAAAAGGCCGGTGAACGAAATCTCTTTTGAACGATTTTAAAAAGTGAACATAAAATGTCTACGAACGGAAATTATTTTTGAACGATTTTTCAAAAAGTGAACAGAAAAAGATCTATGATCGGAAATTATTTTTGAACGGTTTTAAAAGTGAACATAAAACGACAGTGAACGAAAACTATTTTTGAACGATTTTAAAAGTGAACAGAAAAGACCGGTGAACGAAAACTATTTTTGACGATTTTAAAAAAAATGACCAGAAAATAGCGGTGAATGAAAACTGTTTTTGAAGGATTTTAAAAGTGAACCGATAAGGCCGATGAACGAAATCTTTTTTGAACGATTTTAAAAAGTGAACAGAAAAAAGTCTATGGACGGAAATTATTTTTGAACGATTTTTTAAAAAGTGAACAGAAAAAGTCTATGAACGGAAATGACTTTTGAATGATTTTAAAAGTGAACAGAAAAAGGCCGGTGAACGAAAATATTTTTGAACAATTTTAAAAAATGACCAGAAAATAGCGGTGAACGGAAACTGTTTTTGAACAATTTTCAAAAAGCGAACAGAAAAGGGAGGTGAACGAAATCTTTTTTGAACGATTTCAAAAAGTGAAAAAAATCTACGAACGGAAATTATGTTTGAACGATTTTTTTAAAAGTGAACTGAAAATTCTATGAACAGAAATTATTTTTTGAACGATTTTTATATATAAACAATTTTTGAATCTGAACATTTTTAAAATTTGAACATTTTCAAAAAAAAAAGAAAATAATATCTAATAAAAAACTGAAAAGAAAAAAGAAACAGCCAAAAAACAAAAAACGAAAAAGAAAAAGAAACAGGAAAAAAGAAAAAAGAAACAAGAAACAAGAAACAAGAAAAAAACAAAAAACAGAAGCAGGTGCACGTACTGGGCCGGCCCATAAGGCGGGGGGGGGGGGGGGGGGGGGGGTGGGGTGCGCGGAGCTTATTAGTTGACGACCTGGTCGTCAACTAGTAATTGCCCAGGAAATGTGATTTGATCTCAAAACTAAGATCCAAGGAATTTTATATGGAGTACCAAGAACATCCAGCAACAAAATATGTAAATCAGCTCACTCCACTCAAGAAATCGTGTGCAGAATACATCTCGGTACATTACCAATGGCTATAAGAGCATCTCTAGCACATCCCTTAAAACGCGTGAAACCGTATAACTGCCGCATACGGTTTTGAAAGTAAAAAACGCGCAGAACAGAAACCTTAAACTGCGTCGAACCGTAAACAGTTTTTAGTGCGCCCGAGAATTCGACCGTCAGAACCGAGAAAACTAGGTTTCCGCCGCCGAATCGAGGGTGCCCCTTATCCTGGCATTTCGTTGGCGGGAGTGAACTTTCAGCCGCGCCAACCACCACTCCCCTTGAGCCGCCACCGACGATTCCTCTTCCCCACTCCGGCCGACCTCGTCGTGGCCCATCAGCGTTGCCATGAGCTCCTTCGATCCGTCTCTGGTCACCATCCCCATCGCGGCGGCGCCAGCAGCCAATCCAGCAGGTCGGGCAGATCTCGCTGCTAGCTCCGCAACCGCTCCCGTGCCGGCGGCGGCCTCCACCTCCGTGAAGCGGAAGAGGCTCGGTACCGTCAGCGTGGCCCAAGGCATAGCCGCTGCCGCTCTTTCCGCCACCGCATGCCCGCCCGCCGCAGGTGCTCGCCGAAGTTCCCCCTCCATTCCCGTTGTGGTTGGGTCGAAGCCACCAAGGAAGAGGATGGCTGTGCCGAAGCAGAAGAAGACCAAGGCGAATGCTACTGCCCCAGTTGCTTCTCCGCCCCCAACGTCGCTGGTGACTCGAGGTTTGAACATTTCAACTTTTTTCCGCTTTCCTTTACTTGTGAGTTGTTTTGTGAAATTGTGGCTCGAATTTGTAGCTACCCACTCTATGATGTACCTACACAAACAATCGTTGACATGTTGAATGACGGAGCGGTTGACATTGAACAACCCCTCTCGGCAATTTCGGTTACAACGAGGTCGACGATGGCATTGATGGTGGTGACGGCGAAGACGATGAGTTGGAGGAGATCGACGGGGGAGCATTTGATTTCACGACGAGCAAACGAGTGAGGGCGATAAACTACACTATTTTGGAAGATGAAAACTTGATCCGGGCTTTGGAGAGCAAATCTCTCGATTCTATTCATGGCACTGATCAAACCAACAAGCGGTATTGGCAAAGGGTGGAGGACAAGTTCTTTCAACTCATGCCGCGCAATGGTCACACGGTTCCGCGGACCTACCGGTCACTCCAAGGCTGTTGGACGTGATCAAAACAGCTTGCCTCCGATGGAGTGGATGCTTGCAACAAGTACGCAATACACCTCCAAGTGGTACCAACGAGGGCGATTGGGTGAGCTCATTTTGCATTGTTTCACTTTGTTGCATTGCTTGACATTGTTCAACATTGACATGATTTTCTTTTTTGTAGGAACACATTGCAAGAGAAAGGTACATGGAGATGCCAGCCTCCAAGAACAAGCCATTCGCGTTTGACCATTGTTAGAAATTGCTCGAACGAAGTGGAAAATGGAAGTTGAGGGAGCAAGAGCCAAAAAGAGGTGAAATGAAGATAGAATATGACGATGATGCTGCAAGTGGAGGAAGAAACAAGAACAAGCCCGATGGCAACAAGAAGGCCAAGGAGAAGCCGAAGAACCAAAAAGAGGCATCAAGCTTGAGGGAGAAGCTAGATCAAATGGTGCAATAATGGCGTGGATCACACGTTCGCTGGGTACCCCAAGAGGAAGGTATGATGTAGCGTAGCAGCAATTTTTCCTTGATTAAAAAAACAAGGTTATCAATCCAGTAGGTCTTGGAGAAGGCTTCGGACAGGTGTCAATGGCAATGGCGCCGAAAAGAGCTGTTGACCTGGACCTGCGCACACACAAACACACTACTTTGCCCCAACGAAACAGAGAGGTTGTCAATCCCTCCGGCTTGCTGAACACAAAAGATTAAACATATATGTGTAAAATAATAACAGAGCAAAAATGACCAACGAGCAAATGACTAGGAAAAGCTATGGAAACGGTTGTAAGCAATATATGAAAATAGGACCGGGGTCCACAGTTCACTAGTGGTGTTTCTCCGAAAGATAAAAATGTTGGGTGAAAAAATTACAGCAGGGCAATTGAGAAAGTATGGCCGTATAACAATACTATCATGACACAAAGTTCACCGTTTCATTTAATATGGGCATTACGTCAAAATACATAGACCGTTATCCAACTGCATCAATGACTAATAATCCACCCCGGGATCGCTATCCAGCATGTCACCCGAAAGTATTAAGTTGCAAGCAATAGATAATTGCAATAAGCGTGGTGCGTAATGTAAGCAATGGTTACAACATATAGCAATAAACACCGTTGTTTTACCCCTAGTAGCAACAGCACATCTCAAGCCTTAATCGTTTCTGTCAACTCGAGCTCAGACAAGAGAGGCATGAACCCACTATCTAGCATAAATACTCCCTCTAAAGACACAATTAATTACTTCGGCCAAAGCATACACAAGAATCGGAGAGCATGCAAGATCATAAATAAAACATATCATAGATAAAAGTGAACAATAATGTCATGACTCCATAATTCATCGAATCCCCGGAAACACAACATGTAGCATTACAAATAGATGATCCTGATCATGTTAGGCAGCTCACAAGATCTAAACAATGGAGTACAAGGAGGAGAGACAACCATCTAGCTACTGCCATGGACTCGTAGTCCCGTGGTGGACTACTCACGCATCACTCCGGAGGCAGGCATGGTGGTGTAGATGCCTCCGGTGATGATCTCCCCCTCCGGCAAGGTGCCGGGAAGAGCTTCAGAACCCTCCCGATCTAGGGTTGGCGACGACGGCGGCTACGGAACTTTTCGTGGATTTCTGATCGGGTACCAAGGGTTTTCGGGAGGAATAGAATTTATAATCGAAAGGGCGGCATCGGAAGGTTCTCGAGGCGCCTAGGTGGGGCCCATGCGTGGTCCACCCTTGACCGTGCCTGGGTGGCATCTGGGGGCCGTGGGGCCCCTGCAGGCGCCCTCCTGGCTCCGTCTTTGTTTCTTCGTAAAAATAATTGCCGTAAATTATGAGTTGATTCTGAGAAAATTCTCCGACTAGCTTTTCTGAAACAAAAAGACAACAGAAAACAGGAACTGGCACTGAGCATCTTGTTAATAGGTTAGTTCCATAAAATGTGCCAAAATGATATAAAAATTTATAAAAGCATATGGCAATGATATATAACATGCATGGAACAACCAAAAATTATAGATATGTTTGAGACGTATCAGCATCCCCAAGCTTAATTCCTGCTCGTCCTCGAGTAGGTAAATGATAACAAAATAATTTTTGGTAGTGACATGCTACCAACACAACTTTGATCAAATAATGTAAAGCACATGAACTGAATGAAATGATCCAAGACAATGGTATATAGTTGATATAAAACAAACAATGATTAACCATGTGTAACATCTAAGCAAGAATTTTTCATGAATAGTACTTTGGATACTTGAAAATTATAAAACTCGTCATGCTTGATAGCTCACAAAGCAACATTCTTTTGTCAAAGGTGTTTAACCAACACAAAGGAAGATTTAAGTTTTCAGCCAAAGCTTTAACTTGTAACATATTTATCTCAAGATCCTTGCCGAGGAGAACAAGATCATGATGATGAACCGAGAAGATATGGATGAAGTGACCTTGGAGTGGCATGACATCGCAAGAAAGGAGATCTTGGAGCGAAGGAAACAATCGATGCTCGGTAGAGACCATGGTGGTGGTGGTGGTGGTGGCGCTGGCGGCAGTGGTGGTGGTGGTGATATTTCGACAAGTGGTGGTGCCGCCGACGGTCCTCATGACTTGTAGTGGGCATTTTGATGATGGGGGGTGGGCATTTGTATGCAAATTTTTGGGCTTTTGGTTGAGATTTTGTGAACGTGATTCAAAACGATGTTAAATTGCCGTCTTAGATTTGTCAAACTATGTTAATTGTTAAACTAATGTCGAAATTGGATGAATTTGACAACTTTGTGTTTTCAGGTTTACAGTTTGGTATCAGCCACGGCAGAACAGAAACCGTATAGCCGAGGGGTAAAACAGGTTCTGCCGCGGCTCTTTTCAGCCATTAAAACACGGTTTTCGCGAACCTTAAAACGCTTTTATGGTTCAGCGTTTTAAGGGCTCTTCTAGAGATGCTCTAAGGCTGTTGCTCACCGCGCCTCTTGAGGCCATCTACCGAGATTTGGGGCGTGTTTGGTAGCCCACCGATTCCCCAACCAAGCCCTGCGCATGTAAAAACTGGCCATTTTGTTGCCTGGCCCAGCCCGCGTTACGGCATGCGCACGAAACTTAAATCACGCTGGGTCAGGGTGAGGAGGAACGGCCAATTCAATAGTTTTTCCAGGGCCAAGCTGAGGAGAGCCCCTAGTGCCTTTGGCATGCACGTATAACCCCGTCTAATACACGTAAATATACTATGATTCGAAATATTTTGAACACGAGATATGTTCGTATCGACGAGTAGGTTCCATTCAGACGATCGATTTCGAGTTTCGTGGACTCTAGCTTCTTAATTTTGGACCCAAGTTTGCATAATTTTTAGACGAATTTTGTCAAATTCGTCGCACTCGTTCGACCGTTTAAATTTTCCTTCGACGTGTAGCTTCATCTCAACGTTCCGCACAACTTTCGTGTTGGAAGTTTTCTATTTCGGCGGTCGTATACGAGCAGAGCCTGTACTGAATTTTGTATGTGTATAGACTGCACTAGTCACCGCCATTCGCCGTCATGAACTGCACTGTCACGGCAGTAGCTATTGCGCTTCAACCTCCGTCGCCGCCGTTCGCAATGAAACCGGTGATACCCACAAGTATAGGGGATCGTTGAAATCTTCAATGTGTAAGTATAGTATCGATCCCACGAGGAGTAGAAGGTATAAGTATTTATCCTCTCAAATAAGAGTGTCACTTCTCTTATTATCTATGCACTAGATAAACTAAAATGATTAAATGATGCAAGTGTTTTTGGGTTTTTTGCGTAGAGTTTGCAATAATGTAAAAAACTGAAAATAAAATATGACAAGTGAAAGCTCTCAAAGAGAGAAAGCCCAATCCTCTATGCAGCAAGAGGACAAGCTCAAGTGTGTGTTTCTTATAAGTGAAGAACATTCCCAAGGGCTACCTAGACTTCATGGCATAAATATTTCTAGAACAACAAGGTAAGCATTTTGTCAAGTTTTAATCTTCTTTTGGACGGAGCCATAATTAGGGAAAGCTAAATAAATAAACTAAACCCCCTTATGATGGTTCTTATGGCCAAGTAAATGACTGCACAAGAGTTATTAAGACATAGAGTCCCACCATAGCCTTAAACTCTAAGATCCCCGATACTAATACCCTCATAATGCAACTTCATGACTCGGTCTCAGGTTTACATGTCCTCCCAAGTCTCCCTCACTCCATTACACTACGGTTTTCACCTATGAGCCCCTATAGGTGAAGTGATGTGCAGTCGACGTTCGCACAACACCATCATAGAATTACATAAAAAGATAAACACTAGACAAAATACCAACACATGTCATAAATAAATCATTGCCAATCCATCCTATGCCCCAGGAACATGAGAGAACTACTCACAACGCGAAGACATGATATGATTCAATGTCATAAGTGATACAACACAATCTGAGAATACAATCTCCCCACAAAACAATGACAAGTAGCAATTCACAAACATGTAGAATAGTACTTAGACAATAGCTAGGGTTCAACAATCTCAAACTATGAGGGGGATGAAGTGGATCACGAAGATGGTGATGGAGATGGTGCTGGTCTTGACGATGGTGTTGATGGAGACTCCGGAGGGGGGATGGAGGAGCCTTCCGGAGGTGATTCCGGCGGCATTTCCCCCCTCCGATCCTCTCCGGCGGCAGCCTTCTGTCTCCTGTTTCGTGGTTTTTGTGTTTCTCCCCGCCTCCTTCCAAAAGCCGTCAGGGGACTATTTTTATAGTCGTTTTTAGGTCAAGACAAAGGCACGGGGACGAAGATCGACGACATCGGAGGCTCGAGGCCCAGAATAGGGGGTCCCACGCGGTCAAGGAATCTGACCGCGTGGGCCCACCTCTTTCGGACCTCGGGTTTCCGTTTGTTCGCTTACTTTGCTCCCACGCTTCATTCCTTCCAAAAATTGACGCCCGTGAAATATTATGTCATTTGGATGTCGTTTGGGCCCCTGAAAGTCAAAAAAATGGAAAAAGGGGTTTTCTGGTTCTGCAGGGTTAATTCCAAATAAACGGGAAACTGTGAATTATCCCCTAAAATCATTATAAAACATAAATATAACCCATATATGATGCAAATAAGTTGGAATATCAAGTAATAAAATGTAAAATTCATGTATGCATTTTACATGCATCAACCGGTCACGGGAAGTAACCTTCACCACATAAACTAGGAGGTGAGATTATCTCGCGTGCACACACAACCACTATGCAACGCAGGCAACCAAACACAAAAATGCGAAATAAATAGCCAAAAAAGAAAAACGATATGCAGCCAATCAAACGGGGTGCACAATATGGCTCAGGCCACATTTCGGGCCAGACCCAAGTGACCCACGGAGACGGGAGGCCCAAAATTGGTCCAGGTAACCAAACACGCTCTTGTTTGTCTGGTTGTGGGGACGTGCTTCTGTCCATGGAAAAAAAAATAGCGCACTATAGCGCCTCGCTAAATAAATCAGTGTACAATGTATCGTTAATAGCATGATATAGCGCGATATAGCATGCTAATAGAGTATTTTAAGGCCGGCATATTTTACTATAGCGCGCTATTTTTTCCTTGCTTCTGTCTCACGTTGTTTGTGGGCCTGTTGGCTTTTGTGCTCATGCGATGAGGATCGGTCTCGCGTCTTCCTGCGTCGTAGGCTCGTAGCTGGCGTGCGCACCTATCGATTGGTGGGCTGCTCGCTTCTGCCACGCGTGGCCATCGAACCCGGACCGATACCCCCAAACCCAGGCCCTCTCGATCACTCCATTCCCTACTGATACGTCCAAAACGTATCTACTTTTCCAAACACTTTTACTGTTATTTTCCCTCTAATTTGCATGGTTTGAATAGAACTAACACGGACTAACGCTGTTTTCAGCAGAATTGTCTTGGTGTCTTATTTTTGTGTAGAAATCAAAGTTCTCGGAAAATTCTGGAAAAAATCTAGAAATTCTTATGGCAAAAGACCCATGGAGCTAGAAGGGGAGCTGCAGGAGGGGCCCACAGCTCCCAGACGCCCCCCTTGTCGCAGTCCAGGCTGGACCGTGCCTGGGGCCCACCTGGTCACTTCGTGGCTGGGTCGGCGACGCCCTTTGGCCTATTTATTTCCCCCGACCTAAAAAGGACGGATATCAGATCATATTTTCCAGAGGAGTTCCAGATCGCCGCCGCCTCCGCGAAACCTATTTCGGGGAGCAGAAGTTCCTGTTCCGGCACCTTGCCAGGATGGGGATTGGAGGGGAGATCATCACCATCACCGCCGCCTCTCCATCGACCATCCATGTTTTCCCCATCCATGTGTGAGTAATTCCCCGCTGTAGGCTGAGGGGATGTTAGGGTTTGGATGAGATTGTTCATGTAATAAGATGTCATATCATTAGGGCATGATGCCTAGTATTTGTATGTGTGCTATTTATCGTTGTTTCAACTTGTTGTGCTTAATGCTTGACACTTAGGGCCCGAGTGCCATGATTTCAGATCTGAACATGTTATGTTTTCACAAGTATAATTATTGTTTAGATCATATTTATTGTCCGGAACCCGATGCCCCATAGTGACAACATTTGGGATAACCGGAGGGGATGGCTGTGGCTTGAGGGTTTCATGTATTCACGGAGTATTAATGCTTTTGCTCCGGTGCTCTATTAAATCAGGGCAAAAATGTGAAAAGAATTAAGCGGTTAAAGTTGTAATTAATTGGGACTGGGCACCCCATTTGCCAGCTCTTTTTGCAAAATTAATGGATAAGCGGATGTATATGCCGCTAGTCCGGTGGTAAAGTTTGTTTGAGAGTTGACATAAAGACATCCACCCCGTTCTCATGAGCTTGGTAACATTGACACAAAAAGGAGTAATAATTTTTGAATAGTTTAAAGGTAGCATGTCGTGGTGGGAATCACGCAGATGCCTAGGGGTAGGCTTAATCTGGGGCCGAACAGATGCTTGTGGTTTCGGGGAGGGATTGCGCGATGGAGTCGCACACGAAGAACACACGAAGAACACGAAGAACAAGCAAGAACAAGAACAAGAACCGCAAGAACACAAAGCACACACGATGTACCCTGCTTCGGGGCCCTCGTGAGGAGGTAAGACCCCTACTGCAGCACTAGCCTACTCGGTGTATTCTCCTCTTTGTATATGATTTGTACATGTGCTCCTCGAGCTGTGAAGATCTAGCCATGGAGAGGAACTCACGGAAGAAGAAAGCTCCAGTGAGCATGAGGAAGAAGAGAGAGACCAGGGGCTATACGTGCTCGCCCGTGTCCCTAGCTCTCCCCTGGTGCTCTTTATAAAAAGAGAGCCCAGGGGACAATGGTTGGCCCACACATACACTGTTCACGCACTGTAGCACAGTTGACTCCGATGGGATGGGCTTCTTTGTCTTCTAGCTTCTGTCTCCGGCATCTCCGGGAGATGCCGTCCTTTCCTTTGTCTTCTAGCCATTGTCTCTGGCATCTCCACGTCCTCTTCTTATCCTCTCCCGAAGATATTTATGATGATTCGGATAAGGATGTCCCGGCATCGGCGGAGATGACCCGGTTGAAGTAAAGTCGGTGTAGATGATTCGGTCGTGGACGAGGTGCCGGAGATATCGGTGTAGAGGTAACATCCGAGGTGCTCAGCCCGGGTCCTGGTCAAAGGCCGTCCGAGGTGTGGCGTCGAGGAAGGAGCAGCCTGAGACGATGATTCGGCTTGTGGTGCAGACGAGCGAGGTGGTCGCTGGTGATCCTGGCCCAGCCGAGGTACCTGATCTGCATCGATGTAGTGGCCTCGGTGGTGCTGATGCTAGCCTCCCGAGATACACGCTCGCTGGGACTCGTTCCACCGAGTTGACCAAGGTTTGGCCCACTCCGGGTTAGTAGAAAATGGCCCATCCCGAAGTGAGCTTGTCCAGGACTGCCATCCTTGGCCTGCCCCGAGTCTCTGGACACATCGGGGCCCAAACCGGATCACATGGCCCACCCGAGTTAAGTGATTCGGCTTCACTGAGCCACGGAATGAATCTCGGCCCAGTGGCCTGCTCCGGGTCAGAGGAAGAAGGCCAGCCGGGAAGGGTGAGTTGCAGGTCCAACGGGCCGTCCGAGGTACACGCTCGCTGGAATGAATTCGATTCGGAACAATGCTACGATGCTGGCCTGGCCATTTGACCTGGATATTGCGCCTCGGGGGGAGATTCCGGATGGGCCAGTTCGGCTGGGTTTTGGAGATCCCGGACCAGCCGGAATACCCGCTTGAATTGATTCGGTCAGCCATGGTAAGAGCAGACTCGGCCAGCCGGGTAAAACAAGACTCGGTCAGCGAGGAGGGTTTCGGCCCAGACGTGATTTCTTCCTTTTCTTGTATCTCTTACCCAGCTATTGCCTGCCTTTATTTCTTTTTCCAACTCAACAAAACCATCAACTCTGGGGTACCCGGGAATACATCCCCGACAGTAGTCCCCGAGGCTGTGGGGGACTTGCACAGTCGTGCACAGACTTATAAAAACAAAGTACCACAGAGTTGATGTCAATCACCAAAAAATAATCTCAAGCTGCCCGCATGGGCACCATTGTGCGCCAGTCATCTAGCCATGCCCTCCAGGCCAAATGCGACATCCGGTTGACCGAGCTCACCCGAATCAACAACGAGATGACAGTTTGCACTGGAAATGTGCTGGCTGCATGGGCATGGCCACACACACATGTCTCTGCCGACATTGGGCAATTTGGCATACTGCCTGCATGGCCACCATTGTCTGTCGGTTGTTAGCCCTCCTGGCCTTTACCGAATTGAGATGCCGCTAGCGTCGGTTAGCCCTCCTGGCTTCTACCGAATTGAGATGCCGCCAGCGTCGGTTAGCCCTCCTGGCATTTACCGAACTGAGATGCCGCCAACGTCGGTTAGCCCTCCTGGCTTTTACCGAATTGAGATGCCACCAGCGTCGGTTAGCCCTCCTGGCTTTTACCGAATTTAGATGCCGCCAGCGTCGGTTAGCCCTCCTGGCTTTTACCGACTGGGATGCCGCCAGCGTCGGTTAGCCCTCCTGGCTTTTACCGAATTCAGATGCCGCCAGCGTCGGTTAGCCCTCCTGGCTTTTACCGACTGGGATGCCGCCAGCATAAGCTGGACCGACATAAACCTGCAAGTATGTATCTCATATGTCTCGGTATCTTGGCCCCTCTGGGCATATCACATATGTCTCGGTACCTCGGCCCCTCTGGGCATATCACATAACTTTGTACCTCGGCCTTTTTGGGCATATCACACATGTCTCGGTACCTCGGCCTCTTTGGGCGTATCACATATTTTGGTATGTCGGCCTCTTTGGGCATATCACACATGTCTCGGTACCTCGGCCTCTTTTGGCATAACTCATATGTCGGTTCTTAGCCACTTCGGGCGTATACCGACATAGATGTCTCCAGCCACCGCTGGTTTGACATACAACCTGCAAAAACATATCTCAAAGGTTGCCTCTGGCTAACAAACATAAACAAGGATCTGGTATGCAAAAGATGCCATGATACGCTGGCAAACAGAATAAACAACGATGAGGGATATGGAATGATGTCGTGATATTGTGACAAACCGAAATAAACGGCGATCTGGGATGGGGAATGATATCGTGATACTGTGGTAAACCGGGATACACGGCGATCTAGAGAATACCGATAATGTTAGGATACCTTGGATGATTTTGAGATAGCCAATATAACCATGATACCTTGGATTTCAATTATGACCCGGATTTCCAACATGATCCGGATTTTCAATACAATCCGGATTTCCAACATGATCCAGATTTCCAATATGATTCGGATTACCAGTATGATTCGGATTACCAATGTGATTCGGATTACTAACATGACCCAGATTTCCAATGTGATTCGGATTACCGATGTGATTCGGATTACTAACATGACCCAGATTTCCAATGTGATTCGGATTACCAATATGATCCAAATTTCCAAGGTGATTCGGATTACCAATATGATCCAAATTTCCAATGTGATTCGGATTACCAATATGATCCAAATTTCCAATGAGATTCGGATTACCAATGCGATTCGGATTACCAATGTGATTCGGATTACTGACATGACCCAGATTTCCAAATTGATTCGGATTACCATGCACCTCGGATTTCTGGAATACTTTGGTGCGAACGTTCTCAACATAACCGATGTCACCTTTCAACGTTAGTCCAACATACATATCATGAAAAATATTTGACGGGAACAACAATTATACTAACCGAGGCAAACTAGCTATAGCACTTGATAGAAAACGAATCTAACAGCAGATACTATGCACAAAAAACTAGACTCGGTCTCAACCGAGTCCCCGAGTCACTTTTCTTATCTAGGAGGTGGTGTAAAACAGACTGGCTACCCAGTCCCTGGGTCAAGACATCTTGTCCGGGGTAAAACACTTAGACAAAAAGCGAGGGGGCAGTCCCTGAGTACTGTTTGAGAGTACGCAGAAGCATAAAGCAGACATATAAACGATACTTACAAGGCCAGGTTGTTGAAGAAGTCGAGGAAGACGCTAATGCCAGTATGAATACCCAGAATAGACTCGGATTTCCAAGATATGATTCGGATTACCGAAACTAGATTCGGATTGCCAGGTTGATTCGGATTCCAGAATATGCCAAAACTTGATTCGGATTCCAGAACATGCCAAAACGTGATTCGGATTACCGAAACTTGCCAAAACTTGATTCGGATTACCGAAACTTGATTCGGATTGCCAAGTAGATTCGGATTCCAGAACATCTCAGGATTCCAGAACAGCTTGGATTCGCACTGTATCCAACTCGAAAATGAGTCAACATGCGGGGACGATGCCGAAGTCGAGTCCCCGAGTCACTTTTCACACCACGGATCTGTCGATGATGTCAAGCTAGAGCGCGGGGACAATGGCGACGTTGAGTCCCCGCGTTGATGATGAAGATCCCATCCGAAATTAACCCAACAAGCACCACTATCAGCCCCACGGTGGGCGCCAACTGTCGTGGTGGGAATCACGCAGATGCCTAGGGGTAGGCTTAATCTGGGGCCGAACAGATGCTTGTGGTTTCGGGGAGGGATTGCGCGATGGAGTCGCACACGAAGAACACACGAAGAACACGAAGAACAAGCAAGAACAAGAACAAGAACCGCAAGAACACAAAGCACACACGATGTACCCTGCTTCGGGGCCCTCGTGAGGAGGTAAGACCCCTACTGCAGCACTAGCCTACTCGGTGTATTCTCCTCTTTGTATATGATTTGTACATGTGCTCCTCGAGCTGTGAAGATCTAGCCATGGAGAGGAACTCACGGAAGAAGAAAGCTCCAGTGAGCATGAGGAAGAAGAGAGAGACCAGGGGCTATACGTGCTCGCCCGTGTCCCTAGCTCTCCCCCTGGTGCTCTTTATAAAAAGAGAGCCCAGGGGACAATGGTTGGCCCACACATACACTGTTCACGCACTGTAGCACAGTTGACTCCGATGGGATGGGCTTCTTTGTCTTCTAGCTTCTGTCTCCGGCATCTCCGGGAGATGCCGTCCTTTCCTTTGTCTTCTAGCCATTGTCTCTGGCATCTCCACGTCCTCTTCTTATCCTCTCCCGAAGATATTTATGATGATTCGGATAAGGATGTCCCGGCATCGGCGGAGATGACCCGGTTGAAGTAAAGTCGGTGTAGATGATTCGGTCGTGGACGAGGTGCCGGAGATATCGGTGTAGAGGTAACATCCGAGGTGCTCAGCCCGGGTCCTGGTCAAAGGCCGTCCGAGGTGTGGCGTCGAGGAAGGAGCAGCCTGAGACGATGATTCGGCTTGTGGTGCAGACGAGCGAGGTGGTCGCTGGTGATCCTGGCCCAGCCGAGGTACCTGATCTGCATCGATGTAGTGGCCTCGGTGGTGCTGATGCTAGCCTCCCGAGATACACGCTCGCTGGGACTCGTTCCACCGAGTTGACCAAGGTTTGGCCCACTCCGGGTTAGTAGAAAATGGCCCATCCCGAAGTGAGCTTGTCCAGGACTGCCATCCTTGGCCTGCCCCGAGTCTCTGGACACATCGGGGCCCAAACAGGATCACATGGCCCACCCGAGTTAAGTGATTCGGCTTCACTGAGCCACGGAATGAATCTCGGCCCGGCGGCCTGCTCCGGGTCAGAGGAAGAAGGCCAGCCGGGAAGGGTGAGTTGCAGGTCCAACGGGCCGTCCGAGGTACACGCTCGCTGGAATGAATTCGATTCGGAACAATGCTACGATGCTGGCCTGGCCATTTGACCTGGATATTGCGCCTCGGGGGGGAGATTCCGGATGGGCCAGTTCGGCTGGGTTTTGGAGATCCCGGACCAGCCGGAATACCCGCTTGAATTGATTCGGTCAGCCATGGTAAGAGCAGACTCGGCCAGCCGGGTAAAACAAGACTCGGTCAGCGAGGAGGGTTTCGGCCCAGACGTGATTTCTTCCTTTTCTTGTATCTCTTACCTAGCTATTGCCTGCCTTTATTTCTTTTTCCAACTCAACAAAACCATCAACTCTGGGGTACCCGGGAATACATCCCCGACATAGCATATGAAAAATTTACTTGGAATGGCAAGGAAATACCACATATAGTTAGTTAGGGTGGACACAGATGACATGGATTTTGGCTCAAGGTTTTAGATGCACGAGAAGCATTCCCTCTCAGTACAGAGTTTAGGCTAGCAAGGTTATTAGAAGCAAACACATGATATCAACCGACACAGCAAGACTTATATGAAAACATATTGCTAGCATTATAAGACTCTATACTGTCTTTCTTGTTAACCAAACCCTTTTACTAGAAAATATCTAGACCTTAGAGATACCAATCATGCAAACCAAATTTCAACGAGCTTTACGGTAGTTCTTCATTAATAGGTTTTAACTACATGATACAAAATCTTAAACATGAACTACTTGATAACTCAAAACAATTGACAAGTATCAAATTATCCAATACAGTGATCTACAAGAATATGTAAGCTTTTTCCATTATACCATCTACCACATGCAACATTTTCTGTTCCAACCAAACACCAATCAATTTATTTCAACATAAACTCTCCAAACAATTATAAGTGAAGCAAGAGAGTACTTTCTTTAAAAGAACTAACAGCTCTGAATAAGACATGCATGCAAAACAGGAGCTAAAAGCATAGCAATAGCTAGATAAGAATACTCAACAAGTATAAGTGAAGAATAGGAGTATTCATATGAAAAAGCGGAGCGTGTCTCTCTCCCAATCAAGAATGCTAGGGTCCAATCAAGTTGACCATAAGAAAAATAAAATACTGAAAATAAAAGCACACAGACGCTCCAAGTAAAGCACATATGATGTGAAAAAATTAAAATATAGTTTCACTAGATATGACCTGATAAGTTGCTGATGAAGAAGGGGATGCCCAAGGCATCCCCAAGCTTAGACGCTTGAGTCTTCTTGAAATATGCTGGGGTGATCCATGGGAGCATCCCCAAGGTTAACCTCTTCACTCTTCTTGATCACATTATATCATCCTTCTCTCTTGACCCTTGAAAACTTCCGCCACACCAAACTCAGAGTAATTCACATTAGAGGGTTAGTGCACAATCAAAAACTCACATGTTCTATAAGGACACAAACATGACCGTTACTTTTAACATTAACTACTGCCACTGATGTTATGTGAAGCTCTTCACCCTAAAAAGAATTCCACTCAACACTAGTAAAAGAGAGAATGCGAAAAATAAAAGACAGAATCTGTCCAAACAGAACAGTCCGTAAATACGAATTTTTTTGAGGCACTTACGTTGTTCAGATAGAAAAACGCAAAACTAACGAAAGATGAGTACATATCTGAGAATCACGCACAAAAATTTGCAGATTTAAATAATTTTTCTGTGATTTTACAGAAGTAAAACGGTGAACAGCAGAAATCTGTTCCTGCGCAGAAATCCAAATCTAGCATCATCTTCCTATTAGAGGCTCCACTTGGCACAACAATGCGATAAAGTAAAGATACAAAGGAATTGTTACAGAAGTAAACAACTCCTTGACTCAAAAAAGAAAAATCGCAGAAATAAAACAATGAGTTGTCTCCCATAAGCGCTTTTCTTTAACGCCTTTTAGCTAGGCTAGAAGATTTTAATAATACTCTCATAAGAACTAGATGATACCCCGCACGTTGTTGCGGGAATGGTTAGATATATTTCAGACAACCTGTTAGTTTCAGAATGGAAAAGTATTTGCATGGTTACTATAAGACTTTATCAGTACAACTTAAAACATCATGCAAGATATGCTTGCATTTTAAGGCAAAGGGTCTCATATAGCTTGGATTCAGTCAATACAAATTTGACAGCAGAGGCTCCAATGACTTTGGTAGTCATGGATGCAACTTAGTAGCCTCGGTAAGATGGAGCAGCCACACAAATAGACAGGTTTGGCTTTAGAACTTACATAGAAACTTGGACATGATGCAGTCATACGTTCCTAACTAAGCTGCCAACTATACAATTCTACCTGGTACGTGACAAAATATGAGCTTTGCTGCTGGTCAAAAAGGATTCACTCTTCCATTTCTTTAGGAGCACTGAACTGTCGATTGTACATGTATAACTCATCCTTGGTTGGTTTGCTATACAATTCCATAGACGAAATTGCTTAAGCCTCATTGCTCGGCATGCTTATTTGTTTTCAATCCATATAGATAATCCAAATTCTTGACCATGTCCCATGTTTTATGATTCGTGAGAGAAAATAAATATTATCCTATAGCATGAAAGAGAGAAAAACCACTCTTCATGTACCAAGGGAACATTGCTTCATTTTTTAGCAACATATGCTCATAGATTTAAGCAAGCTCCAAATAAAATAATAATGAAATAGGATTGGTGAAAGACCTGCACCTCCATTTTGTTGCTTCAAAGTATCCTGCAGCACAAGAAACAATGGAAAAACAGGGAGGAAGTGTAGCAGGAAAATTGAACTGCACGCAGCACCTCTTCGTCACACTAACAAAAAAAAATCGAAATGTAAGGCTTCTGATGAAAACCGAATTCAGATGATGATGAAATAAAGTACAACTGAAATTATCAATGTATGGTAAACTTGAGCACGTTCCAAGGTGTGTTCAATCAAGCAAGAGAACGAAATGCAAGGATTTCCGTTCAATGGAGCTAGACTGTACTCATTCGATCTAAACTGTACTCAGATGGGATCTATACATACCAACAGGAGCAGTGAAATTAACCTTATGCCCCTGAATACGCAGCGAGTAAGGAGCAGTAAATAGAGTCAGCAGCGACCAGTTAGAAGAACCACGATAACTTGGCGAGTGCTTAGGCGTCCAGTTCGTCGGAACCTGAGAAGCAGCGACCAGGTAGTTAGAACCGCGGCGACTGATTCGGCATCCAACTCGCCAGAACCTAAAGATGAGGAATGCAAATTGTAACGAAAATGGCAACATATGAAATAGGTGAAGACAGGACGACACAGAGTAGCACACCGGCGGCGCGAGTATGAGGCAGACGACCAGCGGTAATCGAGGACAATGCGTCGATGCAAACTATTGAGGCGCATGACAATGTTTATAGGGGGAAATTCGGCACGGACCTCTCGTATGCCTGCATCAATTTGTTGAACTTCAGTTTCTCGCGGGAGTCGCGGGGGCGGAGGAAGTGAGAGGGCGGTCGTGGACACTGTATTCTGTGCGATCCCATGGAGAAGAGCGACTGTTTGGTGGAATCGTGGAGAAGATGAAAGGATTGGGCTATTTGGAATGGGCCAGAAGTTGTTGGGCCGGCAGTTTTACATATGTCAGTAAAAAAAAGAACGTGGAACAGAAAGGAGAATGGCAAGTGAAAATAAACGAAAATAAAAGGAAATTGCTGATGTGTCAGTTTGCTGAGGTGGATAGGCTGCATGTCAAGAGAAATAGTTAGTGGGGATGACCTATTTAGTTATGTAAGATAAGAGTTGAAAAACAAAAGAGAGCATAAGAAGGTAAATATCAAACATATTTAAGTCTAACCCACTTCCTATGCAAAAGAATCTTGTAATAAAATAAATTATTGAAGCATAAAGCAACTAGCGTAAGAAGATGAAACAAATGCAACTTCAAAACTTTCAACATAAAACGAGGTGTTTTAGTGACTTGAAAACTTTTACAACCATATTTTTCTCTCTCATAATAACTTTCAGTAGCATCATGAACAAACTCAACAATATAACTATCACATAAAGAATTATTTTCATGATCTACAAACACATAATTTTTATCAAGTTCAAAAATAGTGCGATCAAAATTAATTAAAGCCATGACATCTCCAAACCCACTTTTGCCAATATTAAAACAAGATGATTGATCACTCTCAAAAGGTATGGGACTCCATTTAGCTAAAGTTAATACCTCTCCAATCCCATTTTCAGTAATAGTACAATTAATATTATCAAGCAACATAGGACCATCATCTAGACCTTTATCATAAACATTTTCTAAGAAAACTTTCTCATTACCATGCATTTCGAAATTAGGAATAAATAGAGGATTATCATAAGACTTATCAAAATAGCATGGATTATCATAAATAACAGTAGCATAATCATTTCCACAAGTTTCATTCATAGGGAATATTTCAAGAGAATCCATAGGAACATAACATTCATCCTCCTTTGGTAAGCATGGAGGGAAATCAAATAGTGTAAGAGATAAAGAGTTACTCTCATTAGAAGGTAGGCATGGGTTAATCCACTCTTCCTCCTTTTGTTCATCACTCTCTTTCTCTTTTTCATCCAATGAGATTTCAGCTTCAGCAGTTTCTTCTTCCACAGGTTCCTGAAAGGTAACAAGTTGTTCTCGAGAATAAGTTTTCTCAAGAAATTCAGTAATATAAGGATTATTATTATAATACTTAAGACAATATCCAAGTATAAAAAAAAATCAGATTTATAAGGAGCTTCATCTCTATTTTTAAGCAAAGCAGCAATTTCATAAGCTCCCATAAAAACAATTTTTTTTTCAATTTGCTCAAGATTATCCAAGTCATAGTTTCCTTTAGCATAAGCAGCCAAGGTTTCATTATCATTATAATCACATTGGAATGGGAGTTGTTTATGCCCTCTACAACAAAAAGATTCATTAAAGCACCAGGATTCATCATATGTAGAGCACAAGTTTCTAGCAAAACCATTCAATGTATTTATTTGTCCCATAAGTGTATCCCTTTTTGAGACAGGCGGTATTCCTTAATAATTTTGTTGTTCCTCCGTGAACCCACCGTGTCAATAATATTTTGTACCAAAGAAAGAAGCCATTGATAGCAAGTAAACAACTAGACATAATAACAGACCGAAATAAACTAAATGCAGGAATCTTTTTTTTTTTTGTGTTTTTGATAAATAAAGCAAACAAGACAAGATAAAAATAAACTAAGCAAGACAATAACAAAGTAAAGAGACTGGAAGCGTGAAACTCCCCTTGCAGAAATCCTCTTACTCCCCGGCAACGGTGCCAGAAAAATGCTTGATGACGTGGATCACACGTTCGTTGGGAGACCCCAAGAGGAAGGTATGAAGCAGTGTAGCAGCAGTTTCCCTCAGTATGAAACCAAGCTTTAATCGAACCAGTAGGAGCAATAAATCACTTCTGAAGGTTGTCAGTGGCGCGCTGACGTGGAACCTGCACACAACACAATCAAACTACTTTGCCCCAACGAAACAGTGAGGTTGTCAATCTCACCGGCTTGCTGAAAACAAAGGATTAAACGTATGGTGTGGAAAACAGTAGTAAATTGCAGAGAATGAAAAGGAACAATGTTTGCAGTTGGTTGTATTATCAGTGTAAAAGAATGGACCGGGGTCCACAGTTCACTAGTGGTGTCTCTCCATAAAAGATAACTAACATGCTGGGTGAACAAATTACAGCTGGGCAATTGACAAAATATTGAGCGCATAACAATGCATATATATAACATGATGATTACTATGATATTCATGTGGGCATTATGACAAAATACATAGACCGTTATCCAACAGTGTCTATGACTAATAATCCACCTCCAGGTTGTCATACCGAGTTCCCCGTTGGTATTAAGTTGCAAGCAACGGATAATCGCATTAAGTAATGTGCGTAATGTAAACAAATGCATTAGACCTAACGGCGCACCCTTAAGCTAAGTATCGGTTATTTTATCCCTAGTGGCAACAACACATCCACAATCTTAGAAGTTGTTGTCACTCTCCCAGATTACCAGAGGCATGAACCCACTATCTAGCATAAATACTAACTCTTGGAGTTACAAGCATCTACTTGGCCAAATCATCTACTAGTAACGGAAAGCATGCAAGATCATAAATAACATATAAGATAGATTGATAATCAACTTGACATAGTATTCAATATTCATCGGATCCCAGCAAACACAACATGTAGCATTACAATAAGATGATTTTGATCATGATAGGCAGCTCACAAGATCTAAACAAGATAGCATAAAGTGGAGAGACAACCATCTAGCTACTGCTATGGACCCGTAGTCCAAGGATGAACTACTCACGCATCACTCCGGAGGCAGGCATGGTGATGTAGAGCCCTCCGGTGATGATTCCCCTCTCCGGCAGGGTGTCGGGAAGAGCTTCTGAACCCTCCCGAGCTAGGGTTGACGGCGGCCGCGTCTCTGAAACTTTTCGTGGATAATGGCTCCGGTATTTAGGGTTTTCGCGTCGGGAAGATTATATAGCCGAAAGGGTGGCGGCTGGAGACGCCCGTGGGGCCCACACCACCCCACGGCGTGGCAGAGGGTGGGGTCGCGCCACCCCATGGTGTGGCTGGCTCGCGGCCTCCCTCCGTCTCTACTTTGGACTCCGTGTACGTGTTGGAAAAATAGGAGGTCCTGTCCAAGTTTCGTCCAATTCCGAGAATATTTCCAGACTAGCTTTTCTAAAATACAAAAACAGCAGAAAACAGGAACTGGCACTGTGGCATCTTGTTACTACGTTAGTCCCAGAAAATGCATAAAAATGCTATGAAGTGTATATAAAACATGTAACAATTGGCATAATATAAGCATGGAACATCAGAAATTATAGATACGTTTGAGACGTATCAGTTACTTTGTTACTACTGCTATCATACTATTGTTGCTACGGATAAATTGTGCCGAGCAAGATTACTTTCAGGTGTGGTTGAACTGACAATTCAGCTGCTAAGACTTATAAATATTCTTTGACTCCCCTTGTGTCGAATCAATAAATTTGAGTTTTACTTCCCTCGAAGACTGTTGCGATCCCCTATATTTGTGGGTCATCACCTACCGAATCAGTTCTCCTCTTCCTCCCACGTTCCTGCGTGTTAGGGCATCTCCAGCCGTTGTGCCCCCCAGGCCGCAAAATGGCGCTATTTTGGCCTGCCTGGGGGGGGGGGGGGGGGGGGGGGGACGACGCTATACGGCGCGCTGGGGGGCGGCGTTTCCCAGTCGCCGAACCCAGGCCGCCCCCAGCCGGCGATTTTCGTCCAAATTTGACATACAAAAATTCCACAAACATTTCGGCATACAAATCCACACATATAGTTCAACATACAAATTCACACACAAATAGTTCAACATACAAATGCACACACAAATAGTTCAACAATGCAAGCAAATAGAACAAATCAAACTAGGCATTGACATTGTCATTGCCTTTGCGCCTCCACAAGTGCTCCACCAGATCATTCTGCAGCTGTGTATGCATCACCGGATCTCGAATCTCCTGGCGCATAGTGAGGAAGGTTGCCCATGTTGCCGGCACCTGGTGATCTACATCTGCAAGAGGACCCTGTCGGTAATATGGCTCAGTGTCATCCATCAGATCATTCCGCTCGCTCTTAATGATCATGTTGTGCAAGATCACACAACAGTTCATCACCTCGGACATATTGGCCTTCGACCAAGTCAGAGCTGGGTACCGGACAACAGCGAATCGAGACTGCAGCGCACCAAATGCTCGCTCAACATCCTTCCTGCAAGCCTCCTGGCTCTGAGAGAACCAAGCTTTCGCGGTTCCTGGCACAGGGTCGGAGATAGTCTTCACAAATATTGACCACTTTGGGTAGATGCCATCTGCAAGGTAGTAGTCCTTTGTGTACTGGTGGCCATTGATCTCATAGTTCACCGGGGAGCATGTCCTTCAACAAGCTTGCCGAAGACATTCGAGCACTGCAGGATATTGATGTCATTGTGAGTTCCTGACATGCCAAAGAAGGCATGCCAAATCCAGAGATCCTGTGTAGCCACTGCCTCAAGAATCACACTGCAAGGTCCTTTGTGGCCTTTGTACATCCCCTGCCAAGCAAATGGACAGTTCTTCCATGCCCAATGCATGCAGTCGATACTTCCAAGCATCCTAGGGACGCCACTTGCTTCATTGGTGGCTAGGATCCGGGCAGTGTCCTCCGCATTGGGTGATCGCAAGTATGTTGGTCCAACCACTGCAACCACTGCCCGGCAGAACCTGTTCAAGAAATCAATGACAGTGGACTCGGACATGCACAGATAATCAACCTGGGCATCACCGGGAGCACCATATGCAAGCATTCTCATCGCCACCGTGCACTTCTGAAGTGAGGTAAAGCGTACCGTGCCGGTGCAATCCTTCTTGCATTTGAAGTAGGTGTCGAACTCCCGGATGACATGCATAATGTCGAGGAAGAGCTTCCGTTTCATCCTGAAACGGCGCCGAAACACCGTCTTGTCCTGCAGGGGATCGTCGGCGAAGTAGTCGGAGTAGAGGATGCAGTAGCCTTCGTAGCGCTGCCTCGGCTTGCTCTTGCAGCGACCGGGCGCCGAGCCACCATGCCGCGGCCCCGCGGCCTCGTTTGCGAACAGGCCGGCAAGGCAGATGAGGATCAGCAAGTGTTCTTCATCGTCGATGTCGGCCTCGGCTTCCTCTTCCAGCAGTTCGGCGAGCAACTCCTTTTCGTCGGAGTCTATGGCTGGGCGGACAAAACGCGGAATACCTTGCAGGAGAGGTGGGCGCAAGCCTTCCCGAGAGCCTCCCTTGTGGCTAGATCACGGCGGAGGGGGGAGGGGCGGCACCGGCGGCGTGGATTGGGCGAGATGGTGGGCTTCCTAGCTGCTTGTGTGCGGTGGAGGGGGGAGGGGTGGTGCTGGCAGCGACGAGACGGGATAGAGGAAAGGGCGAGGGGGGGGGTGGAGAAATGCGCTGTCTCGCCGACAGTGCTGGCCCACGCGCGTTTTCCGTTCCGCCGATCCTCCAGGCGAAACCCAGTGGGCTGGGTTTGGTCTGGGAGCGCCGGCGCTAGTTTTGGCCGAATCGGCGCTATTTGGGTTCTTGGTGGGGCCGACTGAGAGAGAAACGACGCTATTTGGCCTGGATCCATGTGTGGGGGTGGGGGGCGGCCAAAGCCTCCCGCGTCGCATCTTCTCTCCCCACCACACCTCCTGTCGCCTCTGTTCCCCGTCCATATCCGGGATCTACTCCCGAGCTTCCTCTCTGCCCATCCCCTCCCACAGGTCGCCGGATGATTGGCGCGGTTGATGGGGACGGAGGCATCACGGCGATTCTGTTCATCGCATGATTGGTGCTGAGGACGGACGACCCCCTTCCTCAACGTTGAACTCGAGTGGCAGAGCACACGGCGACTCACCGGCTGCTCGCGCTTCAGCCCTCTCTCCAGGCCGGCCATTCCTTGCCGTGCAGCATTCCTTGCCGTGCAGGTATAGCTCGCGACAGGATGGATTACTGAGCAACGCAGCAAAGCGGAACCAGCCAGGTTTGATCACGACAGGATGGATTATTGTGCTTTGTTCATTGTTAATTTGTGCATCACGTTAACATGTTTGATCACGTAACCAGCTATATATTATTACCTGGAAAGTAGATTAAGTCAAATGGTCTAGAGCAGTTGACCTTGATCGATTTAATTGAGTAGGTGAGATTGACAATTCACTGTATGCATTCACTTAGCCACAAATCAAACTTCTCTCTAATGATTATGACTTTATGAGTATATGATCAGTTAGTAAGCTAAAAAAAAAACAATGCATTATTGCATTACCGACCATGCCATGTGGCTGCACAATATTCTTATTATTAGGCATTCAATCTACTATACTTTGAACGTTAACTGAACAATGGTGAGCCAGTGAAGGTTCTGCAGTTCAGTGATTAGGTCTTTCTTCTGCTGCCGCCCGTGGAATTTTGGTCAACGTTTTGAGACTCTGGTCTTCACTGCAGGTGGCCGGTCTTTTCTCGGGATCTATGAATCTTGGAGGCTAGGTCAGAAAACCCTCCCGGGCCGCCAGCGCGAGGGCGGCTCCGGAGGCGCCCCTCACCACCGAAGAGAAGCGCCGCCCGCCCTCTACCTCCGGCCGCTGCCGCCGGCGCCGGCGGTGGCGGCCACGCCTGTCCTTCGACGCGGCGGGTGGGGTGGCGCGGCCCGTTGTGCTCCCTTCGCGCGGGGGGCCGACTCTAGGCAGCGCAGGTGGAGACCAGGCGGCTGGGCGGCGCTTGCCGGCAAGCTGCAGGGAGGCGGAGGCGCGAGTCCAGGGCGGGCGCGGTCCAGGGGCGGCGGCGCGGTTTGCTGCTTCCTGATCGCCGCTCGATCTGGGGGCCTACCATGGCTCGATTTGAGCCAGAGTTGACCCACTCGTTCTGATCGCCAGGAGCCGGCCGGCGGCGTGGGGGCTGTGGGCTCGGAGCAAGGAGAATAAAGGTGGTTGTCCTAGGGTTCCAAATCGCGAGAAGACGAAGATATGCTTGACGCCGGTACCTTGATCTGGCAAGAGTGTCGAGTTTCGGAAGGCTCCGCCGGTGATCTTTCATGGGCTAATTCCTAGTGATTGCTGGAGCGGAGGGATTCGGTCGCGCCGGAGGGAGCGGTGTGAAGCTCTGCTTCTGTGCCATCATGGGCAAATCCATGGTGTAGTCAGATGCGGGGAATGTCATGAAAGCTGAGATTAAAGGACTAGCAAATGGCGATTGGAGGCTCTGCGACGATGAGGAACTTGCTTGGAGTTGCAGGAGGCGGAGCGGCGGCATGTTAGTGGGGCAACATCACAGGTGAAGTTCAAAATCCTACCTTTCAGGGTGAAAATCCAAGGACTGGCCTTAATTGGTTGTGCCTGGCAATGCTCTTGCTGAAGACATTGTTTTGAGAGCGGGGACTATTATCTTCAGGGTGAAAACCCAAGGTATGGTCTTAATTGGTTGTGCCTGGCACTGTTCTTTTTGAAGGATTTGCTTTTGAAGATTTGGACATCAGGTGGTGTCTTGGTGGTGGTTGTGCGGCTGCTGCAAGGACTGTAACTCTGTAGCGGGACTTTCTTTTTATTTCTTCTTTTTATTGTCTTTCGGTTGTGTGCATCCGTAATGGCTTTGGCTATTGCGTTGTTGCAGAGGCTGGGTGTAAATTTGTATCTCCGCGATATTAATATACACTTTTTATCTAAAAAATGAATCTTGGAGGCATATATACTTCAGCTTGATGTGGGGCTGTCTGCACGCACACTCAGGCCTCCCCGTCGATATGATATCGGCCGTTTGGTTTTTCTTTTGAACGATGTGGATCGTCCGTTTGGACTGGTGGGTCAAAAAAATTGCTACCATGACCTGCGTGGGCAGGGCTGGATATGTCGTAGGCGACGAGGCATCATGGCTGTTTAGCGGTGGTGTACCAAGGAATGAACGTGAAACACACCATTCATGACAGCGGCAAGCATAGCGACCTCGGGTTTAAGTTGAGCGGTTGCACGTCCAGTGGTGGCGCTGCACATCGGATGTTGGGTTGTCCATGACAACCAGCGGCGCCAAGGATGATATGGTATTTCTAACTCTTGTTCCATCTGCACCTTTATATGCACTCTTCACACGTATCTGTTTCTTCGTAAGTTCCTTCACAAATTTGGTGTGTATCAAATATTCATCCCTTCTTTCACCATGAAGGATGGATTGCGCTCACTAAGTCTGAATGTTGAATATGTATATCTATTGGTGTCGACAGATGCGAGTAACAGATTTGTTCTGTATAAAGCTGATGGTGTCGAGTGTCGACAGATGCGATAACAGATATTTTTTTTATTTAGTGACTTTTTTCCTTTTCCAAATCGTTTTCACTTTAGTTCATCTCAGTTAATGCTGAAGTTCATCTTAGTTAGACTAATTTCATGATTTTTTTACTGTGAGATTTAGTAGATCTAAGAAAGAAATTTCCTGATATATCATGGATTATGCGATTCTTGAAACCAAATAATAGATGTGTGCATTTAAATATGAAACATTTTCTTGTGGGGACTTTTGTACGTCTATTTATCTATTTCTGTAGTGTGCCATATGGAAGAGCCTCAATGCTTGTGACCCTTCTATCTTATTGCTTTGCCATTGCTCTTCTCTTCCTTTAGTTTTCTTTTGAAATTTATTCACCATGTATTGCCATTTCTGCTGGTGGGAGACCTTTGAGTAAACCATGTGTTGTATTTCTTATCATATATATTTTGTTTGCTGCTTCAAATCATATTTATCTCCTCCCTCCTGATCCCTATCCTCAGTTATAGGTTGTAATTGTGTGCGTAATATGTTGTCAGAGTTCCCAATTCTTATTTTCTTCACTACAATTGATTCGATACAAGAAAAAGGACATTCTAATGTGACACAAATGACTGACCTCAAATCCACGGGGTCGGCATGGTTGGATCAGAATAAGGAGAAAATGTAAAAGAGTAGTAAGCCCGCATAATCAAGGGAATATCTTCATATCAAAGAACACAAAAAAAATAGTTTCACATCCATACATATATAATCTTTACACATGTTCGCATGATGTACTTAATAAGATAGTCCCTGTGAGCTTGATGAGTGTTAGATGATTTTTCTCATGTAGTTCAGTGGCCTGTCATGTTGTTTTGTTTCTTAGTGGACCAAATTTTATTTTCCGGACGCACTAACTGTCCTTTGGATACTACAGTTCCTATTAAAGGTGTTCCAAAAAAAAAGGATTCTGTTCATCAGCATGGATTTACAACTTTAGTTACTTACATCCTAAATATTCAATTATTTTGTCCCTCCATTTGTGTTCAGATCCATGTCGAGATTAGATACTCCACAAGGAAATAACGAACTTTAGGATCAACCCAGGGCATACAATTACATGGAGGGATACTAACACAACACACTTACACACATAATAAATCGCCGGGATAGCAATTTGTTGGTTATTTTGGGCTGATTTGCGATTGATTTATAGGTATTGGCATTTTGTTATGCAGTTAGGAAGGTAAAATTAATGATGTAGCATCACCACTTTGAGTGTTAATCAAATTAGTGAGCATGATTTCGCTGCAGCAACCATAGATGCATGCTATCCAGTTCGACCAGTTGCTTCCTTATTTGGTTGCCTGCATGAAATATATACTTGAGATCCCAATAAATTATATTTACTAGAACTTTTACCTTAGAGTGAAAATAAAGTTCATGTTGCCATTGTATTTTTACTTTATTTAAAGTGATCAAGTTTGGTTACCTATCTGCCTATACTGTGAATAACTTGATATATATTTTTCCCGCAGCTGAAAAATCTCCATGTATGTTCCTCTTTTTAGTTTCTATGGCTTAACGACGTTCTTTAGATGAATAAAAAATTTCCTTGCAGGTTTTGTAAGACCACACGCTCATCTACCGCAAAATGTGGTTGCAAGGTGATGTGGAATCGTCGGTGCTGGTTTTCTCTACAGTACCCTGAGCTGTCATGGTACTGTATCATGGGCTGTAATTGGTTTTCCAGGTAAAGGAAATGAAAGAACTTCGTGGAGGTTGCAGCATAGCATGCATTTCTCAGTTGTGGTCATCCTGATGCCGAGAAATTAAATTATAGTGTTTCTGATGCCGAGAAAGAAATTATGCTAAAATCAGTAGCGCAGGCATTCCAACATATGTCATGAGTTGCTTTCAACTTCCTGTTGGTGTCTGTGAAAATATGAGAAGACCTATCTCCAATTTTTAGTCGGGTGTAGAAGATAGGAGGACAAAACTACATTGGAAATCATGGAATGGGCTCTCTGAACCAAAGTATTTAGGAGGCATGGGTTTTAGAGACATGGCAATATTCAATCAAGCCATGCTGGGAAAGCAATGTTGGCGCCTATATATGATGCTAACTCTTTGTGTGCCAGGGTTTTAAAAGGCATATACTATCCCCAAGGTCTGATGCTTGGGAAGAAGTTGCTGCAAAAGCGCCTACTTTGGAAAGTTGGAGATGGCAAACAAATTTGTATTTATGAAGACAACTGGTTCCCTGAGATGATCCCTGGTATTCTACATCCTACTTCACAGAGTGATAACCCTTTGACGAGCTCATTGATTATCGAAGTACAACAACAATGGAATGACGAAGTTATTAGAACTAAATTTTCAGAGAACCTAGCAGAGAAAATTCTTAGCATTCCATTAAGCACAGAAGGATGTATGGATTTTGCTTCATGGCCCCATAAAAAGAATGGTGTTTACACAGTACGATCAGCTTATAACCTTGCAAGAACACATACATTTTGGAGAGACCAAAGTGCAGATGGCAAAGGTGCCATGTCAGAACAGAAATCCATGGAGAAAACTTGGAACAAGATGTGGGCAATTCGTTGTCCAGATAAAATGAAGGTAATCTTATGGAGATTGGCGCACGACTGTCTTCCTACAGGCTATCAACTTCGAGTGAGATCGTTACACACAAGGTATGACTGCTACTTTTGCAATAGGGAGGAAACTGTTGAAGATTGTTTTCTGCATTGCCACTATGTAAAAGAAATCTGGAAAGAACTTTAAAAAGACTATGGTATTTGCCTGAACCTGAAATGTTTACTCACATAAGGCAATGGATATAAGAGTGGATAACAAGTGCTACAGACTTCCATGCAATGATCATAGCAGTGGAAATTTGGCTAATTTGGGAGAATAGGAATGCCTATTGTAACGGTGAGGCCTTAATCCATCGCATTCTTTGTGTTCAACCAATTTCACCAGACGTGAGACCTTGAAGTCGATCCAAAAATGGTCTCCGCCGCCAGAAGGGCCGATGCTTGTCAATCTGGATGCAGCGATCTTTTCGCAGTCTGCGAGAATGGGATTTGGTACTGTGATACGTGACCACCAGGGGAAGCTGCAGGCAGCTAGCAGGAGAGCAGGGGCTACTTTGAGCGAGTTCAAGCTCCTGAAATTGCAGAAGCCATGGCAATACGTCAAGCCTTATGCCTTGCTAGGGACATTGACATGCAGAAAATCATGGTCGCATCTGACTGCTTAACTTTGATCAACAATTGTGCTACAAACTATCTTGTACTTTTATCCATGTTAATCGGACTTGTAATGAGACAGCTCATGCTCTGGCCACAGAGCATGGTGTTTGGTCATGCTGTTTAATGAGTCCCCTGATGTAACTATTATATGTAATAAACAATTTGATGAATGAATGAAAGGATGCTGCCCATTACCGAAAAATAATAATTAAGAAACTGGTTGAACAGATGTATATTTAGTACAGCTGCACATATATTCTGGTCATTGCTGGGAAACACGATGCATGTTTACTTTGGCAATTGGCAACCAGAGATATTAACCTGACTAGCTTGTGGACTAAAATTGAACTGTTGGAAGGTTGCGAGATTTACCTAAGAAAGTAGCCAAAGCTGCGGCTATCAGTTGCAGCAGCAGCATCGCCAAGATTACTCTGTTACTGCATTTTCATCACCGCCGAAAAAAATAATTTATCCAATTTCTCTCACACAGAAAGAGAGGAGGGATTGAGATTGAAAAACTGAAGCTCTGGCTTCGAGAGAGACATACATGTAGCGGGCCACCAACGCTCGGCCGAAGATCCGTGAAATTGCATCCCTCTAGGTTTCCGGAAAGGGACGCGGCCGGCGCCGTGTCTAGGGAGAACTCACCGGAATCTGATTCTGAACCGGAGTCAAACTCAACGGAGTCGGAACCGACGCCGTGCCTAGATGTCAGCTTGCTCACAGGTGATGCAACCACTCCCCTTGAGGAAACATACACAAATAGTAGAAGGGTTGGCGGAGGGGGAATCTGTCGGCGGAGGTTGTGGGAGTCGAGAAATGGCAGCGGCTGTGGGATGCGGCGTAGGAGCGATGCTCAGGCGCCCAGAACACCCAGGGCCATGCCACAACCGGTGTCAAGGTGCGCGCAGGTCCCCGCCTCCGGGCCATCCTCGCACGCCGCAGTCGGGTAATTTTCCTAACCAAGATTATTGATGTGCACATTCCACCTCCTCAAGACCAAACTACACGAGTCGTTGTTTTTCTTCTCTAGTCAGAAGATATTAAGAAACGAATCCAAATCAAACCGTGTGACATGCCTCTTGTCCAAGAAGAAGAAGACGACCAATCTGAACCCTATGTCGTCCTATGCAGCGACTAATTGACCTTGTGGAACCACTGGGTAATTAGAAAAACAGAGGCAGGTGGTCACCTACCCAAAGGTACTATTTATCCCCATTTCTGCTTGCAGAAGGAACTCTCTGTCTGTCTCAAGTATCGTTTGCATCAGCGAGTAAAGCTCAGCTAAGGAAATGAGTGAAGACACAGACACGGTATGCAACTCTTACACACACAAAAACTTGATTCTGCCTTTTGCAAAACCTATTCGATCATACTTCTGTTGCAATTTTGTCTTCTTTAGTTGTATGATGAATCTGGAGTTTAGCAATCTAGGATCGATATCATCGCTCCGGAGGCCCTCCTACACAAACTATACCAGGCAATTCTAGGATAAATATGACCCAATGGTGGCTTGTTTTGTATCTCCGAGGAATGCCGTCCCAGCCAGCGCCAGCACGCATACTGACTTACTCTTTGTCTGTCACTCTATTTTGCACGCCTTGCCTATTAACGCATACATCCCGGTGCATCACTACAAACGTTTCTTCTTACGTACTGACTCAACGTAGTAAAACCGACGACAAGCCCACTTAGGCCATCCGACACATCTCAACTACCGCCGCCATGGCCAGTTCTGTCACCCTGCCATGGCGTCCGGACTGTTCCATTGTTGATCTTGTGTCTAGCCCACCAATTTAGTCTAATCTATTTGGCTACCCCGTGCTGCGTTTATATAACAGGTCTGGAGTACATATGTTCGACTCCAACATCTAAGCCTTTGCATACTATCGACCTCCACATCTTTCTCCTCAGACTTGGTCACCTCGAATGAACATATGCTACACCGTTTCTTATCTACTCCACCTTCAATGCCGCTTACTCGCACATTTTACAGGTTGTTCTAAATCCATTCACCAACTTCTTGTCCTTCTATACTCACATCTTCTTATCACTGTCCTGCCCTATAGAGGTGACCATTGCTCTGTAAGTGCACTAAATGAAATTAGATTCCTCTGAAACCTTGACACGTGTCTAACATCCTTACGCACATGTTTAACAACATCTTCAGTTTTTATCTTGACATATTAAATGCCACAATGCACCGAGGTACATCCAACGTTGATACACAACTCCAAAATCACCAGACTTGTAGGAAGTAAATCACTCTTTGTTATGCACGCCATGATAATCCATTATCCATGCTCCATCAGACGAAGAAGCTTGCCATCGGAGTATCTACTTTCAGGGAAGTTGTCGCACTATCGGTTCCATCAATCTTCTTCCACTTGACAGTTATTCCTTGTGTGTCTCCAATCCTTACATGGATAGTTTCTTCTCCATTTTCGCCGTCTTCTTAAACTTCCCACCATAATTGTACTAGACCACCAGGGCCACAGCTTCACTTCTTCTAGCAACTTCTCCAACACTCTCTTCGCATTGTTATCATAAGATAATAGTCCGGTAGTAACCCCACAACAAGGTAGATACAACAATAAGATAGATTGTCTAGAAGTGCAACCAGGTGACAATCTTATGTGGCAAGCAAACAAGATACAATAAGAAAAGGTACACAGGTAAATGCAAGAGCTAATCGCAATGGTGGACACGAGTATGTAATTGCTGAAGTTCCTTCTCAACGGAAGTACGTCTTTGTTGAAGGGGTGTGGTGCCACAAAGGTTCACCAACGCAATGAATGATCACCCTATTCTCCTTGAGTCTCTTCCACAAAGAAAAATCTCAATCCACTATCAGGTATTATTGAAGTCGTTGACCAAACCTTTACACAAGGTTGGGGCTACTCCATAACTCAATTGGAGGCTCCCAACAAAGCACCGAAGCTTCTTACACCAAGACGAAGCACCAGTCACCAACTTTTGTCTAGGGTTCCAAAGAACCAAAAAGGTACAAGATTCACTAGAAATTAGTGGGGGATTCGAAATTCCTTTGGTGGAAGCATAAATCTAGATCTTCTCCTTCATTCTTCAAATATTCAAGGTGTTTGGCTCAAAGGACCGGGAGATCTAGGCGTTTGAAAGGGCATATTAATGGAGGAGAGAGAGTGAGGCGCAACCACCTCTTAAGGAAGAAGGTGGCATTAAATAGAGGCCCTCTTAAATCCAAACGTTATGCACGTTGACTCGCCCGGGCGGTACTACCATTGATGCCAGCGGTACTACCCGCTCGGGTGCAAATCGAGCCATAGGGGCTGAGTGCAGGCAGTGCTGTAACGGCAGTACCCTCTGGAGCCATGGGCGGTTCTACAGCGCACGACATCGGTAGTACCGCTTGACTGGTACTTCCACTTCTGGGCCACTACCACTGCAGTAGCACTATATATGGCCGGAGCAGGCCTCCACGAGCACGAACGGTACTACCGCGGGCGGCACCGGTAGTACCTCTTGACCGGTTCTTCCGGAGCACAACCGCCGCGGTACCGCTATATGTGACCCGAGGGGCACCGGACCTGGTAGTTCCACTCCTGGAACGGAGGCGGTACTATAGCCGGTACCACCGCACCTGCCAGGCAATGGCCGTACAGCTCCCAACAGGAAGACTACCGTGCCTGGAGATCAAATAGCACAAGGTTGAACGAGCGTGATCTCTCAGACCAAATTGGGAAGGCTTTGGGGGTGCGATTTTGTTTGTGTACGTGATAAACAATCAACCCATACCTTTCCATAGCGGACCACTTTTGATAGTACAAGGTTTCTATGACTCAAATATGAAGATAAACGCTCCGGAACACTATCTTCACTATCGAAAACGAGGGGATCGAACCATGTGTCGTATCATCTTGATATCACCTATATATATCTTAACACACAATTAGTCCGCTAATTAGGTTGTCATTAACACGAAAGCCATTTAGGGAGTGAAATGCTCTTTCAGCTAGGATGTCACATACCATTCTTCAGCATCCATCCTAGCAGCTTTACAGTACCAATTTTGGTTGTCCTCGGGCCTCCTTGTTGTCCCTTGAAAATAACTTGTCTCGCCATAACACGAAGTTGTTCCTATCATTATCGAGTATTGATTTGTACATGTGTTCTCACACAGGTATAATACCCCTTAGAGAAAAGTCGGACCGCTCCGTGAGAACCCTGGTTGCCTCATTCTCCTTGGTTTCATCGATGATCTCCTCCTTATCGGTCTCGTCTGGATCAGTCTCGGGGTAACTTCTTGAACCAATAGCCTCAACGTTTCCTTTTTCCGCCTTTTGTTTCTTGCCCGGAACCTCCATTAGGGAGTTGCGCTTCTCTCCCGTGAACAATTGTCGCTGATCTAGTCGTTCAGGTCAGTTCAGCCTGACCGTCTTGAGTTCTCCTTCGATACAACAACAATGTCTCATCCATGTGTGTCACCTTGCTTCCAAAACTTGTGATAAAGATTTGGGGCTAGGCAACCCATGATCCATGCTCCTCCTTTTATGATCTCATGATCCCTACCTCTCCACCGACTTGAAGTCGTATCCGACTAGAACTCCTCCACCGACTAGAATGTATCCTGATTTGAGATAGTTTAGATCCTTACTCCAGCTTTAATCTGAGCCCCACGTCGTTGTCTTGAGCTCCAACCCACCTCCCGACACATGACTAAGCCTTCCTCATTGTGCCCAAAAAGTAATTGTGTCTTGAGCTTAAGTCGATGCAACCCGACCGTCTTGAGCTTCTCTTCGATTCACCAAAGTCTCTTCCATGCACGCGTAGCCTTGCTTCTAAAACTCGTCCTCAGTATTTGGGGCTAGACAACTCGTGAGCTCTTAGGTCCGTGCCTCTCCTTGTTCGTACTTTTGTGACCTTGTGGTCCCTACCCCTCCACCGACTTGAAGTCGTATTTGACTAGGATGTGTACACCTACCAGAATATATCATGCTTTGAGATAGTTTGAATACTATGGTCACCTTCAATATGACCCTCTGGTGGTTGTCTTCAGCTCTAAGTCACCTCACAGCATATGACTCGACCTTCCTTGTTCCATTGTTCTCACAAAATAATTCAGTCGGTCCGTGCCTTTGTCGAATCAAAACTGCATGCCTGTCACCAAGTGCATCTGAACCTTAGAGCCTCACACACATCGACGAGCACCCTAGTCTTTGCTCGTCGGGCTAGCCTCTCCGGTTGAAACTGCCGGTCTGCCATCTGAACCTCCCAAGCGAGCTCCCACTCCATGGTGTGACATCAATCGAATCAATGGTGCTTGCCAATCGGATAAATGTCCAAGATCAACGTCCGACGACCTCTTGTGATAGCTTGTCAACGATCAATTTTTACCCCCTCGGGAGGTCTCACGGCGTAACCCCGACGTGTCGTCATGATCAAGATTTATGACGTTGCTTGTTGATAATGTCCGGTTGCCCTTCGCGCGGTCGCTCGGACCATCCCATCGGCGGTGCCCTTATATAGCAGGACCGGATGACATATGTTCGACTCCAACACCTATTCCTCCACAAGTCCTAAGTCCAAATGTAGCATATACACATATTTGACAACAATTCGAACAAAAAAAATCGAAGTATGTTAGAATCTTGTAGCTAAAAATCCCACTCCCTTAAAAATGCTAAAACTGTAATATTTAAGGACACACACTTACGTAGTACATGTAATTAATGTATAAATTTGAGGATAGATTTGCTCTTAGACCTTGATGTTTAAGATGGTTAATTATATCTTACAAGTTATAACCGACCCACTCATTGAAGGTTAATGGTGTCTGCAAGCTGTTGGAGGAGGATGACGGGATGCATCTTGGGAATATCACAATGTCAACCTTGTTACATCATGTTAGAGACTTATGGGAGAGCCCAAGGGAAAAGTGATCGGAATCGAGGTGTTAGTATCACTGGCTGCTGTTGTCTTCCTGTTCCTCGCCACCTTCGGGTCCCAGCGTCGTCGATGCAGAAACTGGTTCATCCAGAAAGGTGTCTTCGCAGCATACATCCTGTCCTCCTCACTGGTAAATTACACACTCGGTTCAATGCAATCTTCTGCAGTGAAGAGCAGCATGTACTCCGTTTGGGCCATGTACTCCGTTTGGGCCATTTCCCTCTTCATCCTTCATGGCAGTACCGATGCTATCACAGCTTATAGTCTCAATGACAACACCCAAAGCACAAGGGTAGTCTACCAGGCTATGCTCTACACATCATACGTGGCCATATTGCTTGGCTCTACCTTACCCATACCACCAAGCGATGATTCCGGTTCCAGCCTAGTGGTCTATATATACTGTATCGCTCACTTCAAATTTGCACACAAGCTAACAGCATATCAGCTGGCAAGCGTATCTTGGAACATGAATAAAATGGTAACTGATTACATGTATGACGAGCACAAGAAGGGTGAATTTGATCCATCCACCATGGAGGTTGCCATTACCTGGTTGACTGGCCCCTCAGCAAATCCAAGTTGGATGGTCCATCATATGCAACAAGGTTAACTGCGAATGCTGATGAAATCATCGACATAGACAAGATATGGCGGTGCAATGTCAGTTCAGTGAGCCCAGAGCTGAAGGACACATGCCTTTCCTTCTCTCTATTTCATCTGCTGAAAAGGCGCTTCTATGGGTTTCCCTGTGTCGAATCTAAAGAAAGGGCACATGATTTTGTCTTCAGGTGTCTGCTGTCGGAGAATGAGGACGGTGCCACAGACTACAATAGAGTTTTCAAGGTGATTGAGGTTGAGTTGGCCTTCATGTATGATTTCTTCTTCACCAAGTATGCTGCCTGTTTTTATGGATCAAGTATTGCAACAGCCTGGTCCTTGATGAGTTTTGCCGCCTGCATATGTCTTGCAGCGTATGCGATAGGCAGCTGTATGGTGGAAGATATATATTGTCAGGATAAGTGTGTTTCGTGAGCACCACAACAACTGATCTTGTGATCACTATGCTAATACTTGCATGCACTGCTTTTCTTGAGTTGCTACAACTGTTAATTTACTGGACGTCCATTTGGGCTAGGGTGTCCTTTGTTTGTCAGCATCTCAGAGGAAGCTGTTGCATGATGAGATTAAAAGAGCTTCTTTCCAGGATTGGTATATACCGTGCCTCAAACAGACACTATTGGCAACACAAGCTTGGACAGTACTCGTTACTTCAATCAGTCAGCTATAACCATTACTGGATACTTTATTTCAAGTCCATGAAATTTGTGTTGTCAACATGCCGATACTTGGCTCTTCTTGACATAACAACAGTCATACGTCCAGTCACTACTGGGAAAACCCTTATAGGTAGGTTACATTCTGTGGCGCACCCTTAATTGGTGCGTCACAGAAATATATTTCTGTGGCGCACCAGGCTTGGTGCGTCACAGAAAGTCAAAGTTATAAGGGGGGCGGGTTAAAATTTGAAAAAAAAAATCTGTGGCGCACCTAGCAGGTGAGCTTGGTGCGCCACAGAATTATTTTTTTCAAATCCCACCTCCCGTGGATCGCCTTTTTTGTCTTGCAGGAAGTAAAAGAAAATGATAAAAAATTCAATAAATAAAATCCTTTGACATGTAGTTAGGTATGAGTGTCTAGTGGGTATAGAAATTTTGAAATATGAATTTTGACCTTTTCTGCAATAAACAGGAAAAAAAACTTGTAACGGCCATAACTTTTGCATACGACGTCGAAATAACGCAAATAATATGTCAAAAAAATCGTGAGAAAAATCCGAATTCGAATCCACCGGGTTTACCCGGTCAGCAATTCACAGATTGCTCAAATTCCAAAACAAAAAAAGTTATTTCAAACAGACGATTTTTCGCAGCAAAATCAAAAAAAAATTCAAAAAAATTCAAAAATTCAAAAATTCTAAAAAAGACACAGAAATGTATAACAAAGAAGATTGTTGACTTTTCTTGACCTTTTTTAATTTTTTGGATTTTTTATTTTTTTTGAATTTTTTAGATTTTTTGATTTTTTTTTGGATGTTTTGAATTTTTTTGGATCTTTTGAAACTTTTGAATCTTCTTTTGAAAGTTTAGAAGTTTTTGAAAAATCTGAAATTTAAAAACACACGTTTATAACATATACATAACATATACACATACAAGACTTAAGAGGATACATATGATATATATCAATAAGAACTTAACTAGCACAAGGGTAGGTGAAGTGGGTGGAACTTAGAAGTTAAGCGTGCTAGGGTTGGAGCAATTTGAGGATGGGTGACCTAGCGGGAAGGTATAAGTTCAAAAAATTCAAAAAATCTGAAAATAATTCCAATAATTAGGATTTTGATTTTTCTGATTTTTTTTAAACTTTTTAATTTTTTTTTGCAGTTTTTGAATTTTTTCAGAATTCTATGGCGCACCAGGCCAGGTGCGCCACAGAAAGTGGATTTCTGTGGCGCACGGCCATGGTGCGCCACAGGAAAAAAAAATTAGTGGCGAGAATTCTGTGGCGCACCCAGCAATTTGGCGGGTGCGCCACAGAATCCCAATTTGGTGCGCCACTAATAAGGGTTTTCCTAGTAGTGAGTAAACTATCACCCATGGAGGGTCGGTACGAAACCTGGGAAACCCGTCGAGTTGCCAGCTGAAGTAAAGGAGGCACTTGTCTGCTCCTTTTTTTTTTTTTTTTTGAGACGCATACGAATATATTAGAACAAAGCCAAACAGAGTACAGATTTCGTACACAGAAGAAGAACCCAGCAACACACACGTTCCAGGAAAAACACACCCACAACGCCTAACCGAAGACGATCCATGGAGCACCATCGCGGACCTGCCGCTTTGCGAGCCGAATATGCGATTCGTCGAAGATCGACGAAGCCGAAGCTTTGTGGCGCGTCGACCGGGCCTAGCCCATGCTCGCTGGATCCCGGCACCACCATCTTCAGTCGACGAAGAAGACGAAGAAGAGCAGCACCGCCCACCACGCTCCAGCCATCCCCACCTGGAACACACAGTGCACTGGGAACGACCGCCGCCATCATCCCTGCAGACGACGAACGACGGCGAGCCAGCTTCTGTACAGGGCCACCCGACTGCCCAACGGCGCTGGAGGAGGCGCCGCCGCGACGCGGACAGAGTCGGAGGCACAAAAGATCCCCGGGAGTTGCCGTCGCCGCCGCCACCACAGCAACTCCAGGATCACACCGCCAACCTAGATCTAGCACCGACGCCGGCGGAAACCACCCCGTCGACCCCAGATCTGGCGGCAAACTACTTGTCTACTCCCTTAAGCGTACAGATGGGAAGCTAGCAAATGGGAAATCATCGTTAGTGTCCAATGGAGCAGAGAACCTCTCATGGGCTTGTGAGCGCAGCATGCACACAGACACAAGCTGGTCCCAGAGAAAGGAGAATCAGACACACCTTATTTTGACTTGGCACATTGCAACATGTTACTGTGAGATGGCAACACTGAAATGTCTGTGTCCAAATGAGGGGACACAATTCAAGATCCATCTTAATGTTGCCACAAGACTGTCCAAATACTGTGCATACTTGGTGATCTCTGCACCAAAGCTTCTTCCTGGGCACCACCACGATACAGAGTGTCTCTTTGATGCAGTTGCAGGGGAAGCAACGAAATTTCTGCAAAGTTCGAGGGACAAGTACAAAGCAATGAGGAATTTAGCAGATTCAGAGGATACAATCTTCCAGAGCGGCGTCAAGCTGGGAAAGCAGCTGGAGGAGATACAAGATGTTATGCAGCGTTGGAAGGTGCTGGCTGATTTTTGGGCCGAGATGATGCTCTACGTCGTACCATCAGATAATGTCAACGAGCACATTGAGCAGCTCGCGAAGGGTGGCGAGTTCATCACCCACCTGTGGGCTTTGCTCTCTCATGCAGGCATCCTTGAGAGGCAGGAGAATAATCAAGCCGGAAGCGTGTAATATTGCACCATAATTAGTGATGTCTGGTGGCATACCTTTTGTGTTGGATGCATGGAACTAGTGACTGACTAGTTTGTGACATGTTATATTTGTAAGTTTGAACTCATGTGGTCAGTATTTGGTGATTATTACAATGGTCTTATAATGATATATTGAGCACCTGTTATGGTATTATCACATATGTTGCATCTCTGACTTCACATGGAATGGAAACCATGGGCGTCAAGCAGCAAAACTTTACTATTCGCTTCAGCCCAAGCCTACCCGGCGACGGGCCTCGTTTCGCTCCGGCATAGCCTCTTGTCTGCGTAGGCTTCATATAAATTTGGATCACAATGTTCCCAACATAGCACATGATTATTATAATCGTGTTCGATGTTTCACCCCATCGCTTACCATGGATAGCGACGGACGCTAGAACCGTGTGCGATGGGTAAAATCAACCGTATGCGTTTGTCTAATTTGTACTAGTGATTTTTTTAGCTTCAAACTGGTTTTCCCATGAATGATGAATTCACCACTCTTTGAGACATCTGGTTTGGGTGGTTAGCTGCATCGCAAGACATTGTACTCTTATCCGTATGAATACAAGTATCTACGTTTTCAAAAAAAAGGGCAGTTGGCAAAGAGGTGCGTTGCCCTTTCCCTCGCCGAGGTTGTAGAGAGGATAAATGGGCTTATGCAGCTAATTTCTCTTTGCAAGATTATCTCTGGTCAAACATTTCCATTGAGTTGACAGCCAAGCAGATTATCTCCGGTCAAATATTTCCGTTGAGTTTCCCTCACCGAGGTTGTAGAGAGGATAAATGTTTGCTTGCCTGACCCGCTCCGCGTTGTTAGCCCGCACGAAACTTAAAACGGCCCTCAGACAGGTCCGATAGGAACGGCCGTTTCCGCCAAGCCACCTTTTTCGCGTTCATTTTCGGGTAGGGTTGGGGAACGTGGAGCCGAGCTCGTGCGAGCTTGGATATGGCGCGAGCTCGCGCGCGGAGGCGAAAAATCGGTGGAGTTTTTCCGTCACCGCCCACCATTTTCGCCCCTCTATTTCACCCCTCCGGCCTAACGCCAAAACCGTGCCACCATTTCCCCCCTTTCAAGCTCTTCACCATTTTGCAGCAGCTGAGCGGCGGCAAGATCTCCTCCTCTGGTCGGCGGTGCCCGGTGGCTAGATCTCCTCCTCCGGTCGGCGATGCTCGCAGCGAGATCCCCTCCTCCATGTCGTGCTCCTCTCCCACTGCCTTCATGGTTGTAAGTAACATGCAACCCTCCCTTGTGTACCCTAGATCTGTGAGCATGTCATAAATGTGAGTAGATCCTCCTAGATCTGTGTACGTGTAAGAGTAGATCGAGTAGATTTTGCCTAGATTTGTGTAGTGTTTTGCTGTCACCTCTATGTAGTTCGTGTATTAGAGAGATGTGGTATGACGGTTGGTTCTACAACATGTAGTACTCATCCTTGTACCACTGTTTCTCCAATACATGACAGCTTGCAGTGATTTGTTCAATTGTTCTACAAAGATCTTTAGTGTTTTGTTCTCACCGCTACGCATTTCGTGTATGAGAGAGATCGTGGTACGATGGTTGGTTCTACACTATCTAGTACAACACAGAATGGAAGAATAGACTACGTCTCTTTTGCCGACGATAGGCTTCGCTCCTTGACCTAGCCTCCAGAGGCGATCAGGGAGGCGATCATTTTTTCCACCCCATCTCCACCGGCGAACGTGTTGGTCCCCTCTCCCTTCGCCTGCTGCGGCGGCGACGGGAGGGAGGGGGATCTGGTTCCTCCGCTCTGTAGCTACGGTTTGGTTTTGTAAGTTGTGGTGCGCCGTTGGGTGGTGGGAGCGGCGCACAGACGAATAAATCTGCCTCAGCTCTACTCCCACACCGGCGGTGTCCTTCATGATGGCGTCTCGGAGATGATGGCATCGTGTGTTTGTCGATCCCTCAGATTGACGGTTTTAGGGTTCATGGATGCTGTCGGCGAGGCGGCGACGGCGACCCTGTCAGGTGTGTCTCTCCTTCTGCTATGTCCCCGTTGCTGCGGCGTTGTCTCCGACGTCATGGCGGAGCAGGGAGGATGTGTCGTCCAGGAGTACGCGCAACGGTTGTCTGCACAAGTGACAGTTGGAAGATGATGTATCCTGTGTTGGGTTTGTGCTTGGAGACTGACAGTTCTGGTTTCCTCCTTCAACGTAGTAGTCGTGCGTGGGTGTCAGTTCTGGAGTTCGATGGCGCGTCCGGGGACATGTTGCCACGCTCTGATTCTTTCAACGGCAATGGTTTTGCTTCTGGCAAACTATTTTGGTGGTCCGTAAAGCGGGTTTTGCTTCTGGCAAACTATTTTGGTGGTCCGTAAAGCCGCATATCAGCGATGGAGCTGCGTCGAGCTCACGTGAAGAGGTGATATGTCTTCCGTCTCTTTGGTGGTGTCAAAGGAGGGAGATAGGTGCTGGTTTTTTGCATAGGTTTATGATATCTTTTCAGTTCTGTAAGGTTGGTGACTACTTTTAAGGTCGGTGACTACTTTGGAGGTCCGTAAAGCCCAACGTTCAAAAAAGCGGACGCTTACTCTGATGAAAGCGCATAATTAGGCGCATCGGAGCCTCACCGCTTCGATTTCGACCTGAGCGGACAGTTACGCGGTAAGCTACGTTAGGGATCGAGCGGGAGGAAGAAAAAATCGGGATTGAGCGGGAGGAAGCAAAATTTCGGGAGAAAAAGAGGGAAACCAGGCAGATAGGGGATTGCGTTCTCAACTTCTCTTTGCTCAGTCCCGACCCGAGACAGAGCTGGTGCGATGCTCCTTTCCGCCGCCGCCACCGCACCTCTCAGGTTTGCCCGCTCTGCCTCGACCTCCTCCTCCTCCCTGCTTCGCCTCGCCGCCGGTGACTGTTCTGTGTTCCTCCGCTGAGCTCGTTCCCCTCGTCCTCTCTCTGCCCAAGTTCCAGAATTTCAGATCGAGCTCGATCTACTCGCCGCCGGTCGCCCTCGGTTACCCTCGCACCCTGTTCCTCTGATATATTCTGCTGTCCGCCGGATCTCCCCCTCCCCGTCTCATGCAAGCTCATGGGAGAAGATGCTGTGGTTGATGCGGCCTGGTGTTGGGTGTGGAACGATCGGGGCGTGTGTGATGTGTCATGTTCGTGCTGGAGGAGCACGAAGGGTTGTTTGGGGTGGTTTGGGAAGATATAATAGGGGCGGGGGTACAATTGCAATGTGGCGAGTGCTACCTAGGGCAGCGATGTGTCTCTGCTCGTTGCTGGGGGCGTGAGTGCTGCGTTCGGCCCGGCTGGGCAAGCCCAGTTTGGCTTTTTTTCTCTCTAGAATTGCTTATATATGCCTAGAATTGCTTCCTATTTTCTGTCCGTACATATCCGTACAAAACGCTTAAGCGCCGCTTAATCTCGCTTAAGCAGTAGTTCCTTTGATCGGAGGCTCACCGCTCGCTTACCGCTTTTTTGAACCTTGGTAAAGCCACATATCAGCGATGGAACCACATCGAGCTCAGATGAAGAGGTGATTTGTCTTCCGTCCCTTTAATGGTGTCAAAGGAGGGAGATAGGCGCTGATTTTTTTGCATAGGTTTATGCTATCTTTTCAGTTCTGTAAGCTCGGTGTGTACGTGGCTTGTAACTTGATTCTTATCTATAAATGAGACACATATTTGGAGCCACATCAAGCTCAGATGAAGAGGTGATCTGTCTTCCGTCTCTTTAGTGGTCGCTTCAGTGGTGTCAAAGGAGGGAGATAGGCGCTGTTTTTTTTGCATAGGTTTATGCTATCTTTTCAGTTCTGTAAGCTCAGTGTGTACGTGGCTTGTAACTTGATTCTTATCTATAAATGAACACGTATTACCATGCAAAAAAAACATACAACACAGAACCAGGGCAGGCTATCATGGTATCAGACTCGGGCGACCTGGCATAAAAGTTCACGATATAGCATAACAGTTTCCGTTTGTGTACATTGAACCACCCATACAACATTCATCCATGAGTAACAGGGTGATACCAGCTCAAACATTTGAGTTTTAAATGACATGTCAAAACTCTGACAACATTTCAACATGCCTATATATTACAGTCATTTGTCCAGCCGATAGATGTTTTGCCAGCCGATTGGAAGCATTCATGACTGCAATGCATCGAGGAAAATAGCGTTTGTCAGTCATGCACAGTAGCGTAGCCAGGATAAGCTACAGTGGTCTACAGTACGCTACAGTAGCAGTACCAAGCTTACGATGCAGTCTCACGTCCCGGGCCAAGGCCTGGGGCCTGTCTACGCCCCTGTCTAAACATCAGTCATAATGCATCTATGCTAATCCCCCGAAAACAAGCATCTATGTTAATCACAGGGAAAAGCTTGAACTACCAAAATCCTCATAATGTAAACACCAAATTCAAGGTGACAAAATGAGAAGTGACCCTAAGAATTGGTTTGACTTAAAATGCGAATCAGGAGAGCACAAGATAGAAACCTTGCTGGCTATGTTGTTCGAGAGCCAGTCCAGCCCTTCATACAGACCCTCCCCACTTGTAGCACAAGCACTCTGAATATACCTGTAATAGAATGGAAAGTAAGACCATGCTTATCACCAACTCTTCTATAGCTAGCAAAATATAAACAAGGTATACAATCAGCAAGGGTCAAATACCAGTGTCGCTGACGCAGAGAGTGGAGACCAAGCTTATCTGTTATTTCGGCAGCATTCATGGCATTCGGAAGATCTTGCTTGTTAGCAAAAACAAGCAACACAGCATTGCGCAGCTCATCCTAGTAACAGAAACAACATTACTATGAGAATCAACTGCCCGTAGACATAGATGAAATTAAAAAAAATATGTGGGAAATATATGATAATATATATACTTATTAGTCATTAGCGGTGCAAAATTAAGTTCTCAAAATTGCTGTATGTAATGCAGGCAAAAGCTACTGTGGTTGTTTGGACACAATATTACGATATGATATCCAAAAGATGTACCATGTCCAGTAAGATAAGATTCATCATGCTGTAAATTTTAAGAAATTACTCCGAAGGTGTGTATACAACCCGACATTTCAACAGGTATATGGCACTTGCCTCATTCAGCATTCTGTGGAGCTCATCTCTCGCCTCACCAATACGATCTCTGTCGTTGCTGTCAACAACAAAGATAAGGCCCTGAGTGTTCTGGAAGTAGTGCCTCCACAAAGGCCTTATCTGTTTTGAAAATGGCATACATAAATGATCAGCTTAACTTCACATAAATAGACTTATCATCTTAAGACTTGCCAAGGAAATGCTTTAGTAACTGTAATCAGGTGATTATCATTTCATACCTTGTCCTGGCCACCGACATCCCAAACAGTGAAGTTGATGTTCTTATACTCCACTGTCTCCACGTTGAACCCTGCATCGTGTACACAAAATTTCAGTATGCTATCATCAGCGATGTAATCCTAGTGTGTGCCTCCCGACCAAAACAGAAACAAGATAACTAAGCAACCGTTGCATTAACCCATACCGTCCTACATGTGTTGACAAAGTAAGAATATAATGCGTGCACCGAAGCCATATTTCAACATAAGGCCCTAACTGGATCCCTGACAATGGTTTGGCTTTGAAACAAAAATTGCTACTTTTCTCTACTTGTATTACGGTCAAAGTATACATCTTGGATCGACAACACAAATTGCTACTTTTCTTTACTTGTATGACGGTCAAAGTATACATGTTTCATCGACAAGACAAATTGCTACTTTTCTCTACGTGTATTACGGTCAAATTATACATATTTGATCGAAACGGGATGTAGGACAAACTTACACTAGTGAATTGAGCTGCTGAAACTAACAAAATATCTCCATCTGAGACTAGCTCAAAATTCTTGATTGCAAGTCTCCAACATATAACTACGGCAAATTATGTAGCAGAAAATCAGGGACAAACAAAGCAAACGCAAAAGCGAGACGACATGATTCAGTTGGCACAAGTACAAAATCCATTGGTGCTAGCACATTTTTTTTAGATAAAGAGTGTTTATTAATATCAAGAAGATACAACATGCACCCAGCCTCTTCAACAACGCAATAACCGAAGCCATTACGGATGCACACAGCCAAAAGACAATAAGAAGAAGAAATAAAAAGAAAAGTCCCGCTAAAGAGTTACAGTCCTTGCAGCAGCAGCGCAACCACCACCAAAACAACACCTGATGTCCAAATCTTCAAAAGCAACGCCTTCAAGAAGAACAGTGCCAGGCACAACCAATTAAGGCCAGACCTTGGGTTTTCACCCTGAAGATAATCCTCGCTCTCAAAACAATGTCTTCAGCAAGACCACTGTCAGGCACAACCAATTAAGGCCAGACCTTGGATTTTCACCCTGAAAGGTAGGACGTTGGGCTTCACGTATGTTGTCCCCCCACTTACATGCCGCTGCTCCAAGTCATGAAACACTAAGCCAATTCCTCATCAGCACAAAGAATCAAACCACCATTGCCAGTCCTCAGAACTCGCCTTCCATGTCATTCTCCGCCAGCACCATGGAACGAGAAAGCGTGCTCCATGAAATTAACAGCCAGCAGAGCTTCAAAGCGCTCCCTCTGAAACCAAACGGTCAGATAAAACATGGGTGCGTCCGACCGAATACCACCCGATCAGCAATCTCCAGGCATGAAACGCCCAATGGAGTTCGCCGGCGGAGCCTTCCGGAACACGACCGTCCAGCAAGTTCGATGGGGACGAACATCCGGTAGATCTTCATCTTGGCGCCGCGAGAGGAACCCTAGGACCACATCCTTATTAAGGGCCGATCCGACAGTCCCCACACCGCCGGCCGACTTCCGGCGAAACGAAGCGAGCAGGTCAACCTCCGGCCCAAGAACCAGAGGACGCCCCAGATCCAGCCGGCAACGATCCAGGAAGACGTCGTCTTCCAACGCGAGCCGCCGCCACGAAGGCAGGCTGCGCCGCCACCCTGGACCAACCAGCCGTCACCATCCTCGTACGCGCCTCCCAGCCGTGCGTCGTAGCGCGCCGCCGCCGGAGCAGCCGCCGCCACGCCGCACAGCCTCGCCCGCCCAAGTGTCGGCCTCCCCGCGCGCAAGGATCCCGACGGGGACGAGTAGAGGACGCCCCCCGCGTTCAGCAGCGGGAGCGTGGCCGCCACCGCCGACGCCACGGCGGCAGCGGCCGGAGAAGACGGCCGGCGGCGGTAGTTTCTAGGGATTTGTTTTCCGCCTCCAGAGCCGCCACGCGCAGCGGCCCGGGAGGTTTTTTTTCGTCCGCTCTTTCCTGGTGCTAGCACATAAATCAACTGGTACCTCCGTAACCAGCACAGAAATCTAACGCGCTAGACTAGACAGAAGCGAAACAAAGCATATGTACGCGCATAATCCCACTTTTAGTTTATATATCTCACGCCACTCGTATTAAAGAAATTCATGCGAGCCAAATCGTTCTTCCACCGCCGCACATACGATTTGGGCGCCCGACCGAAAGAAAATTGAAGCAGAAAAGAGCAGCGTGGTGAATAGAAGCGGTACCTATGGTGGGGATGGTGGTGACGATCTCGCCGAGCTTGAGCTTGTAGAGGATGGTGGTTTTCCGGCGGCGTCGAGCCCGACCATGAGGATCCGCATCTCCTTCTTGGCGAACAGCGCCCCGAAGAGCGTCCCGAACGAGAGCCCCATCGATCTACCTCCTCGACTTTCTCCTCCGCCTCGCGCTTCCTCTTCTCTCCTCCCCTCGGATGGAATCAAGCGAGTAGAGACGGAGCAGCGAGGTGTGGATGGATGGCTTTGGAGAAGAAGAGAGCGTGCGTCCTACGCGACAGCCGCGGGATTCGTTTTGGCTGACACGTGGGCCCTACATCCTCGGTGTGGATGCGTTGTTCTTATTCATCCAGTCCATCTGTTTTTGATCCAACGGGGAGGTTTACGCTGATACGTTTTGGCTGATACGTGGGCCCTACATGTAAGTGCGATGTGATTGCGTGCCCGCAGTCGTTTATGCTGGCATTTTTTTTTCGCAGAAACATAACCCTATCTTTTCCGCAAAACACAAACGTTTGTGATAATGATTTATACAGAACAACAAATTATAGTATATCTTTTATATCGTATGACAACTAATTAGCCTTCACACTGTTAGAAGATACTCGCTCCGTTCCAAATTAATTGACTTCTATTTGTCCACACATGGATGTATCTAAACCTGTTACACGTATAGATACATCCACATGTGTATAAATGGAAGTCAATTAATTTGAAACGGAGGGAGTATGTGGACAACTACCTTAACATATGCAACGGCGTCAACTAATTTTTCAGAGTAAAACTCAGATTTACTACACATACACCAACTTGTCGCGAATGTGCGCTTTGATCACCAAGTTACAAAACGTGAAAAGTGGGTCACCAAGTTGCCACACGCGAGCGTTTTGCTCACTCCGTGACGACGGCCGATATTTGCAAAAAAATATAGTCTGCCACGTATGTAAACTCATGACCGCCGTCATGGAGTGACCAAACGCTCGCGTGTGACAACTTGTTGACCCGATTTTCGCGTTTCGCAACTTAGTGACCAAATCGCACATTCGCGGCAAGTTGGTGTACTAAACCTGTGTTTTACTCAAATTTTTACTTTTTTTAATAGTTGTGAGAAATGCTTTTGTCTTAGGCAGAACCACCTAACTCCTAAGCAAGTTAGATAGGATAGAATTGAAACTCACACGATTTTGAAACCAAAGTCATGGTTTTGGCATGCGAATACCTAACTTCCACGCGCTCTATCCATGGCAAGTTTTTTTGGTGATATTTCAATCGTTCAGATCTCTTAACGGACTCCTCGCATGTCAAGTTCAGTCTACCACGACCCCTACTTAACATTCTCAGCAAGCTTTTTCCGTCTGCTATGAAAGTCTCACGCACCGTTTTGCATGAGAGAAAGAAGTGAGAGGAAGAGGCAAGAGGAAATTAAATAGGCTTGCCTACAATCCCTTTCCTTATCAGAAAAGCAATTTCACCCCTAACTTAAGATGTTTACCTACCACTACTACTAGTTGGAGGCAATCTTCAGCTTCTCCGCTTTTCGTTGATCCACTTTCATCGAAATCAGTAGACCTCGCCAGCTCTTAAAGGACGATGGATTAGAATAAGCATCGGTATTGATCTTGATAAACTCGGTGTAGCTATCCAAGCAATATTCAGTAGGTCTTTCATAGTGGAAAAAATCATTCTTGGAAATTGTGGAATTTGCCAAATTCCAACAATAAAACTATGACACAATCAAACCCGAACGAACAAAATCACGTCAGCAGCATTTTTTGCCCGCCCTTGCGTGCAATTTTGTAAAAAGGAAAGAGAGAGTACAGGGGTTGGGGGGGGGGGGGGGGGGGGGGGTCAAAGAGACCCTTACAACCAGCGTACATAAAAGAGTAAGCAGCATACAAAAACGGTCGTGGGAGCAGGTTGGAGACCTGATCGTGCCCCAGCTAACTCAAACGGCTATCAACTAACAGCTAAGGCACAAGGTCAACGAAAGTGGTCACCCCAGTTGCTCCTGCCAACTTCCGAGATGCTCGTCGGCGATGGATGAGCAGAGCGCCTGGAAGGAGGACAGTGATCCTTCGAAGACTCGCGCGTTCCGTTCGAGTCAGATCTTCTAAATCAGCCCAGTTGCTCAGCAGCATATTTTTATGCGGGTCTTGCTCATTCTTAAGAAACTTGGGAATAGTAGCTCCTATGGTCTTCTGAAGGCCTGCGTTGCATATGTCCAAATCATTTTAGAGTTGTCAAACGATGTAATTATATGTTTTTGTGTTTTGTGCAAACTATTACCCTTGGTGTAAAAATTTGTAGGGTTGTGGTTCTGTGAAACAATGTCCCGAACAAATGGTGTTAACCGGAAAAACATCGTGCCCGCACGAATGGCCTGTGGGGCAAGGGTGTCAGAGTTGGAAGTTTTCCTGTAATCCTTATCTTTCTCCGGCGCTTCCTACGCTGCTCAACGGCGGTGGCGGATGAATGCTGGGCCGTGGATGACGCCAGGCGAGGAGCCTCTACTCCTCCAGCGGGCGACCGGCCGGTGGATCTGCCGGAGAAGAGGGTACTCGTCCTCGCTGGCGTCGTTCCATCGGCGATTCCGTTCCATCTGGGTTCGTCTCTCCTCGTTATCGAATCAATTTCGGTGTGCTCAATCTGCCTCTCAATTATGTTCTACCCGTAACACATTGCAGAGATATGTCAGTATTTTTCGAGAGATATATCAGTATTTGTTTCGAGAGATATATCTTATTTATTCTACTACTGTAAATGCCGCGGCAAATTCATCTCAACTTGCTGCTGACAGTATTTCACCCAAAATTGACTATTTATAGCCGCGCCGGATGTAGTTGCATTTAGTTGATGTACAAATAGTAGGATGTTTGCTAACCACAACAAGCACTCTCATGAGAAACATCACCACAACCAAAATCAATTAAAACGGAAGAATACATTGAGCCACTACTAGCTCACAGAGATCAAAGGCATATATTCTACATGCTGAGATAATGGCAGAGATTACAGGAAATCAAGTGGTTAGCATCTTTTTTCCTCCTCTAGTGGAGCATACATCACTATTGCTGACGACCACATCATTTGCTCGATCTTGAAGATTAGCCCCAACGCGTCGGTGCCTACTAATGTTCCACTGTGTCATTCTCGACATGCTGGAAAGAATTGTATTCATCCTCTGAAAGGTTTCAAACTCCTATCAAGCAGATTCATTGCTTGTACCAGATTATTTAAGCTCATGGACTTTCCCTTGAAGCCGGCTTTCCTCTGTTCTCATCCCTGTACCATTTATTCAGTCTCTGCTGAGTAGCCACTACCTGAAAAATTGGAATAGAGATCGTAACTGAGTATAATTCAAGCCACTCGACTTTTGTTTGATAGGAAATTCATATGAAGACTGTAGGTAACAATGTTTCAGTATAGTGATGATCGACCAGGCTAACCTGTTTATCCCAGTCAGTCCTAATTGTTATGAACAGAAGTACAATTGTTTGGACCAGTGTTCCCAGCAGCATGCCAACCCAAATGCCCTGTAGCAGAAACCAAGGTGAGTTAGGACCACAACTTAGAGCCAAGAGGCACAAGGACAATGAGTGTGGTAACTGAATGACTGATACAACCGCATCGTCTTGAAAAATTATCTTACCTTCACATGATAACCAAGAACATAACCTAGGATTGCTCCAAGAGGGATACCGATCAAGTAATATGTTGTGATGTTAACATAAGCAACTACACTCTGCCAACCCGCGCCAACAGCAACACCTACCGAATTATAAAATAGGGTTATAGTTTCAGTAAACCAAACAAATCTTTATTAACATAAAAGGCAAATATCTTGTCTTGCTTCAGAAATCAGATTGTAATTCAGTCAAATGCTGTAGTAAACCTGATAGCACTGGTTGAACACTGTTCAACAAGATGGAGAAGGCAAGCAGAGGCGATAGATCAGCAACTGCAGCAGCTACGGCTTCACTCGTGGTAAATATGTAGGAAAGCTTTCCTCGGAACAAAAGGAAGAACACGAACAACACAACGCCTATCGAGAAAGAAGTGGTGACGACGTTTACGATGGCGAACTTTGCCCTTCTTGCACTTCCAGCTCCCAGCTCATTTGCCACACGCACTCTATAACACACCAAATAATTATCATCAAAATTCTATAAATGTTTCGATCACATGATAGAGTAACAACGAGTTCTTGGATCAAGAAGTTACCCCGTTGCAGCCAAAAAGCCGATAGAAATCATCATCTCCCAACCATTGATGTTAAGGCTGCAGATTTCACAGATAGAAACCACAATACTTAAATTAGTTCATATGCAGCGACAAGGAAACAGTATGAAATTATGCACCAATGACTAGCCACTGTTCTTTGAACAGAGTGGAGAATCAAAGCTTATGTAATGAACTTCAAGAACAATGACATAGTGAACTGTGAAGCAATGTTGTAAATCTTACCATATTGAAAGAGCGTCCAGTGCAACCTCTGGATCTGCCATGTACCCGGTTAGGAGCACCAATATGGTGCTGTACCACAATTCCAGACTGAAGAGGTGGGCAGGGAAAAACATTTGTCATTGCTAGGTGCATCCGAAATTTTGAAACAGACAACAAAATATAAAACTTGGGGACATACGTGCTCTGTAAGTGCATTGCTCTTTTGTTACGGAAAAAAGTAATTTTTTTCTTTCTGAAACTGCTGTATATATACTAAAAAATTCAAGCTTGTTCTTACCAGAGCATCACACCAGAGGACAGAGAGAGCTTGAGGATGGGGACGAGGTCGGTGAGCGCCTCGGAGGAGAACCCCGTCCATGTGAGGGGACAGGCACCAGAGAACACAAAGATGAGCTGCCCTAACGCAGGAATCCACATAGCGATGACCATGGAGGTCATGACCCCGGCAAGTCCAAGGTGGAGCTTGACGGTGAAGAGCCACGACAGGAACAGATGGCTGCCGAGGTTGGCGAATGCGAGATAGGTGATGATTATGTTCTTGCTCTGCGCCTGCAGGTACATCTGGAGCGTGAAGTTAAGGACGCTCGCAAACGTGACGGGGATGTACCAGACCGAGATGACCCCAGCAACAGCGCTGATCTTGGGGTCCTGGCCGATGAAGACGAGGAGAGGCTCGGTGAACAGGAATATGGGGAGCATGAGTATGGCGCAGCCGGTGAGGATGATCCAGGAGCGCTGCAGGTAGACCCATCATGTGGTACTGCTTCGCCCCGTAAGACTGCCCGCAGAGCGTCTCCAGCGCGCTCGCCATGCCCAGCTGCATTCAGATTAAGCGCATTAATTAATAATTGTTATAACCATCAACTTTTTCTCCCTTGCTGAAATTAGTTCTGTCGCAGCGAAAGACTATGAAATATCTGAACTGGTGCAATGGCAGTGGCACTGCGCCACAACAGGTAGATTTGAGATTTCAGATTGTCTCTGGAAATGCTGGACCAGGAGACAAAAACATGGTGTAAATTAGTTCAGACTGACTCGGGATTATTGTCCAATGGAGTTGTCCCTGTTTTGACACTGACAGCCCGTACATGACTTTACGTGTATAGGTAATTAACTGCTGCTGTTCCTGTGCAAAGTCGACATCAAACTGAGCTTTGTTTTTCCGAAAATTAAGAATATGGTGCCAAACATGGACCACGACGCGCGCCTCAGTTGGCGTATAAATTTCGTCCGCACATTTTCCTATCACGTACGTTTGTCTCACATCACATCTCAATATCTCATTATCAGAATTTATATGCTAATTCTAGATTGAGATACGGTGTTCCTGCTCCTAGCTATTCCTCCATTGTTTAAGGTGTGATGAAACTAGCAACGGACTGAAGCAGGGGCGAGCTCCTGGTTTTGAGCTCCCAGTCTCCCAGATCAAAACAAGACGCGCATTATATATATAATACAAATTAAGAAATGTAATTATGGTAAACCCTTAATTGGTCGTCGTCTAGCCAGCTAACTACTTAGTTGGCAATTTTTTACAAGATTAATTCATGACATAACAATTGTTTTGATTGACCTCATGCAGTTGTGTACCCCACGTCGGTCTCAAGAACATGTAGCTAGTGCCTAGGGAGGAAGAAGAAGAGCAGGCAGATTGATGAGGTTCAGTTACCAGTATGCCGTTGCTGAATCGCATGAGGACGGTGGATATGAGGGCGTATGCGGCGAGCTCGGTGGGTCCGATGTGGCCGACGAAGGCCTGGCTGATGACGGTGACCCCGAAGGTGGAGAAGCGCGTGCAGATGGACGGCCCCGCCACCTTCCACAGCTTGCGGTTCTCGTCCAGCAGCCGCCGCCCCAGACCCTCCTCCTCCTCGGCCTCTTCTCCCCCTGATGACCCGTCGCCATTTTCCGGCGCCGCCGGCGGCCTCGGCTCCAGCAGCGGGGCCTTGTTCTCCTCCTCCCTCGTCCCCACCATCAACGGAAGGACGAGTTCAAGATGTGGAAGAAGCAAAGTTGAAGAGGTGGAAGCGGTCGACGTAGCCGAACACGGGGCGAGCGGTTTTATAGAGAGGAAGTGGTCGAAGTTGAAGTGGCTGGGTAGGTAGCGCGCGAGGTAGATGGCGCCGTGGAGCGCGTGCTCATTGGTGGAGGCGACGACGAAATGGCCCTTGTGGCCGCCGCTGCTCCTCTCCTATGTCATTTTTGTATCTCCTAAAAAACTTAGAGTTTCAACTTGTGATTTTGCATGCCTATAAAACTTTACATCCCCAACGCAATACATCTTTGCTAAGAATTTTTTGAAGTTTTTAAATATGATTTTTTTTCGTGGTTTTCACCGGTTTCCATTGAAACTGGGTTTCCACCGGATACTTTCTCGTGTTGATGGTGAGGGGACATGACCAGCGTGCGAATCAGCAACCCGACTTCTGGATTCCCGGGGTCACCGGCGTTTACACATCCTAGGGTACAGGATCCAATCAGAATGCACGGTGCCATCGACGCGCGCGTGGCTGGTGAAAAAAGACAAAACCGACCCTGACACGAAACTTCAGCACAAAACGAACTTATCTTGAAATAATTTTGTATCTAACCCTTTTCGGTAGTGTCTGTCCCGGGGGCGCTACCCTTCACATGGTATTGCCTGGACTGTGGAGCTATGTCCCTGCCAACATGGCAATACTAGGCCCATCACAAAAAAAAATTAGAAAGTAGTCGTGGCGAAAATTCTAAATCAAAGAGGTAGCATCCTGGGATGGGCGCTATCCTCTTGATGGCGCTACCCTCTAAAACATATATTTTTAGAACATGGTTGTGAACGAAGATTTTGCACAAAATTTAGAACAAGAACAAGAGGAGTACCTTGAGAGCTAAACAAACACTCACTTTGACCATGCTTCACCCATATTTTCAACTATAAAGTTTTAAAAGCAATGTACAAGTTGTGTGTTACTTTTTTAAATTAATGTAGTATTGATCAAGCAAATTTATATGCTATGGTAGATAATGGTAATAATTTATTAGCTTAAATAAATGTTTAAGAAGTCTCGGGAGAAATGTGTTGACAAGGGATGTTTCAAAAAATAGTGTTAATGAGAATTATCCATTATGTTGATGACATATGAATTTATTTGGAAAACAACGCTTTATGAATTTTACTAACTCACATGTCATCATCATAACATGGATCTCAAGGTTTTTAAAAATATCTATTTGATAAGGGATATTATTCCAAGTCATAATTTCATTTTAATAAGCATCTATGCATAACAACTAATTTACATAAATAGACCAGGAGTACAAACACAATCGCTCTACCATAGCTAACAAAGTATTATCCCAAAGACTAAGCTAACAAAGTATTAGCATCATCTACCATAGCACGGAAATTTGCTTCATCGATATTAAGCATCAAATTAATTTTAAACAAGTAACACACTACTTGTAAATTGTTTGTAAAAATTTATATTTAAAAATATGGGTGAAGCATGGTAAGAAATGAGTACTTGGTTGGTTCTTCAGGTACTTCTCTTATTCTAGATTTTAGACAAAATCTTCATTCACAACCATGTTTCCAAAATCGTCTAAATATTCAAAAATAAACCAACATAACCAAATAATTCACGAAATATTATCTACTGGTCTAATCATCATGAGACCGGTGGCAATGAAAAGATAGTTTAAGGCGTGACTCATAGAAAAAATGAATCATGTAATTTGGATTTTTAGATCAAAACTTACAACGGTTTGAAATTATATGGCGCTTCCCTCAAGAGGATAACCCCTCCCCCCCCCCCCCCCCCCCCCCCCCCCCCCCTCAACCACACCCAGCCACTTGGCGATATCCTCTTTGACTTAGTATTTTCACAACGACTGTGAATCTTCTCTATAGTGAGTCCAGCGTTGCCACGCTGACAGGGGCATAGCGCTCTCATTCAGACGCTACCATGCGAAGAGTACAGGCGCTACCGAAAATATTTAGAATCCTTTTAAATACGTTTATTTCGCGCTGAAGTTTCGTTTGAGAATCAGTTTTGTCGTTTTCACTCCTCCGATAGCGAGGGGACAGGCGCTACCGATGGCTTTTTCCGCTCGGCTCCCGTGTCGCTCCCGTGTGGGCGACCCGGGGGGCGACTCCAAACCCTAGCTAGCGCTCTCCGCCTCCAGCTCTCTCTCCCTCGCCGCCGCCGCCGCCGCCGCCGGCGGCGGGCTCCCCGCCCCTCCTTCTCCAACCTTGCCTCTCCTCTCCCCTTCTTTGTCCCGTGCTTCCCTACCCCCTCGTCTTTCGTGCGGCCGCCGACTGCTGGTGCGGTGGGCGGGCAGATCCCGCCATGGGAGAGCTCCAGCACGGCTTGGGGGGTCGGTGCTCGGTGCTGTCCGGCGGTGTGCTGCGGCCAGGTCCAGATCGGGGCTCTGGCGGCCAGATCCAAATCCATATCGGGGACGCCTCGTTCGGGGTTGTCTCGCCGGCCGGTGTGCTGCTCCTCCTTCCTAGGGCGTGCGGTGGGGTGGTGTTGTGGTGCGGACGACGGGAGGATGACGGGGGCAGGAGATCGTGGAGTTGTGGTCGTTGCGGGGGCTGGGGAGGCCAGGCTCCCACGAGCAGCCTGTCTTCTTCGTTGATGGGTGTGTGGGCTTTCTGCGGTTGCCAGGACGGCGGCCCTGTACGGTGGGAGTCGTGGCGCCGAGGCGGGGGTCACGGCTCAGGTGCTGGCTGGTGGTCTTGGCCGCGTGGGCGGCGTGGCGACCGGCGAAGAGGTGCACGGTGGAGTGGTTCGGTAGCTACCTCAGCAGCCGGCTACACTCGGGATCTAGAGGCGGATTTTGGGGTCGGGGTGAAAATCCATTGTTGGCCGATGGCGGCGACGCCTGTGGGCGCCGTTACCCTCTTGAGGGCGCCGTCGCGGCCCGCTCCTGCTTCCTCCCGAGGCTCTTGGTTAAAACTAGATCCCTTTGGATTGGGCGGTTGGCGGAACTTTGGTGCCGTTTCCTTCCTGAAGGCGCCGTCTTGGAGTCCATGGTGTTTCTCTCTTCCGATGGTGGTGCGGTGGCAGTGACAGTGTTGGTTTGGCAAAGGTGAAGTCTGCTTGTAGGATGCAGCCCTTCGCGGCGAGGTGTAACGTCGGTGGTGCGCCGGCTCGAGCTCTAGGGTGAGCTCCAGCCCATCGACGCCCGTGTCCCGTGTCGTCTGGGATAGGGGTCCCTTTGGCGACGGTGTTTGATCGGGCGGCGTTGCCCTGCCATTCTGAAGGTGCCTAACCTTGTCGGCGTCTTCGGCTCGTCAGGCGTTTTCTGTTATCTGCCTCGTGTTACCGTCGACCTAGCTTACATGTAGCTCTGTTCTTTGTACAAGCCTTCGACTTCTGTTTGTGTGCGTTGAGTTGTTTGTAAGCTGGTCAGCACTTTGTATCTTCCGTCATTGGCGTCATTAATTTAACGCTGGGCTTCGGACATGTGGTTTTCCGGGGTCACCGACGTTTACACGTCCTGTACGGGTAGAGGATCCAATCAGTGCGCACGTTTACTAGTCCATGTTTACTAGTCCATGTGACGCGCGCGTGGTTGAGACTTGAGAGTTGAGACGTGCGGTGTGGGCTGCCGCACGTCACATGGACTAGTTGCATCTTCCATGTCCATGTGGTGGTCAGGCATTGGCGCTAGCTAGCTTTGACGTCTGTGCCCATGAACGCCCGTACTACGTGATGCCGGCCGGCCGGCCGGACAGCAGTTGAACACATGGATCATTGATGGATCATTGATGGATGCTGCACGGTGATGCTGGGACGAGCTAGTGACAGTCCCCTGGCTACTGAGGAGATCGATCATGGGGAGAGGATTCGCTGACTTTGGAAACCATGACGTTGAGGTCATTGACATGTGGGTCCCACCTAGCACGGACCCACATGTCACCTGACTTTGGGACTCATAAAGTCAGCGAATCCGCCATGGTTCTTGAATGCATCCATCTACATCTACTAGCTGCACGCCAAGTTATTGCTCTCGCTCTCTCGAAAAAGAAAAATTATCATCTAAGAAGAACAAGTTATTGCTCGATGGATCGATCGCAGTTGGTGTCGGATACGCACGTTGTTATTACAGGAGTATGGGGCGGCGAGGCATGCGAGTCTTAATTTCGATCTGGACCTCAGCTACAGGAGTGGAGTAGTTTTCGTTTGGTTTTGGAGAGCTATTTCCCCACGTAATTGCACCTCTTATTTTCTTCTCCTTCTCTTCTTCTTCTTCTACTGAGATGGCAGCGACTAACCGAGGTGAGGTGGATCCGGAATTTGAGGGTTGATGAATTCGTAAAGACGACCCAGTGATAGCCACCGGAGAGGAAGGGATGTCGGAGTTGGAGAAATGTCGCTCGCGACAGTAGCCAGCAGCAACGAGTACGGAGGGAGAGGGACCTGATAGCTGTGTATCTGATCAGATACTACAACTTGTACCCACTTAGGTGAGACGCAAAAAAAAAAAAAGCTTCCTGCAGCACCTACCCACTGCGGCCACACCTAGCCTAGTAGGCAACGAAAGCGGACAAATGGAGCTTGGGCGCCAGGTAGCCTTTATTTGAAATATTCAAAAACATCATTTAAAAGTTTTAAAAATATGAGAAAAAATTCTCGATTCAAAGCATCTAATACACAGGGCCTGGCGAGCAATATCCGGGGCCCTGTGCCAAAGTTGGAAAAGAGGCCCTACTTACTCTTTGTCAAAACCCGGAAACGGTCGTTGTATGGTAATCGGTCATAGCAAGCACGGAAAAAGTCAGGAAGTAACAGACGAACTGGCGTCTAGCTGATCGCAAGTGTGGAAAAAGTCACGAAGCAACATAACACGAACTGGTGTCTAGCATCCTACACTCGATGCTTCTCGTCAGCTTTGTTGCGAGCCTGGTGGATCGACGGCTTGGGCTCACTCCGTTATGTACTTGTACGACCTACATACTTCATGTTTAGACCGGTTTTACAGTTTTCCGAAGAGAGAATTCCTTCTATGACACTATGCTTAAATTTGATGCCTTATATGACACTCCCAATTTTTTGCTTCCTCATGTGACCTCTTGTATAAAATTTTATGCCTCAGATGACACTGCCGTCGGTTCTGTGAAATCGTTCCGTCACTTTTTGCCCGTCTGGACCAAACTACCCCCGCCATGTTTGACTCGATCGAGCACCCGAGCCCGAGCCCCGCACCCTCACGCGTCGAACAAACCCTGAGCCCGCACCCTCACGCGTCGGGGCGGAACCCTAGCAGCGGCGGCGCGGCTGTGTCAGCGGAGGGCGGGCAAGGCACGGCGGCCGAGTGCGCCATGGAGCAGGCGCCGGCTGACGGAGAACCAGGCGGCGCGGCGGCCGGGCAAGGCGCGGCGGCCGAGGCGGGCAAGGCGCGGCGGCCGAGGGCGGACCTGGAGGCGCGGAGGATACATCTGGCGGCGAGAAGGGCGAGCAACGCGCCGATGCGGGCTGGTCGGCTTGGGCAGATTGGCAAGAAGGGTGAGTGCTTCGAGCTTGTACTCTCCAGATGCAGTTTAGTATGCTGAAATTTAGTAGCAATGTTTATGTATTTCTCTGTGATTTGCAGGATGGATCCAGAAAAGGTAGTGCAGATGTTGATTGCATATTGTGATCCCTCCGAAGCATATGAGCCTATCACCGAGGATTGGACAGATGTTCAAGCGGACAACAACACAAAAGAGGCCGATGATAGTTATCTTTGCAACCCAATCCCGGAGAATGAGCATGTGGTATTGATGAGGAGAAAATGTATTTGGAGAAAGAACCTATACCTCTAAATTTGGTTCTTTTTTCTGGTAAAGAGAAAGACAAAACCAATGTTCCTGAGGATGAGAGCGGGGATGGGAGCGAGGATGGGAGCGAGGATGAGAGTGAGGATGGGAGTGAGGATGAGAGCGAGGAGGAGCCTGAAGTAGAGGAGGAGGAGTTGCACGAGCCAGATCATGCCCCAAATACAGAGTATGACCAGCAAGACCCTCCAATGACTGTAGGATCCACATATCCCAATATGGATGTGTTTAGGTTGGCTCTTTCCCAGCATCCAGTCAAACATGACTTTGAGTATAACACAGAGAAGAGCACACAACGTAGGTTAAGGGCCTATTGTAAAAGAAGAGATGAAGATGATTGCCCATGGAGGATACATGCTTCTACAACCGCTGATAGGCGTACTGTAATGGTAATTGTCTAACCTTACTTATTTCTGAATATATCTTGGATAAATGTTGAGGAGATTTTAGCTTACTTGTATTCCTCTTTTGTAGGTGAAAAAAACCCTTTTGACCACGATTGTTCTAGTACAAAAAGGAAAAAGAAAGTGAAGAACGCAACTAAGTTCTGGATATGTGAGAAGGTGAAAGATTGGCTCATTGAAGATGCAAATCTAGGAGCAATGGAATTGCGACAAAAGCTGAAAGAACACTACAGGATCAAAATCCACTACAAGAGAGTCTATATGGGTAAGCTGCTAGCCTTGAAGCAACTATACGGTGATTGGGATAGTAGTTTTAACAACTTGTATAGGTTTAAAGCACAAGTTGAAAGTTGCTGCCCTAATAGCATAGTGCAGATCGACCATCATACCATAAATGGTAAAATAAGGTTTAGAAGAATTTTTGTTGCTCTCAAACCTTGCATAGATGGATTTCTTAGTGGCTGCAGGCCATATTTGGCTGTGGACAGCACCTTTATGACAGGCAGATTCAAGGGGCAATTGGCTAGTGCTACTGCAGTGGATGGCCATAATTGGATGTATCCAGTTTGTTTTGGAGTTTTTGACTCTGAAACAAATGAAAATTGGATCTGGTTCATGCAATTGCTAAGACAGGCCATAGGATCACCAACAGGTTTAGCCATATGCACTGATGCTGGCCAAGCAGTGATGACAGGGGTAAAAGAAGTGTTCCCGGAGGCAGAACATAGAGAATGTATGTTCCACTTGGTGAGCAACTTCAAGAAGAAGTTTACTGGAAAAGTATTTGATGACCACCTATGGGCAGCTGCTTACTCATGGAACCCATATATATTTGACAAGAATTGGGCTGCAATGGAGGCAGTAAAGCCAGCTGCAACAGCATATATTAGGAAGTGGCACAATAGGTTGTGGTCTAGGAGTCAGTTCTCGACCATATGCAAGGTGGACTATGTAACCAACAACTTGGCGGAGTGCTTTAACAATTGGATCAAGCACCACAAGTCATTGAACTTGGACGATTTCTTGGATAAGGCGAGGCAGCTGATTATGATCTTGTGGAATGATAGGAGAAAAGCAGCAAAGAAGTTAGATGGATTGATTCTACCCCACATAATGAAGAAGTTAAACGCATTGACTAGAGAATTCAACTTGGAGGTGGTAGAATGCTCAGAAGAAGTGGCTGAAGTGGTTGCATTAGGAGGCAGCGGTTTTAGATTTGTCGTTAACTTGCAAGATCGAACATGTTCATGTCGACAATGGCAAGTTTGTGGTCTTCCTTGCAAACATGCTCTTGCATTCATCACGTCACTTAGCGATGCTCACATAAAGAATTACGTTGACTTGTATTATTCCACTGAAAAATTTAGAGCAGCTTATTCCAACCTGATCCCTGCTATGCCTGACAAGGGCCAATGGCCTGAATCTCACCATGGATTTTTCATGCATCCACCACTACTTAAAGCTACAGCTGGCATGCCTAAAACTGAGAGATATAAAGGTTGTAGTGACAAGAAAAGAAAAAAGGGCAAGCACTTATGTCCAATTTGTAAGGAATATGGGCATCATTGGCACAACTGTAAGAAGGGTAACCCTGATGACATTGCTGCAATGTTGGCTATTAGGTAATATAGATTACTCTTTCTTGCTTCTCTTATTATTTTTGTTTGCAACTACATGTGTTAACTACTTTTCCCATTGCTCATGTAGAGAACCACCAAAGAAGAGGGCAAAGACTAGCAAAACAGCCCAGTCCATTGTGCCTTGCGAGGATGGAGCACCAACAAGGATGCTTTTTCCACCACCAAGGTTAGCACTTATACACTTTTGCCAATGAGTATGAAAACTCAGTTTATGTTCTAAGTTGTTTCTTTCTCATCATAGCCAAAGCTTGGAAACTACAACTAAGAAAAAGAGAAAACATGACAACACTGAATCTGGAGGTTCAAAGAGGTACTTTTATGTATTCCATTGCTGCTGCCATAAACTTGCTGCTGTCATTACTGCGATAAACTTACTACTGCCATAAACTTTATGCTGTCATTACTGCCCTAAACTTACTGTTGCCATACACGCATGTGCAGATCAAAAACTGGCTCCATTGAGAAGGCCAAGACGAAAAAGAAGGTTGCTGAGAAGATTCCGGTGCCACTTGACAGCCCAGTAATGGGCACAAGGAGCAGAAAGTTTAACCCTCCTAGCCCTGCTATGAGCACAAGAAGCAAAAGAAGGCTCAGCTTGTAATTTTCATATGCTTCTATGCTCTTCCATTGATGTAATGGTTCTTTTGGAGTTCCTGTGATATGATGGTTCTTTTGGAAGTCCTTTAGCCTGACATATGTGAACTATTGGTGACTTATGTGTGAATCTGGTTGCTTATGGCACTTGTTGAGAATTGTTCAATCGATTATATACATATAAACTGTGTGCAGGGGATATGGCATCAAAATACAGGGGAGGTTCTGCCGATTTTTTGAATTTTTTTGAATTAGCGTTTCAGTTATTATTAGTATAGTTGAACCAGGGGCAAAAGTGACTTTGTATGTGAAAAGTTGCCACCGTTAGCTCTAAAAATACACTAGAGTGTCATGTGAGGCATAAATTTTACACAAGTGGCCATAGAAGGAAGGAAAAAGTTGGGAGTGTCACATAAGGCATCATATTTTAGGAGTAGTGTCATAGAAGGAATTCTCTCTTTTCCGAACCCATCAGTAACCGTTAATTCGGTGTTCCTCCGAGAATTATAGCAACCGTATGAAAAAGATAAATTTTAATCTAAAGGGCTTAATAGTAGCTCAACCGTTAAGTTCGTTTCTCTTTGAGAAATATAGTTACTGTAAAATTTAAAAAAACCTAATAGTAGCTCAGGCAATGTATATGGTTGTTTTCTGTTAGTCGGCAACACATTTTCTTCTTGACAAGGAGAATTGTCAACGGCACCAGACTTAGGGATATAAATGGGACACTAAATGGCGTCATTAAAGCCCATTTACCTGCGCGGGTCCATTTCAAACAATGGAAAAATAAAAATGAGGTGGAGGAGGAATCGAAGCCATAGTCTGCGGGTCGATTTAAAAGAACGGAGAAAGTAAGGTGGACGAGCCCGTTCAAAAAAAAAAGTAAGGTGGACGAGGACTCGAAGCAACGCGTTGTTGGAAGGAACAAATTGACCAGAACACTACGCTGTGACTCCTTTTGTGCAGATAATTGGATTCATAAGGGTTTTGTCTCGTTATAGGAACTTATAAAACCAAATTTTGGACCCCCAAAAATTTGGGGCCCTGTGCGGCCGGCACATTCCGCACCACTATGGGCCCGAGCCTGCTAATAGATTTGACGTAGTGAACAATGCAAAGTTGCAAACCTCCAAAAACTATCAGATTTTTTTATTTTTCTGTGTAGCACGGGATATGAGTTTTTTTCAGTTGATATTCTTCATGTCTGTAGAATACATCATTGTCTACATGCAGGCTTTTTTCGGATTTTTTTTTGCAACTTCAAAATATTGATTTCAAAATTTGAAAAAAACTAACAAGCTCCATATAGCTCGGACGCTATTCGTGGTTTTCGATTAGGCAGCAGCTTTAAGATATAAGAGGAACTTTAGCATCCTGCGCGGTGGATCTCGGACCTAAGCTCAGTGTTGTACTTAGCTTTCTAAAGTTAGTGTTTAGTCAACCGACAACGATACTATGGTGGTCATGGCGACGAGGTGCGAAACAACAATAAGATTTCTCCATCTCCTTGCATTAGTACAGAACGATAATAAGGACACCCCCTCTAAGGAAGCGGCAGCCATAGAGCCAACGGTAAAAACAAAATTTGTGTGTGGCCAACAAGGCCTACCAGGCCATATGCAGACCGCGACCCGACCATCATCAGCAACAAACAGACTTTTTTCCGAAACCGTTCCCAATATATGGCCAATGACATTTATTCGTACCCGTATGCGATGTGTGGCTCAATGGCATCGTACATTACAACATGCACGTTGGCACTAAGGTTGGAAATATACTATACATTTTCACCTACCATGAATTTTATAGATATCATTGGTCTCACCCTTCTTTCTCTGCTCCGGTTTGTTTCTGCTCCCCACTCGTGTTCACCATGGCCAACATGAGCTTGTCGGGGAGATCGATGGCATCCTCCTACTACCCCACAGACGTCGGGTCAGCTCTGCCGCTTGTCAAGTGCACCGTTGTAGAAGCGTGACTCGTCGAATGCCGGGTTCGGAGCTTAATCCAGAACGGATATACTCCAAATGTCCAAATCAAAGGGTAATTTTGACGCCTCGACCATATTTTGATGTATGTCTATTCTCTTTGACGTTGATTTGGTTCTAGATTTGATTTTCCATTGGATATTGGAGGGCCAAAAGGTATCTGAGAGCCGCTTTTTTTTTATTGAAGATTATGTTGAGATCTGCTTGCTAATGGTGACGAAGTTGAAGCTGCAGATGGACAATATGGCCAATATTGCCAGGAGAAGAAGAAGGAGATGCATGCGCTCACTGAAGCTGCAGTTACTGGTTTGGCACAAACCATTTTAACTATTGTCGAACCTATCATATATAATTGCAAATAAAGAATTAATTTTTTCATTGAAGTTGCGTATATGGTACATTAAAGGCAACGGTTATATATGCTTAACCATTTTCCGATATTACATGTGTTTTTACATGTGTGCTTTGTTCATACAACCTATTAAATGTTAGCAACTCATGAAGTGATCCATTGATTTTGTATTAAAACATGAACTATTTCGGTGACACTGTCCAAATTGAAGCAAGCCTTAGTATAAACATGAAGACTATCACCAACGTAAGTTTATTTATCGTCCACACTATCAATTTTTTATGGTCCAATTATTGAATTCTACTTATATTATAGTTTGTACCTTTTCTTAATTGCAAATAAACAGTGCTTTTCGGATGTGAATAGCATGTAGAAGATGCACATTCTTGTCAAGGAAGTACTATTCGCTCGGCACAAAAGATAGCAACCTTCGGTACATCAACAATCCCTTGTTGCACTATCTGCAACGACATGTGTAGTGAGATGACAAGAATAAGTTTAGTGAGTCATGACACTGATAGGTTTAGCAAGGCATGAGAATGTGTAATTTGTCATATTATGATGCAAATGTAATGGTAACATTTGGTATATATTATGAATTAAATATGCTATCGTTTTTCTGCTTTCTATTGTGAGATTTTAATGTCTAGTGACATCTATACCTGGTGCATTTTACAAAAAAACTTAGTGCAAACGGAGAAAAGTGGATAACCGTTGCCGATAACAGGCCTTATCGGTGACTGTTAAATCCTTCGTTGCCAAAAAGGGTCTTCAGATCAGTGATCGGGCTCGGGACACATAGCCTTTCAACGTTGCCGAAGGAGGTTTTGACCCGTGTCCATAGAGAGTCATTATGTACTAGTGTTGTCCGCCTTGCCGGTGGTATTGAGTAGGGCAGAAAATCGTCTAGTCGTTTTACTCGGCTAGGGTGGTCGATGCTCGTTTTGTCTATGTGTATTGCATATTTGGTGTCTGAATGATTGGTTTCAATGGCAACTATTTTAGCTCAGGAGCGCGGATCATTAGGGCACGACTCGGAGATTTTTTCCGCCCGTCATCAACAATCCAGGCCAGCTTTGGTAGGGCAGCGACAACGGCGCGTCGACAGCTCGATTCGGTAAGGATGTGACCCTTTGATGGTCTAAGGATACATTTGTACATTTTATTATGTTTGGGGTGTTGTACATGTTACTGATGGAAGTAGTAGTGGTAATGTGGTGGCAACTGGCCATCGCATCGGGGGAGGCTAGGCTTCGTTCGTCGATTCTAGGTACCTTGGCTGCCGCGTCCGTCCTTCAAGAAAAAACATTGGCTACCACGTGTCCATCGGGTGCACGGCCGCGTCCACATGACCTGCCCTCCAATAGGATCGATCGAGCAACGGAGCGACGGGATGCCGCGGAGCCACAAACGACATGGTGTGGATCGACTGCGGCCGTCGTCGCTCTCGCTCATGCATCACCGGGCGTCCCGCCTAGGTCTTACCTATCGTGCCCAAAACTTGCAGTTGTGGATTTGCACTTGTATTTATACCGGTGTTCATCGTACCTTCATACCATTATTATGATCATGTCTTATGCTTTCACATGTGAGTTTCATTAGTTTTTGGAAAGATGGGGAAACTCTAATATAATTATTTTGACGGGATAGAAGTTATATGGGTTAATACTAGTTGCCATGTAGTAACCGTCTACTTCTGTATATTGTGCAAACGTTGACTGCACCGTATTTGCCTTCGGGGTTAGAAGTAGGTTGTTCGTGTCAAAATAAGGATTTGATATACTTCCTACGGTGGGGTACCTCCAGTTTTTGGGTTGGCATGGGAATAACTGACATCCACAGAAACTCTCCCACATCCATGGGGTATACCCTTAATTGCTAGTGGCTCAGTCTGTGTGATCTGGTTATCTTACCGAGGCTACCAGTGGTTGTGCGGGGTGTGTGTGCCTGATAGAATCAGGGCACATCTTTATAAGGGACTTCGCCCCTACATGAACAATGCGATATTAAACGATAAAACTATCTTCGCTCATGAGAACATACTAGGGTGGAACCAACTCTTCCTGAGAACGCCTTTAGCCTTATTGCAGTTTCCATAACATCACTGTTTGTTTGCTCTGTCACTTTTCACATTGCTCTCACATTCTGATAAACACCAACAACACCATTTTCCACACACTTGCTTGCTTTGGATCAGACTAACTTCCAGGTACAATCTTTGGATAACCAAAGGATAAATCAAAAACCATTTCCTTCAGTTCCCTGTGATTCGACAAACTCTTGCTTAGAAACTAGCTACAACAACCTATGCACTTGCAGGCATCAATAATCCACTATAATTTTTATTAATCGGTGATTACTATTAGCGATTTTATTCTGAGAATATACACACATTTCGATTTGTACTTAATCCATAAGAACTCAAAAGACAAATTTGTCCATAAAAGACAATAAAGAATGTTGCTAATAATTCAATTTATGCACCGGAAGTTTCTACATGTATATATGGTTAACTATTTATATACTAAAATATACGTTAAGATATTTGTTAGACCATATGATTTAGAGATCTCTACCATAAATGTTTATAATAATATATAGTTTATGCAATTGTAAAAATAAATTTATTAACGAAAATGTTAGAAATGATTTTTTAACTTGGTTAACTATGTCAAATAAGTCATAGAAAATTATACTTGACAACATTCTAACATGTTTTTTAGATTATCATTTTAACATGTTATAAATGAGTTTGAAGCATAAAAGTTTAATATAATTAATTTAATTCTCCCTGGACCTAATTATGTTTGAACCCGCCCTACAGCCAGCCAACAAGTGTGATTCGCCCGAGTGGCTCCTCGTCGACCTCATCGCGCCCAAGGGCGACGACATTGAGACCACAATTGCGTTTAGGAACGCCATTATCATCATGGTTACGGCATCATGTCGCCTCCCTTCATTGTAGCACTTGCATAATGCATCTCGATTAGTGTGCTGCCATGGAATCTTCTTGTCGTTTTTCTTCATAGCACGTTATTCGAATACTAAAAGCATTCTAATACTGAAAAATTAGACCAAAACAATTTACTTTAATTTTCTCAAAGTGGAGTTTCTGACTCAGAAAGAACATTTTTAGGACACCGTTATCTTGACAATTTTGAGTGTTGTATTTTAAGCCTAAAATTAACTAACGGAGTGCTCCCACTAAAACTGATATTCCTCATGATCAGATTAGTATCACGGAATCTGCGCTCAAATTATAATTAGAGGATGGATACATCTCAATAATCATTAGTTTACAACGGGTAGACCAACTTGCCAATCACATCTAATGTGACTTCCATTGATTTTTCGATGGGTGTACTCTGAGCTCATGACTAGTCATGTCTAAACATCAAGACAACCAACCAGATTTGCTATGTGAACGGTTCATACCCGCCTCCTAACCACTAACCTAGATGACTCATGGGTACGTGTCGAAATCTAGTTTACCAGTCAGTTTGACGGCGCCGCAATTGGGAGAGCACGATCACCTTGATATTTAAACTGAGGAATCATCCTAATAATCACGTCTAATGCGCAATCAAAAGGAATGTAAAAGATATAAAACATGGACAAGTAAAACAACTAGTGATATACTTCATCTTGATCTAGCAAATCCTTCCTTCGCTGGTGGTACCTTGTCGAGGTTTACGACAAGTGCATGCCTTCTCCTAACCTCCACTATCACCATAGCTCGACGATCGAGGAAGAACGACACGCCGGCCAAAGCAAAACATTGTAAGGCAAAGTAACTCAAATAATAAAATTATTGAGACTTATCCACATCACATGTCTGGCAAAACCGAGTTAGACGCCTCTAATGTTTGTTGGCACTTTTAATGTGGTTGTAGGATTTACGGAGCAGACCATCAAAACCTACGTACCATCAAGTATGATTATTCATGTTGCTAGATTGACATTGCAGATTGAGACACGGGTATTACGAAAACATCTCGAGCCCCAATCTAAACGATCACATGTGCACGTGACCCCTGTGTGGATCCAACCCACATGCCCTTTCCACTATATCATTAACGATTCCAACTATAGGGAGACACAGAGGTACCGAAGCACTTCTTCGGACGAGACGAGATATGCTAAGACCAACTCGAAAGTCCTAGGATTACCAGAAGTCTATAACAAGATATCCTCTATGCTGCCGGAAACAAAACAACATAGCTTACTGGGAAGCAACCATAAATAATATGAATATTAGAAGAGCTCTAATAAACTCGCACAAACTTATGCGATGCCCGCACACCATGTGCTCTAGATCAAATCTTGTATCTACGCATAGACCGCTCTGGTACCACTGTAGGCTTGCGCAACGGAAAACAAAAAAAAATCGCCACAAGCTACGCAACAGCCAAGATCTACTCCCTCCGTTCAAAAAAGGATGTCTCAAGTTTGTCTAAATTTGCATGTCTAATCTAGACATGCTTTAGTGTATAGATACATGCAAATTTAGACAAAGTTAAGACATCCTTTTATGAACGGATGGAGTATCTATGAAGATATAAGTAAACAACATGTTAAAGATCTAGCTGTAATTCGTTATCAACACTGTTGAAGCGGAAGAGATGTCGATGAGAGGTTGATAAAACCTGATGATGATTCTCGCAGCTGAGCCTAGCTGAGAGAATGTAGCCGACTTCCCGTGTCCAGCCTTCTAGATCCAGCCGAGCGAGGGTCAGATCTGGTTCAGCAGAGCTTCGCTGTCCAAAACTCAGCCTCTACTCGTATATAAGAAGGTGGAGTTCCCAACACAAGGGAGAGGACACCTCAAAACCCTGTAGATCAAGTTCCAATCGTGTGTCTCCAAAGGGAGGGGGTGGGGGTTTATATAGGAGGGAGGAGGGGAGCCTTGGAGGAGGGGCAAGCCCTCCCTCTCATGCGCCGCCGTCACCGCCCCCCTGTTGGTCCCTCCGGCCGAGCTAGGGTTTGGGGGGGGGCGCCTAGCTCCTCCTTGCCCTAGCCACCGGCCCACTATGGGCCTTGGGCCAGCAGAGCTACAAAGTGAACACTCTCCCTTATCAAGTCTCATGATCAACTCCAAACTCAAATATCTAAAAATGATGTGCCTAGTTCCTCTACTCCCTCATGTGATCATGCTCTTCCCGGCATCCTGCCGGAGGGGAGATCATCACCGGAGGCTCTACATCACCATGCCTGCCTCCGGAGTGATGCGTGAGTAGTCCACCCCTGGACTACGGGTCCATAGCAGTAGCTAGATGGTTGTCTCTCTACCTTGTGCCTCCATGTTTAGATCTTGTGAGCTGCCTAACATGATCAAGATCATCTTATTGTAATGCTAGATGTTGTGTTTGCTGGGATCCGATGAATATTGATACCATGTTTATTCAAGTTGTTTATCTATGTGCTCTTGATCTTGCATGCTCTCCGTTGCTAGTAGATGCTTTGGCCAAGTAGATGCTTGTGACTCCAAGAGGGGGTATTTATGCTCGATAGTGGGTTCAGTCTCTAGATATCTGGATCAGTGACAGAAAGGTCTAAGATGGTAGATGTGCTGTTGCTACTAGGGATAAAACATTGGTGCAGTGTCCAAGGGCACTTGTATTGATTACATTACACACTTTACTTCATGCAATAATCTGTTGTTAGCAACTTAATACTGAACAGGATGCGGATGCTGCCTTGAAGGTGGATTATTTAGGCATAGATGCGGTTGGAATAACGGTCTATGTACTTTGTTGTAATGCCCAACTAGATTTCATAGTAGACATCTTGGCATGTATTGCATTGTTATGCCCTCTCTATTTGTCAATTGCCCAGCTGTAATTTGTTTACCCAACATGCTAGTTATCTGTTCTGAGAGAGACACCACTAGTGAACTGTGGACCCTGGTCCAATTTCCTCATACTGTTTACACAACCTGCTGCAATCATCTGTTTCCTGTTACTTGCTGTTTTCCTGCTGTTTTCCACACCATACGTTTAACTCTTTGTTTCTGCAAGACCGGAGAGATTGACAACCTCTCTGTTTCGTGTTGGGCAAAGTTCTGGTTTGTGTCTGTGCAGATTCCACGTTGGTGCAAGCTCCCTAGCGCCAGGGGGAGTCAACATCAACAACCTTCCGATAGATCGTCAAGTCCTACTGGGATTAAACCTTGGGTAGATTATTCAAGGGAAAACTTCTGCTGTCTACATCATAACCTTCCTCTTGGGGTTCACCAACACGTAGCCATCAAGCTGTTTTCTGGCGCCGTTGCCGGGGACTTGGAGGCTATTGGAAAGGGGAGTCTCTCAGTTCCAATCTCTTTACTTTGTTTTTTGTCTTGTTTTAGTTTTGTTTTGCTTGCTGTTAAAAATCAAAAACCCAAAAAAATTAAATTCCTGCATCTAGTTTACTATTTCGGTTGTTACTTGCTTGTTACCATGTCTAGCTCCAGTCCTTTCATTACTGTTTCCCCTTTAGGAGAAATTATTGGGTTTGGACAGGAGAGTGGAGAAACTTTTAAAGGAGCTTGGGAAAGGATGTTAGAACTGCATAGGAAGATGCAACTTAAAATGGACTTAGACATTCTTATTAAACGTTTCTACTTTGGCTTGCTACCTTTATACCAAAATGCTCTAGATACTATGGTGGGGGAGACTTTCTATGAACATGATACAGAAAAAGCCTATAAAATTTTGAATGGACTTGCTCAATTTCCTCAAGAGGATAAGACAGGTGTGCTTACTAGGCTTGATAAAATAGAAGAGTCACTCAAGGACTTAACCTTAGACCACCACATTAAGGAACCACCTCATGTTGAGTTAAAAAATGATTGGGAACCCTTTATTGAAATAAGCATTGGTAGTGAGAAATTTCGTGCCTATTGTGATCTTGGTTCCACAATGTCCATCATGCCTAAGATAGTGTTTGACTTGTTAAAAATTGATGGTATGGTTGATTATCCTGTTTTTCATTTTCATGCTGATGGCACTATTATAAAAAGTGTAGGGATCATTAATGTTGAGATTACTATGCAAAATAAAAATATACCTACAACTTTTATGATCCTTACAAAATCTCCTAGTAATATAGTTTTGGGAAGATCTTTTTTGAAGAGTAATGGGGGATTTATCAATGCAAAATATGGGTTCATGAAGTTTGTTGCACCTATCAACCGAAAGTTTTTCTTCCCAATTAAGAAAGAGGATCCCACCGAAAGAGTGGAGGATTTCAACATTTTTGGCAATACTTGATGCATCTCTTCATGCCTAGCTCAAAGGCATTAAAGAAAAGCACTTCTGGGAGATAACCCATGTTTTTATTTGCTGTTTTATTTTTGTTTTCTTGAGTCAAGGATGCTTGTTTACCTCTGTAGCAACTCCTTTGTATCTTTATTTTGCTGTTTTGTTGTGCCAAGGAGAGTTACTAATGCAAAGTTGGTTTTATTTTCGGGACTGCATTGGGACAGATTGCTGTTCGTCACCGTTTAATTCAGTAGAAAATCAGAAAAAATCGAAAAATGCTGAAACTTTTTGTGCATGTTCCTGATGATGTTACGCAACTTTCATTATTTCAAAAGTTCTTCATCTGAGCATCGTAAGTGCCTCGAAAAAATTCGTCATTACAGACTGTTCTGGTTTGACAGATTCTGTCTTTTATTTTGCATTCTCTCTTTTACAAGTTTTTAAGTGGTTTCTTTTCGTGTAAAAGTGCCCACTTGAGCCTAGTAACAGTGGCTAATGTTTAAAATAGTTGGCTTGTGAGTTTTGTCTTTGCTAGAACTTTGAAGTATTATCTTTTAGTGCACTAACCTGCTAATGAGAAAAGCTGTTAAGTTTTGGTGTGAAGGAAGTTTTCAAGTGTTGATAGAGGAGAATGATATTACATGATCAAGAAGAGTGAAGAGCTTAAGCTTGGGGAGGCTTACCTCCCCAGCATATTTCAAGAAGACTCAAGCATCTAAGCTTGGGGATGCCCAAGGCATCCCCTTCTTCATCTACAAATTATCAGGTCATCTCTAATGGTGCTATATTTTTATTGCTTCATACTAGTGTACTCTTCCTTGGAGCGTCAGTGTGTTTTTGTTTTCAGTTTGTTTTGTTTTGTTTGCTGTGCTATACTTGTTGGATCCTAGTATTCATGTTTGGGAGAGAGACACGCTCCACTTTTTCATTAGAATACTCTTGTGCTTCACTTATACTTGTTGAGTATTCCTGTCTAGTTGCTGTTATTGCTGTTAGCTCTCAGTTTTTCATGTATCTCTTGTTAGAGCTTCAGTTTCTTTTGAAGAAAGTACTCTCTTGCTTCACTTATATCTGTTTGGAGAGTTGTCAAATAAGTTGATTGGTGTTTGGTTGGACCAGAAAAATGCTATGCATGTGGTAGTGGTATAAAATGCTTACATGAATCTTTTTAGATCGTTGTCTTGAGTAATTTGATGCTTGCCAATTGTTTTGAGCTGTCAAGTAATTAATGTTTAAGCTTGTGCATCATGTAAGTAATGGCTATTAATGAAGAACTACTATAAGGATTTTCTGCTATAATAATCTGTTGCATAATTGGAAGTCCATAGTAGTCTAGATAATTTTTGGATGAAGGCTATGTGTTAACAAGGAAGACAGTGGGAGTCTATGGTTCGTCAAACCTTGTGTTTTATGTACACTCTTGCTATTCCAGTTGATAATGATGTTTGCTTATAATAACCTTGCTAGCCTAAACTCTGTACTAAGAGGGAATGCTTCTTGTACATCCAAAACCTTGAGCCAAATCCATGCCACCTGTGTCCACCATACCTACCTATTATGTGGTGTTTTCACCATTCCAAGTAAATTTCTTCATGTGCTATCTACTAACTACTCAAAACTGTTACATTTCCTTTTTGTGTCACTACTTGAAAAGCTCATAAGGACGTAGTAGTGAGATTTGTCATCTTCCATGCTAATTAATTTACAAGGATTGGCAGCTTCATCTGCTTCTCCACCTTTTATTTTGCATTAAAGAGCTGGTTAGTCCACCCTATAAATAAATAAATAGACACTCCTCCATGGTGAATGTTGGTGGGCACCCGAGGATTCGGTTAGCCATGGTTTGTGGAAAGTAAATGGTTGGGAGGAGTGTCACCAATAAGTGCTTGTTACAAGTGCAGTCCTAAAAACTCTCGGAACCGCTCTAAAAGTTAGTTAGCCATGGAAGATGACAAGTACCTGCTATTTGATTTGTTGACACCTGTATACACCATTACCTTACAAAACAATATTTTATGCTCTCTATATGCCTTCGGGAACTACAGCTCTAGCACATGATGTTAATCCCTGCTTCCCTCTGCGAAGGGCCATTCTTTTACTTTTATGTTGAGTCAGTTTTCCCACTTCTTTCTGTCTACTTAAGCAAACATCATTGTCAACTCCAGTATAACAGTTTTTACATAACTTTGTGTTTGGTTGATCATATTCTTTGCATTGACATTATCTATATGATATACATGTTGAAAGTTGAAGCAAATGCTGAAGCTATTATCTTCCTTTGTGTTGATACAAACACTTTCATGTTGAGAATTATTGCTGCTGTGAACTAACTATTATGTTAGACTATTATATCTCTAAATGTTTTATAGTGTTATTCATGAAAGTTTGCACTTGTGTGATCACTTATGTTTACTCTTTATTTACTTGCTTGCAAACTATAGACCATTGGCTTGGATCACTTCATTCAGATCATGTGCATTACATTGTTATTTGATCAAAGATTGTGTTGGTAGCATGTCACTTCAAAAATTATCTGTTTTTATCGTTTACCTACTCGAGGACGAGCAGGAACTAAGCTTGGGGATGCTTGATACGTCTCAAACGTATCTATAATTTTTGATGTTCCATGCTGTTATTATATCAATTGCTACATGTTTTGGTTACACTTTATATCATTTTTATGCATTTTCTGGGACTAACCTATTAACAAGATGCCACAGTGCCAGTTCCCTGTTTTCTGCTGTTTTTGGTTTCAGAAAATCTATTAAGGAAATATTCTCGGAATTGGACGAAACAAAAGACATCGTCAATAATATCACGAGGAGATCACGGAGTCCAAAGGGGAGTCGGAGCAGACCCACCAGGGGGCCACGCCACACTAGGGCGCGGCCCAGGGTGGGCCCGCGCCCCCCTATGGCGTGGTGGCCCCCCTCGGCCACCGACGCCGCCTCTTCGCCTATATATTCTCCGCGACGCGAAAACCCTATTACGGTCGATCATATTCCACGAAAAGTTCCGTCGCGGCCGTCATCGTCAATCTCAGATCGGAGGAGTTCTGAAGCTCTTCCCGGCACCCTGCCGAGGGGAGATCATCACCGGAGGGCTCTACATCACCATGCCTGCCTCCGGAGTGATGCGTGAGTAGTCCACCCCTGGACTACGGGTCCATAGCAGTAGCTAGATGGTTGTCTCTCTACCTTGTGCCTCCATGTTTAGATCTTGTGAGCTGCCTAACATGATCAAGATCATCTTATTGTAATGCTAGATGTTGTGTTTGCTGGGATCCGATGAATATTGATACCATGTTTATTCAAGTTGTTTATCTATGTGCTCTTGATCTTGCATGCTCTCCGTTGCTAGTAGATGCTTTGGCCAAGTAGATGCTTGTGACTCCAAGAGGGGGTATTTATGCTCGATAGTGGGTTCAGTCTCTAGATATCTGGATCAGTGACAGAAAGGTCTAAGATGGTAGATGTGCTGTTGCTACTAGGGATAAAACATTGGTGCAGTGTCCAAGGGCACTTGTATTGATTACATTACACACTTTACTTCATGCAATAATCTGTTGTTAGCAACTTAATACTGAACAGGATGCGGATGCTGCCTTGAAGGTGGATTATTTAGGCATAGATGCGGTTGGAATAACGGTCTATGTACTTTGTTGTAATGCCCAACTAGATTTCATAGTAGACATCTTGGCATGTATTGCATTGTTATGCCCTCTCTATTTGTCAATTGCCCAGCTGTAATTTGTTTACCCAACATGCTAGTTATCTGTTCTGAGAGAGACACCACTAGTGAACTGTGGACCCTGGTCCAATTTCCTCATACTGTTTACACAACCTGCTGCAATCATCTGTTTCCTGTTACTTGCTGTGTTTCCTGCTGTTTTCCACACCATACGTTTAACTCTTTGTTTCTGCAAGACCGGAGAGATTGACAACCTCTCTGTTTCGTGTTGGGCAAAGTTCTGGTTTGTGTCTGTGCAGATTCCACGTTGGTGCAAGCTCCCTAGCGCCAGGGGGAGTCAACATCAACAACCTTCCGATAGATCGTCAAGTCCTACTGGTCCGATTAAACCTTGGGTAGATTATTCAAGGGAAAACTTCTGCTGTCTACATCATAACCTTCCTCTTGGGGTTCACCAACACGTAGCCATCAGGAATACCACTTAGTGATGATATATCAATATCATCTACTCTCTATGTGGTATGTCATTCTCATGAGAAATTCAAATTCTATAATGTCCATTAATTATCTCTAGTTGGTTTTATTTGCCTCTTGTTAAGAAAATTTGAATTATCACATTATGGGGGAGTAATAAGCTTTGTGCATATTACAAGCCTAGAAAATGTGAACATGTGAGGTATTGCCACCTAGAATTGATTTTGTTAATAATCTTGTTCCTATGTGGCATGTTGCTCAAACAAGTTCCATATGTGCTAAAATGATTTTATTTAATCACTCTTTTGGATCTTGTTTGTGTTGGATGTTCTTGGTACGGCTTTCCCCAAATATGTTCGCATATATCTTTTTGGGAAACCGATTGCTTCAAGCTACTCTTTGTAGTTGCTTTGCATGATCACGTGAATATTGAAGTTATCAAGAATACCTATTTATCTAAGCATGGCCTTTTAAATCTTTTCTTTGCCATATGCTTATTTTTTGTGAATTTGGTCTTGTGTTTCATTCCTATATACTACCGAGAAATATCTCCATATACTCCTTGTCCATGACAAGTGATACTCATAATTGTGGTGGAATTTGTAGACCATCTTCTTTTTGGAATTTGTAGACTATTTCTAAATCTTTTGATGAATTACTTTCCATGCCTTGTTGCTCTAACAATGAAGTCTACTTCCTCTAGTGTTTGTGTTGATACTAACCATGTAGAGGAATTAAAAAGCTCAAGGCCCAAGTCGCTTCTTTGAAGAAAGACTTGGAAAAGCGTTATGTTGGGAGGTCCACACTTGACAATGTGTTGAGTGTTCAAAGACGCCCCAATGACAAGAGTGGACTTGGATTCAACTCCAATAACAAGAACAAGTCCAAGTCTATCAAGAAGAATAAGAGCCAAGAACAAGCTAAAGATTCGGCCAAGATTGTTTGCTTCAAGTGCAAAGTTGAAGGGCACCATGTTAGATCTTTCCCTTTGAAGAAGAAGCCTCTTAGTGAGAAGCAACAAGGGAAGCGGCCTCAAGTTCTAACTCAAGTTGAAGAACAGCCACTTCTCAAGAAGAATCAAGCTATTCCTCCTGAAGTTGAGATTTCAACTAAGAAGAAAGGAGCAAGCCAATGTTGCTACATATGCCATGAGAAGGGCCATATTGCTTCTTCATGCACTAATGGTACCTTATCCAACCTCATTATAATTGATGATGTTTACTCTCTTCGTAAGGATAAGGTTGACAATGTGTTTGCCAAATATGTTGGTACTCAAAGTGGTGTCAAAAAAAGCACCATTTGGGTTGCCAAGCCTATTGTGACTAATCTCTTAGGACCCAACTTGGTTGGGGACCAACAAGCTAAAACTTGATCAATAGGTGTACATTGGAGGGCATTGGAGACTTGGCTACATCATGAAGAATTAAGGGATCTTCATCAATTATATTCTCTCAAGTCAAGTCATTTGGATTATATTGTCCTATCTCATATCCTATGTTCCTTCTTACGGTAACTAGAATTTAAATCATATATACATTGAAAGTTACTTGCACCCTTGCATGTGTTAGGTTTTGTACCTTGAGTGTTTGTATGTGTTCTGCTCTCTACTTACTTATCTTGAGAAATCAAGTATGTGTATGGTGGGTTGCACACCATTTACTTGTTTTGAGTCTTATTGCTTTTATTTGCTATCTTATCTTGTTGGCTCTCTTTTTGAGAGATTAATGGACTATCCTATTTTGGGTGAGTGATGCGCTTCGTGCACTTCACAATCCTAAAAATGTGTATACATGAGGAATACCACTTAGTGTTGATATATTAATATTATCTACTCTCTATGTGGTATATCATTCTCATGAGAAATTCAAATTCTATAATATCCATAATCATCTCTAGTTGGTTTTGCTTGCCTCTTGTTAAGAAAAATTGGATTATCACGTTATGGGGGATTAATAAGCTTTGTGCATATTACAAACCTAGAAAATGTGAACATGTGAGGTATTGCCACCTAGAATTGATATTCTTCATTATCTTATTCCTATGTGGCATGTTTCTCAAACAAGTTCCATATTTGCTTAAATGTCTTTTGTCTCTCTTCTTTGGATCTTGTTTGTGATGGATGTTCTTGGTACGGCTTTCCCCAAATATGTTCGCTATATCTTTTTGGGAAACCGATTGCTTCAAGCTACTCTTTAGAGTTGCTTTGCATGATCGCATGAATATTGAATCTATCAAGAATATCTATCTATCTAAGCATGGCTTTTAATTCCTATCCTTTGCCATATGCTTATTTGTTGTGGAGTTGATCTTTAATATCATTCCTATATACCACCGAGATTTATCTCCATATACTCCTTTTCCGTGACAAGTGATACTCATAATTGTGGTAGAATTTCTAGACCATCTTCATTTTGGCTCTTACTTTGAATTGCCTTATTTTTATTGCCATGGACTTGGTTTTATCTAAATCCTCTTGTCATCCTTGTATCTTTTGGATCCTTGTTGCTCTACTCAAATTTTGTTTTATGCTTTCTTGAGTTAGGAAAAGCAATGATCCCATTCGAGTGCATTTTTATTCAAAGTCATACTTCTAGATAATGCACTATTCTTGGGGAAGCTATCATATATTGAGTAGAACGTCATTCTTTGAATTGGTTTTGTATCCTATGGCTTTCCTTGAACATGAATAGTGTTTAAATAATACTAGATTTAGGGTCTGTTTGTTTGGGCTGCAGCTTTTGAAAAGCAGCTGTAGCTGTTGAGCTGTGGAAAAGCAGCTGTGAGAAGCAGCTGCTGGAAGCAGAGATTTGATGTTTGGCAGGAGTGCTGTTGGCAGCTGTAGCTGTTGGTTTTCTGAGTGAAATGTCTGGAATGCCCCTGAGTACTGAAGATGTTATATAAGTGCGGATTTGAAGCGAAACAATTGTTTTTGACATATTTAATTCATTATTACGTAATAAACACCTAAGTTAATGCCTAATAAGAAATTAGTATGGAGATTGAGAACGTACGTTAGCTGGATCTGGACCAATATTATCAGTATGTTAACTGGATGTTATTCAGTACTTAAATGAGTAGATTATGGTTTGTACATCAACGATTTTTTTTATTTTTTTGCAAATTAGGATTCATTTTGGCCATCAAAGAGAATTCTATTTAGGATCTTTGTCAACAATCCAAAACACAACATCATACAGTCGGAGCCGGTGTGGTGGCAAACTGTAGTTTCATCGCATATCCCAAACATGAAAAAAAAGTCTAATCGAGTGGAGAACTGGAGATGGGGAAAAGAACGGAAGCAAAATCACATCGGACAAAGGAATAGAAGAGCAATCCCTCTAGCCAGAACGCGGCAACACCTTGATGCATGACATGAGCAGACGCTCGCGGCCGTGTGCGACACAGCGAGCTCGCGCCAATGCGGAACCACCTTCGCCATGGGCACAAGATTCGTCGGTGGTTGGGGTCGGGCCGGGGAAAACGGATCTGGCCGCACGCCGGGCGGAGACAACTTGCTGAACTCGCGCCGTCCATGCTCGACCACCTTGACGTCACAGGGACGGCAGTAGACGAGACACGGCGAGGCGGCGGCAGCTCGAGGAGCTCCTCTGGTCGGCGGCCGACGGGGACGAGACCAACCCGTGGTTCGATTTGGTCGATAAGAGGACGAATCGAGGCGGAGTAGGCGAGAAAGGGTGGAGGAACGGTGGTGGGGAACGGTGGCGATGGACGCGGAGGAACGGCGGCAGCAGCGATGCCGGCGGCGGGGCACGGGAGATGGGGGAAATGGGTCAAAATGCGATGCGTCGGGCATTTGCACAGGGCGGGTTCGAGTTATATGGAGTGGCAGTTCTTCTACAATTCCGGCAAACTACAGAGGGCATTTTTGTCCCATGCAACTCGGGAAGCTGGAAAAAGCTCGGGAAGCACCTCCTGACCTGCTTTCGCTCTAGTTCACGCGCGCAGTTCATTTCTGGACCGCGCTTCTCCACAACGCTTTTCGATTTGCAGGTGTTTGTTTGGGCTTCTGCTTTTGGACCCCAAAAGCAGAAGCAGAAGCCCAAACAAACAGAGCCTTAGGGGTGCGCCTTGGCGCACGACCCCCCAAGCCCTGTTTTGACGACACGCCATACACGATGCTAATAATCAACGGGTATAAATAATTATATCCATATGTAAAGTCGAGGACAAGATAAGACAAATAATAATCAGAAAACAGATTCATGTATCTACTATATGGCATACAAGCAACAACGTAGTCATAATGACACTTCCTATGATCAAATGGATTACCCAAACGCGTGGTTGAAGATTCACTCACCTGACTGATAAGATTATACGTAGACCCTCGCCGCCCTGCCTCGGGAAGGAACGAACATCATCACGACACCACGCCCTCCCACGCGCCAAGTACAGAGGACACATCATTAAACAAAGCGCCAGCTGGCTCCAGAAACACTTTGAAGAGAGCAATTTAATTACTACACACACAGGCGCTTTGTACACACTTCTCGGTAGCCGGCTCAATAGTAACACCATTTCCACCCCTATCCCCTCCGGCTTCATCTTCCTCACCCCAACCCCATGGATCCAGGGAAATCCAAGATACAAAAACGCTGTAACTGGAGAGGGTCGACGATAACAGAGGCCACCCTGACGGCATACACCGAAGCCGGCATACTGCCACCACGCACATAGTGGATAAGCTGGGCGCCGGGTAGAGAAGTTCGCCCAAATCCGAAACGCGGTGAAGCGGTTCTGTTCACCGCGTTCCTTGACCGCGGGCTGTCGCTGCCGTGCTCGCCCTTCTTCCTCGAGCTACTCCATTTCTACAAGCTCCAACCCCACCACCTAGGCCCTAACTCGATCCTCCACGTCGCGTGTTTTGAAGCATTGTGCAAAGGATTTCTCCACATCAAGCCTTCTCTCTCACTTTGGAAAGAGATTTTCAGCCGTAAGCTTTAGACTGAGTATAAGAAGGGGCCACTACTCCAATGCGGCAGCGTCAGCTTCACCGTTCGACGTGGAGCGACGGATTATCCTCGGGCTAATTTCATCATCAAGGTAAATAACTGGCAACGCACATTTTTTTACTGCTCGAGCAAATCCAAGATCAAGCAGTCCGGCCTTCCCCCTTACCGCAAGAGGAAATACGAGCCGAGCTCCGGTGAATCGATCAGACCAAATAAAGCCGATAAGGCGATTGTAATATCGTTGACGGATAACATTAAAACATTTAGGAAGGAAGGCCTTGAGACAGAGAACTTGGTCGCCGCGTGGCTGAATCATCGCGACCAGCCTATGAACACATACATAAGCCAGTCTCCCAATCGCAAGGCCCAGGTTTCAAAGATGAAGTTGGATGATCAGCTCTCTGTACTCATGACGAATCTGTTGGATGGCAAATTCGTCAAGAGCAGAATTGAAAGAATCAGAACCTCCTCGATGAATAATCAGCCAACAGAGGTAAATAACCAATATATTTATCTGTAGTCTGCAATGTCGTACAACTGCAAATTTTCTGATTGTCGAAATTGCTCCTGTAAACAGGATTTCTGAACTGGAGCGACGACAACGTCGCGTCAGATAACAAACACGAACATTTAGGAATGAAGCCGTCCAATGACCCGTCAGGATCTCCGCCTGAAGACAAGACAGTGGCCGACTCGAGTAACAACGGTCACGATCATACATATGAACCCGAGCCGGCGAACGGACAAGGAGGTTTTCCGTCAGGATCTCGTCAACACAGACAGCCTCTTAGAAGAAAGAGACCAGGGGACGTCATTACCAAAACGTCGACCTCAGAAATTCTGAAGCGTCAGAAGACACGTCCTGAAGAACGACAACAAACAATCGACAAGGACGACCAAGCTATCACCGACTTCGGCTCTTCAAATGGTGACAAAGATACCTGGGAGCAGACGACAACCACAGACATAGTTGGACTTCAGCTGATTCCTACAACAGAGGGGTATGGTTCTTGAAGTACCTCTTAATTTCTATCTTTAGCAACAACGTGCTATATTACCTTCATAACATCTATACTCCTCTCATGTAGACCGTTATGTAGCGATCACGATGACATTTTTAAGGATTACCCAGGTGAATGGACGATGCAATTAAACCCTGACATCATACATCACGAGACCCCACGAATAGCACCGATGAACCCTTCGACATGGATGATCCCTGAGCTCGATACAACTGCAGTGAACGCCCCAGACATCGTCGATGCAAGTCTTCCTGTCGTTGACATCAGCAACACGAAAATATGTACCTCTGGTTCACTATCCCAGTCACCCATAATGGCAGCCCTGAAAGAACAACTCTATTCTTACATAGCCAAGGAAAACAAACAGACAGAACGACGACCCGTTCAGCAGAAAAAACTATATCGTCTACACAAGGTAACCATAAAACCTTCTAAGCCGGATCTGGTCATCTGACCGTCTGACGACGTGACTACGTTGCGGCTGTATCATGACTCTTCCAATATAGTACGGACCTCTGCTTTCTGCTCTAACGATCATCTTATATACATCGCAGGAAGAATTGGCTATAATGAAAAAAGGAACAACAGAAGCAAAAAAGACTCTGACCGAACAGAAGAACTCTAGACTGGAACTGGAAACCAAGGTTCAACAGACTAAAGAACAGGCGGAAAAGCTCAAAGAAATGGAAGTACGTCACCGGATTCACAACAAAGTAACTCAATTTGATCAAACTACCATACGTGAGCACAATATCATCTGTGTTGCTATAATTTTTTTCATAAACAGATCTTACTGACGGCGTCGCAGAAGGATCACCTAAAGACAAATAAGGCACTGGCCGACAGATAAAAATACATCAGGCAGCTTGAAGACAACCTCGATACATACAAAGAACAACTTAAACACGACGAGGGCGTCATCGCTGAACTGACAAAGAAAGAAAAGGATTATATTCCTAAGAGCGAAGCAGGTAGAATAATCAAGAACCTGCAAGATAAACAGCGCAACGAACTAATCAGAATAAAGAAGGACCACAGAATCTTCGAGCTGCAAACGCTGCATTGAAGACAGAGATCCAAGATCAAAAGGTGCTAAACAGTTATGTACTACATAGGGCAGATTCATTTGAAAAGGACGCTACTGCTAAACTGAACAAGGTACTTGAGGAAATCGGTAACATACAGTGGGCGATCAGCGTCACCACCCACAACTGCATTGGTAACTATTTTTTTCAATTCACCTGTCATATTTACCATATTCAAACGAATTTCTCTATGAGCTAATCAAGCTACAACACATGCAGAACAAAGCAATGATGTATCATCCCTCTCCCTTTTGATCAACTCGAGGAGGAATTGAAGACAACAAACGTATTGACGGAAACCCTAATCATCCTGCGCGCAATCTCCAACGGCCGGCCAGTCGAAAAGAAAGATCGCCATCACTTGACCAACACAGATCATGGATCCACTACGACAAAGTTAAAGTGACCCGGCACCCGGCGCATGGCGTTGCCATGTAACCTATCAGAACGCCACACATATAAGCAGCAACAACGCTACATTTTGGTCACATAGCTGCTGGCTACAGTACCTATATTCACTTTAGACAATTGGAAAATATTATTAGCTTTTCTTGTAAATTATATTCCGAAATCCCAACGGAGAAGCGGCAACACCTACCGACCAGGACAACTCACCACAGAAAGAGGAGGAACCTGAAGGCAAAGAGAAAATAAAAAACACTCGCGTCCGAAATAATCCCAAGAAAGACAACGACCTGCAGGAAGAAGAGGCAAAAGAAATCACAAAACAACTATGAAAAAGACAAATGGAACCAAACAGCAAAAATATGAAACGAAGATAGCAAAAACCCGATCTGCGACACACAAAACAAATCGTCTGGAAACAACGAACAAAAAGACATGGAAACATGAACACAAGCAGAAACAAAACGCATAAACAAAAGGGGAACCAACGAATCATTCATACCATTAGATTACCCACATAAACAACACCGTTCATCCACGCTCAAAGAACAGCCGGCGCCAACAAAGAGGAAGTAAGACACGACAGATCCCGCACCGCAACCCAAACCAGTAAACCGGCGACCTGTAGAAAAACAAAACAACAAACATGCATGAAACGTAAGAAATCTAGAAAACAAGAAGAACAAACCGCAAAAGCAACATATGCCAAAGAACACGGATCGACCACACAGTCAGCGGCATGAAAAAAAACGAACAACGGAGACTAAAACAAATTAACACACAAACACAAAAACAGGTCAACCCACACAGAATCAGCTGCATGGAAAAACCCAACGAACAAACATGATCAGAGCTACATCCTGGCAAACCGATGCTGCGAACTCAAGCGTAAAAAACACACACCGTGAAAAGAAGAAAGTACCATTACATGAAAGACCAACGGGGAGCCGGCAGCGCACACCAACCAGGATAACTCAGCACAGGAACAGGAACAAAAGGCCAAAGAGTGACGTGGTATCGGACACGGCAGTGCTACACGGGGTAGCTTGAGTGGAAGAGCGGGAGCGACGATCTGCAGCGTCGGCATCCGTAGGCGGGATTGCGTGCTAGCGGGGGACATGATGTACCCAGGTTCAGGGCCCTCACGGTGGAGGTAAAACCCCTATTCCTGCCTGATCTCTCGACTAATGGTGGGCACAGTACAGAGTTGCTCCTCGAGCTGTTCGGGAAGCCGTTCATGGCTCTGGTTCTACTCTTCTCGGGGGTGGAAGAAGATGAAGTATCAAGTCCCCTCTAAGTGAGGTGCCGAACGGCCTTATATAGGCCTGGTCGTCTGGCTTACAGGTGGGGCCGGCTGGTCTAGTCAGCCGGTAACATCGATCTAGTCTAGTCAGCCGGTAACATCGATCTAGTCTTTGTCTCCCGCGGATCCTCGCGGCGGCTGGCTTGTTGTCCACGGCCTGGCACCCTTCGTCCAATGGGAAAGCTTTGACCCTGGATCCCGGCTGCCTAGAGACCGTTGGAGGCATAGGGCTGCAGGCTGGCCTCCGTAGGCCCAGCCGGATTGGGGTGGGCGGCTGGCCGGTGCAGGAATCCTATGCTGGTGGGTCTTGTCGGATTACTTCTTCGGGTAAGTTGACGAGAGCGGCTTGGGCTTGTGGTCCGTCTTCTGCCTTCTTCATCTTGAGGAACACGCCGAGGAATCCTATGCTTCCGGGTGACCGAGGACCGATAGTCCGTGTGCTGCTCCTCCCGGCTGAGGCGTCTCGTTGCGCAGGCTGCACTCGGGGCAGGCGGCGCGGGCATGTAGGAGAGTCGTGGCCGGCTGCAGTCGGGGCAGGCGGCCTGGCTGAAGGAGACAGGCGGGGGCGACTGCGCTCGGGGCAGGCAGCTCCGGCTGGCTCACCCGGTCGAAGTACTTGCGATTCTTGATTTTGCCTCGAAAGGGCTAACTTCCGTGGGGCTTTGGCCACCCGGGGTGCATCCCCACGTCACTAGCCCCCGAACACGTTGGAGCGTTGCGGCCGGTTATAGCCAGTAAGGCTTCTGCGTGTTCATCAGAGGAGGCCTTGAATGCTTTGACCGGCTGAAGTAAATGGAATCTTGTGCTCTGCAGAAAACCGAATTTAGAAGATTAGTCCGGCTGGGGCAAGGCCATAGTGTCGGCCCGGCTGGCATGCGATGCGTCGAGAGCTCCGCCAGTCGTTTCTGTCTCCTCCGTCGCACTGGATCACGAGATGGGGGGGAAGGCCACGACGACTGGCGGGGGTCGTGCGTGACGGTTGAGGAGTTGCCGAAGCTCTGGGATGACGTGTACATCTCGGCGATGGCGCTGATTGAGGCGCGGGTCGCCGACGAAGGCGAGCGGGTCCCGGCGCCGCAGCCGGGGGAGTGGGTGGTCTTCTCTGACCACATGGAGCGGGGGTTCAGGCTCAAGGCGAGCCCGTTCTTCCGTGAGTTCCTCGACTTCTTCGGTCTGCAGCCACACCACCTCGGGGCCAACTCTATTGCGTAGCTGAGCTCCTTCGTGGCACTGTGCGAGGGCTACTTGGGCATCCGGCCCAACCTCGACCTCTTCTGCCGGCTGTACCACTTCTGCAGTCGGTTCAAGTCCGGCCAGAAAGGCGTGTTCATGGACTGCGGCGGCGTCGTGATCTACAAACGGTCCGACACTTCGTTGCCGCCTGTGAAGACCGTGGAGATGGTCAAGGACTGGCAGCGGACGTACTTTTACGTCCGCAACCAGACCGACGAGGACCACATCAACTTGCCGCCCTTCTCTCCCGCGGCCCCGACGAAGAAGAACTAGGGCTTGAAGTTCCGCGGCGATAAGGCCGAGGTGGACAAGATGGAGGACCGGTTGAAGGAGTTGGCCGAGGTGGAGCTCGAGGCGAGGGATCTCGCCTTGTGTTGGCTCTGGCACCGGGTGGTGCCTCTCCAGGCCAGGTCGAACAAGATCTGCCAGATGTCTGGCCGGTACGACCCCACCCGGGTGTCGATGAAGAACTACCGGCTGGAGACCCTGGATGCCTGGCTCTGGCACGTGGCCAAGGAGCGCATCCGAAGGATTGGGGCTTCTCGGTGCTCCTTACGACTGCGACCACCCGCCACCACCGGTAAGATGCTTGGTTGGTTCATGCTTGTGAGTTGTCTTCTGTTCCCTTATTTTCGCATTCTTGAGCGTTCTGCTCCGGCTGCGCAGCTCTTTGTGGTTCAACTGTTGGAGGATGGGCCGGATGGCCCCAACTACCAGCCGGACCTGACCCGACGCCGCATGCGCCTGGGGCCAGCCAGCCGGCCGAGGAGGAGGCGGCCGAAGAGGACGTCGCGCCGACTGCTCGGGGTAAGCCGGGTGAGCCAGTCGATTCTCTTGTCGAGAGTAGACCCCGCGAGGTTATTCTTATTCACGACTCTGATGAGAGTACAGAGACCGCGGAGTCTTCTGCCGCTCGCCCCCAACGGGCGAAACCAGTCGATCCCGACAGCCGAACGGGGAAGGTAGAGGAGGACGCGGCGTCGTCGTCCATCCCTCGCCCCCAAGCGAGCCCAGCCGGGGTTCATCCCCACATCACTAGCCCCCGAACACGTTGGAGCGTCGCGACCGGCTACGGCCAGTAAGGCTTCTGCGTGTTCATCAGAGGATGCCTTGAATGCTTTGACCGGCTAAAGTAAATGGAATCTTGTGCTCTGCAGAAAACCGAATTTAGAAGATTAGTCCGGCTAGGGCAAGGCCAGAGTGTCGGCCCGGCTGGAATGCGATGCGTCGAGAGCTCCGCTGGGCCGCCTGTGAGCGCTGACGTGGGCGATGACGTCCACATGTCCCATAGATTAGGCAGGAGTAGGGGTTTTACCTCCACCGTGAGGGCCCTGAACCTGGGTACATCGTGTCCCCGCGCTAGCACGCAATCCCGCCTTCGGATGCCGACGCTGCAGATCGCTGCTCCCGCTCTTCCACTCAAGCTACCCCGTGTAGCATTGCCGTGTCTGATACCACGTCAAAGAGTGAAGAAAAACCACTCACGTCTGAGATAATCCCGAATAAACGACGACCTGGAAGGAAAAAAATCACAAGAAGTCACAAAACAGGTAAAAAAGCACACATAAGCCAAACAGCAAAACCGGATCTGCCAAAAAAAAGCCCGCAACCAACGAACAAACAGACACAGAAATATGAAAACACAAACCGGACAACTAAATATTACAACATACCATTAGATTAACCACATAAATGAACATCCATACTTGAGCAACAACCGCTGCCGGCAAAGATCAACCAAGACCCGTAACATCACGCACCACAGCCGAAAGCAGTAAAAACCGGCGACCTATGAAAAAAACAAATCAACGAACAGGAAAAAGATGTTAGGAACCTAGAAAAAACAAAACCGCATTACAACAAACAACAGAAAAACACGGATCCACCACACCGTCAACGACATGAACAAAGAACGACCAAAACAAAGAGAGCAAGACACGTTAAGAATACCCAACCTGATATCAACGGGAAGAAGCGTGACCGGAAGAACAACAAACGTATTCATGGAAACACGGGGGAGCTTGAGAAAATCACGCGGAGCAAGAATAGCGAGGCAGAAGAAAAGGGGGGAAATGAGAGCTGCAGTAACCATCCGATCCAGAACAGAGCCTATAAACCCAGTTCCCTGAAGCACTGTATTCAGGTCGGTAACCACTCGCAACCAATGGCGAGCCACCAGCGTGACGCGAATTCGGGCCTTCTGACTACCAGCACAGTGCAACGTACCCGCCGGCGAATGGAGGGAGGCCACCTCGGATGGAGTAATCGGGCCCGAATTCTCCCTGACATCACGAACAGTGCAACATACCCGACGATCGTGCGAAATACCCAACGTACCCTGACCTACTGTAGAAAATACGCAACGACGACGCATGGAAGGGAAAGATCGGCGACGCAAACGTGCAGGTCAACCGACATGTGGGCCTCGGAACAGATGGGGCCCATCGTCAGCGAGAGAGAGGGGGAGGAAGCACGTACGAAGAAAGCTATCCCAGAGGGGCACCGTTAAAACCCATTACGGTAAACGAACATAATCGACCAATGGGAGGAACGCAGTGCGAATCTGCACCGCGCAGGGCCGTCCGCCACACCGATTAAACACGAACCGTGAGGCTGACGGGCGGGCCCTCGGGCTACAGCGTTGATCCACGTAGGATGTCAGCGAGAGTGGGTGCAATAAGGCTGGTACGGTTAGCGACTTTGCAAATCCCTATTCATTCCGACTCCAGGAGCCTCCAAGGGGTCTCACCGTTTATATCTTTAGATGTATGGAAAGTGATGATCCCATTTATGTGCATTTTGTATTCAAATGCAAGATCATAAATAATGCACATATCTTGGGGGAGCAATCCTATATGCTTTTGAACATTAGTTGTCTTCAATTGGTATTTGATCCTGATGACGTGTCTCTTTGGAAGACAAACATTTCTCGTCTTGGTACTTTGTGTCATCATGAGAAGTGTAGAGGGTTTGGTTTATTACTTGATGGTATTTTCTTCATTTGGCATCTTACTTTCATTTGGCATCTTTTCAAAGTGGTATCTTCAATCATGTGTTGAGTTGAAGTTTTGATATAATTTGGACAATTCTTTTTCTTGTCACACTTGTGTGTACTTTCTTGGCTTAATTGGTGTTTTGTCCAAATTGTATCTAGTTTGGTTCTTAAAAGTCTCGTGCATGCATATTTTATATGTATATCGTATGGCATGCTGATGCATGTAAAATGCATACATGAACTTTGCATTATTTTACTTATATTTTAGTCATATTTGCATCATATAAGGGTTATATCACTGTTTTATAATGATTTTGAGAATATTTGGTATGTTTCCTATTTTTATGGAATTAACCCTGCACAGTCAGAAAACCCTGTTTTCTATATTTTAATGTTTCAGGGAACCAAACGACGTCCAAATGACCTAATATTTTACGGACATCAGTTTTTGGAAGGAACAAAGCGTAGGAGCCAAGGAAGCGCACGAAAGGAAGCCGGAGGCCAAAGTTGAGTGGGCCCACGCGGCCAGGTACATGGGCCGCGTGGGACCCCCCCTTTTGGTCCTCGGAGCTCCGTTTGCCGTCGATCTTCCTCCACCGACTCCGTCTTGACCTAAAACCGACTATAAAAATAGCCCCCGACGTTCTCTGGAAGGAGCGCCGCAAAAACACAGAAACCACGAAACAGAGACCTGGAGTTGCAGATTGGAGGGGGAAAACTCCGGCGGGGCGCTGCCGGCGTGGTCTCCATCTTCCAACGACTTCTCCACCGTCTCCATGATGATGAGGGAGTAGTCCACCTCTGGACTATGGGTTTGTGGAAGTAACTTATGTATCTCTTCTCTCTCTTGAGCTTCACTAATTAGTACCGTATGAGCTGCTGAACATGATTACGGTCATCTATGTAATACCTTTGTGGTGGATCTTTTATGAATTAATATATGTTTGAGATTGCAATGGTTTTGTTTCAGTTATGAAAGTAGATGCATATTATGTAACCCGTTCTTATTTACTTGTCATGATCAAGCATGTTTATGAGAGCGTGTGAGGGGAACGTGTGCATTAGTTGGAGTAACGGGGGTGGCTAGTGTAGTGAACGTGAGAGAAAGTTCTGTGATCCACTTGGGTGTTTTACCTTACTTTGTTGCCTCACTAGGGATAAAAAGAAATACCATGCTACCGGAGATGTGGGTGTGACCATTGCCACTACTCCATGACTAGATCTAGCATGTTCTTATTTTAACTTCATGTCATGATACTTATTGCTATACTCTGAGTTAATCTTAATTACTGAGGTATGATTTAGTTCGCATCTTGGTGGAGTATAAAAGAGACTAATAAGCAAAAGGTCTCTATGTTAGGACGTGATGCCCATATAATTATAACTTGTCATTAAACTGTTGTGTTGCAATCTCATATGTCAACTCTATGTTCCATTGTCGACCACTTTATTAAAGAGAGAGTGCATTTGTGAAACCATGAACCCCGGTCCATTTTTAATCATAAGAAACACCTTTCCCACCACTTTTACCACTTTACCATTTTCTGCCATTTAAAAATCCGAAAATACAAAAACACTTTTACATCTTGCATCTATTATATTATTAAGACAACAAACAATTAACGGCTGAGATTTGACATTATTTAACGCTAAAAAGGAACGGCTGGGATTTAAAAAAAGATACGTAGAGTCGAGTCCTCGGGCTGACATTATTAACGCTAGAAAGGAAAGGAAAGGCTGGGATTTATTAAAAAAGAGATACCTAGAGTCCTCGGGCTAACACAAAAGGATCCGTACATAGCTCACCCCTTGCCATAATGATTGTTCTCGAGCAGCCGGGAAACCCTAAACTCAGATTGATTTTGTTCGAGTTCTCCAGAGAAGTCTCCCTCGCGCTGGTGCTGGCACAGACAAAAAACCTACGGCAATCGATTGC